>CM060688.1:60464702-61064702 GCA_030686995.1 Artemisia argyi
TGGCTGCTTAACGCATTGGACATTGGATTCATGTGTTGTAACTGAAAGAGAAAGATGATCATGTTATCGCATATGCTGCTTTGCTTCCATATTACAAAGTCAAGTTTGGGGAGGTTGTTATTTCAGTGTTGTGGACAAGGACAGCTCGGGGGTACAAATTACTTGGTTTAGAACCATTGAAAACGTTTTTCCACATATCCATGCTTTATATTTGAACTTACTGGTGTTTAAAGTTATTTTCATAGTTTGTGTTATCTTGGCCTTCAATGGACTACAAAGGCTTTTTTAGCTGACAGCTCGCAAAGAAGATTGGTAAATTATCTATACTTTAGAGGATTTTTGTGCTAAAAATGTATGGAAAGTCATACAATTACAATAAGATCAAAGTTTATTATGAATAACTTTATTGTGTGGGCAGATTTGTTAGGACTTAGGAATGGTTACTCAGAGTGCTCCTCTGTGTTCATACCAGACGAAAAGAGAGACGCATAATTTTATCACACAAATAAGTACTGTATGAAACATCTAGATACTAGTTGGATTCCGCTGATAACAAATTTGCTGAATGAGTGTTAACAACTTCCATGTAATGATGTTTACTCGAGTAAGTTCTAATCAAATGGTGTAACTACGAGACACTCGAATGTCAACATTTATTATTGAAATATCTTGTATCCAAGACATCTGAATTCAGCATAAACTCACACAAGTATGAGGTGATTGAATCCAGTTTGCTATGCAAATCAAATGTTTCAGCCAATGCTACAAAAGAAGTGAATATCTTAGAAAGTAAAAATGTTTTGTAGCATGATTAATCATACAGCACAAAGAAATGAAGAGAAGTGTACATGAAACATTCTGATTTATTGTGCTTTTAAGATCAAAGAACCGACAAGCTCAGACTTGATTTATCCATTAATTCTAAGCTGTTTTTGGAAGTCCCTTCCATTTGAAGTTGTCTGAATATGCCTTTGCCTGCATTTAAAAAATCTGGCCAATCAGCTATACAACTTTCAAGTGGACCCTATGATACCCATTGTTCAGACATAGCAGAAACAGGAGGTTGTGACCTATGGACTCGTAAGGAGGTGACTGAGGACAACACTGTGACATGTGTATACGGTTATTCAAAAGAAGATGCGTTATGTTGTTATGACAAACTCTACAAAAATTTAAAAGAAAAAGGTGTAAGATCATTTTTGAGTTCAATAAGAAACGTGATCAAAAGCCACTGGATAGTAAATAAAGCAAAAGAGCAGTGTTATAAGATTTTGACTAAAGAATTGTAATAGATGTGTACATATTCTCTTTCCTCTTGGCCAGTCTAGAGGTGGCAAAATGGGCAGCTTGGACAATCTAGGTAGCGTACACACTCGTCAGCTACGGGCAACCCGCTCACATCTTTTTTGTCTTTTGAATTTTTATATTTAGAATAACTAATTTTGATATATAATAAAACAAATTAATTACTATAATCAATCCCTTTTTTAATAAAAACGATGTAGAAGGATGTGAGCATTTGAATCAACTTTAGGCTACTTTAAACGTGTCAAGCCGACAATGTAAGACAACCAGAATTGACCCCTTTAAAAACAACCACGTCGAAGCTGCCACCTCTAGCCATTCAAACATGTACCATGCAAAATCCAAAGGATAACATGTAGTTTGGTAAAAAAAACAGATTGACATTTCTTCTTTCATACAGATAATTAGAGAAGACATAAGGGGTAGGGTTATGTGTCAAACCTTTAACAGTGGTGTTTGGTGCTTCTTGACCTGCAGACAAAAATTCATTTAGATGATTAACTAGTTAACAAAATTAGATACAAGGAGCAGCAAGAAAAATCACTTAATGTGGAAGAAATAAGTACTGATAAACAACTAAATAGCATGATGAGATTACATACTGAGATTTCAAACTAGATAACTAGTTATGGGATGGGATAAAAAAGGATGATCTAGAATGCCAAGGTGGAAGAACAGAAGTACTAAATAGGCATCACTAATGACTATTGATTAAGGACATGAGTGGTATAGGTTACAACTTGAAAGTGAAAACTTTAAGGAAACTAATTTAGTACATAACAACAATAGTCACTGGTGATGCCTATATATACTTCTGTTATACAATAAAACAGATGTACAGACATTGCCAATTCAAATACACATACAGCACATCAATATTTATTATTTTAATAGATCTGTTATATAAACAAGTTTAGGGAAGCTAATATGTTCAAATGCAAAGATAATAAACAAACACAAAGTTCTGTTAAAACTATTTGTTTATAATTCTTACCGTATAGTTCCAACCATGCTTTTCTGCAAATGCCTTTGCATCTTCTTCACTGGTGAAACTGAGTGCAGCATCACCAACATTTGCATATGGATCCCCAGTGGATGTCCAACCCATCAATGGATTTTCCCATCTATGTCAGTAAACAAGATATTCTGTCATTATTGTGTTGTGGTAAGGTTGACAAGTTTAAGAATTTAGTATTAGACATCCACAGTTGTTCCGTCCCATGTTAAAGTAAACCAGGAATGAGATACATGTGGCTATTTTGATCCATTATAGGTACAACAACAACAACATACCCAATCCAGCCAGAGCAAGGTTGATCCATTTATAGGTAAACCGGCTAAATTGAGTTTTACTTTAGCTATAAATGGCCAGACGGGTAGAAGCACTTTTCTGTAGCTAAAACGAAAAAGGCCCAAATAGGTCGAAAGTTGGCCAAAATGTATTGATATGCAGAAAACCTCCAATACCGTGGAATTCAATACAATTACAGTTTATTGAAATACTATTGCTTTCTATGTTACACATCATTTATCTGTTACAAAATATTACACGTTTTAACCTGAACTCATTTCGATCAGTTACTGGATCTGGTCAATCTGCCACTTCAAGTAGTAATAATGTAATATAAACCATCTAGAAATAACTGAGAACTTCTTTACTGTTATGTATTTTCTAGGCTTGTCAAAATTACACAAATGCAAACCAGAGTTAGGTGTCTTCCTATGACTCTACTTTTAGGCTTTTAGCATTCAAAAAACATCAGAGTATTGTACAATGAGAACTGTAAAGTATCATTTATAGAGCTCATAAACATAGGACATTGTCAACATACTAAGAGGGTGTTTGCCATTGCTTATTTTTTTTCTAGGCTTATCTGCTTTTTTAAGCAGAAAAGCACTTTTCCCTGTTTTTTTTTTAATCCAAACACTTTCTGCTTTTCAGCTTGAAAAAAGCAGAATAGCAGTTTTTCATAAGCAGGTTGGTATAACATGCTTTTTTTAAAAGCGCTTATTTTCTGATATTATATTTTTAAGTTTAAAGTTTAACATTAAAGATAAAAGTTTGAAATACATTCTCCCTTAATGAACTTTATATAAGTTTTTAATACATGTTATCGAAAATTTTGCTCATTATATGTGTATGATATATGTAGTTTCCATTAGATCAATTGTATATGTTGTTCTGCCGTTTAACTAACTTACCAATATGTAACAAATGATGAAAGTTTGTAATTTTACATATCATTTAATTAAATAAGCAGAAATTGCCAAACACTAAAGAAACTGCTTATCCGCTTATCTACTTATTTCTAATCATAATCAAATCCAAAAACCGTATACAAAAGCACTTATTTTCAGTCAACATAAAAGCACTTCTATTTAAACAAAAGTAGAAGCAGAAAAAAAAAAAAAAAAAAAAAAAAAAAAAAAAAAAAACAGCAATCCCAAACACCCTCTAATATAAGTGCCTATATATCTGAATGGGATAAAGGTGCATCCCTAAACTTGTGCTAGTTTAGGCCACAGTTATAATGAAAAGGAGAGAGACGCATACTTTTGTGTGGACATAAAATTGATTTTCCACTTGCCAACCTTTCCAGCTCCTTGCTGTGAGGCTGTTCGAGCAGGTGAATAGATAAGAACCTGCCATTCATGGTATTACATCAGATACGACTAATTTTGGTAAGAAGTAATAAGTCACAATGCCAGCAAGGGACAACAAGCAAAAAACTTAACCACTTTCTAGTTTTCTAGTTTTCCTACAAGTATTAGCACGAGTAATATGTCTGATATTCAATAAACTCAATATTTTTAACGACTATTAGCAATGTTGCAAAATCGCGAATCGGTAGTCAGTCGGTCGACCGTTTTGTAGCTTGTAATCGGTCTAGGAGTGATTAATCGGATTGGCATTTCCAGCAAGTTTTTGCTATTTCCAGCAAGATTTGCCTTATAAAAACAACTTGTAATAGATACAAACAGCGACCATAAGTGATTAAAACAAGTTTCCGACAATTTTATGGTATTTACGGCGAGATTTGCAGGCTTCCGGTAAGTTTGACCACCGTTGACCGATTTGCACAAATCAAAAAGGTTGGAGGCCGATTAGCGTCTAGGCGGTGAATAATCTGCCTTTCTTTGCAAGACTGACTATTAGAACAAGTGTAAAAATGAGTTGTTTACTGATAGGATGAATAGGGTCGGGATGAGAAAGGAATCATAAAATGACATAAAGCTAAGCCGACCGGCAGCTACTACATTACCAAAACTAAACTTGATATATCATCAATACTACTATATAATGCATTTGGGATTATTCTATAATTAGAAAGGCTTAAAATTCAGACTTTTACTTGCTTATTATGGAAGGATTTCAAAATTAATTGGTTAGGAAGCAAGTTTGTTAGGAAGCAGGTTGGTTGTTCAAACTAAAATTATTTGGCTTAACCATCTCTACTTATAAAGCAAGACAACTAAATGTGTAACCGAATAACGTAAAATATAGTCACAGGTACCCGCCGCCGCATTGCGCGGATATCGTTCAATCGGAGTTAAAGGGTGTTAGTCTAGCATTGGTTTTAACCCAATTTGTGGATAACATAAGCAGTTTTAACAGAAATCTAAAACATTACCCAGGTGAAAATAATAACTCATAGACATCGATAACAGAAATGAATGTTGTATGAAATGAAAAAACTTACTCTGCGCTGAAGATGTTCATCAGGGATACCGGAAACAGCACCGATCTCGCCTGATTTGTACTCAGGAACAGATAAAGCATCTGTTGAGTATAATCTACTCACTAATTGACCATTTCGACTACTTGATTGAGTTACCACGCGACGGAGGAGAGATGAGCTCGCCATTTTTTCACCAAGAAAGATACAGATGATGTTTGGGTTTGGGTTTTTGGGGGCGGATTGTATTTGCCTGAAATACAACAAATAAGTTTAAGGGGGTGTTTGGAAATGTTTATTTTAGGGATAATGGGCAATCGAGTCGTGTTCGGTTCACGGGTCGGCGGGTTAAAATAACTTATACCTAAACATGACTCATTTATTAATCGTGTCAAAATGCTTAAGCCTAACCCAGACCTGCATAACACGTGTAACCTGACCCGTTTAACCTGTTTAAGTAAATAAGTCAAGCAGTGAATAAGGTTTGCAGTTTGTTGATTTAACTAGCTTAAATGCAAAAATAATATAAGGATCTAAAATACGAGAACGACAATTTTAATGATATCTGAGTTATAAGCGTCAATTTCAATAAAATATGAGTTATAATCGTAACTCATAAGTACATAACAAAATACATTTAATCGATATCCAACATTAAAAACGAGTTATATATTTTATTTTTAAAGGCTTATATACTTAAATGGGTTCACGTGTTGACCTGTTTAACATTTGCTCAAACCAAACACGACCCATTTATTAAACGGGTTAGACGGGTCGTCATGTTTTTTACCCAAACCTGTTTAACTTCGTGTTGAGTTCGTATCGTTTATCGTGTCGTATCTGTAAGTTAATGGAATGAATCGTATATTGCATTAATCATAATCGTGGTATATAAATACCTTTACAAGAATATTCTAGACCTCAGGCTTGAGCCCATACGAGTATTACATGGACTCAAATACTTAATACATACAACTAACACTCCCCCGCAGTTCGAGCGGCGAAATCGCGAAAGCTCGAACTGGAGTAATAAACTAAAAAGGAAAAGAAAAAGAAAATATAAATGTGGTGACTGGTTATCACAGAACCAACGGCCAACCACTAAACAGGTGTTGACTGGTTATCACAGAACCAACGGCCAACCACTAAACGAAAATAGGTGGTGACTGGTTATCACAGAACCAACGGCCAACCACTTAAAAAATAAAATAAACCAAAGTATCCCTACAATGAAAACAAAATAAAATGCTAACTAAGACTCATGCACTAACATCAAAAGAAAAGATAAGAAACGAAAGTTGGTTCTAAAACTTCAACCTCCAAAGAATCTTCCGAACAAACGGGCGTGTTTTTTCCTAGAAAAACATAAAGATTTTTTTTTTTTTTTTTTTTTAATGAAACCCCGTCGATATAAACTTTATTGATTACCATTATTTAGAGTTGACCAAACAAACATAAAAGATGACAACTTATTACTGGTTCGAAAACATTAAAAAGCATCATCACTTCTTGAGACTATCGCGAACACTAGGTTTAGGCTTCTCAGCAACAACAGGAGCATCCGAGCAAGGACATCATGAAGATTGAGATAAGGTAATATGTCGCATCACCTTCTTCTGTATGAAGCACTACATATTGAAATTATGCAACTAGATCTGCCGCACCACCTTGTTTCCTAACCAATCAAATAAGCACTTGATATTAAATCAAACAACTAGTCAACAATGGCTGCTCAATTTATTTACGTGAAGAAAAGAAAAAGAAAAATTTAAAGTTTTTGGGAATTGAGTGAAGCTAAGCGGCACACAAGGATTTATTTTGTGAAAAAGATGGCATAGGTTAATGTTTAAAGGGAGCCCTCCGAACCTCTGGTGTGTAGCCGGCGGCCGGAGGCAGCAGCTTGATGTGCTATTTGTTAGTGCAAGTCTTAAATTTATAAGGATGAGTTACCAAATCTAGAAACAACACATACGAGCAAGTGTACTCGTCCGTTATAGCAAGATATGATGGTAAGTCGGGATCGTTCGCAGGGATTTGTGAGTGAATCAAAATATAAGTCTAAAAGTAAATCTCTAATGTACGCAAATAAGATAATAAGCAAATTCAATAAATTAAAAACTACACTTGTTTAGACTAGTTTTCTACTTAATGACACACATGATTGTGATAACTTTTGATAACATGTTGGTTGAGATAATTAGATGGTGATCTAATCTATTGTTTCTACAAGTTAAACCTTCGTCAAGATTTTAGTTCATAAAAACAAGCTTTAGGTGTAAACCAATCAATTCAAGATCTATCCAAGATTCATAAGGTATGGTGAATATCTTAAACACAAGACAAACTCTTATTACAAATCAAATACTCTTAGAAAATGGTCAATACAAAAGGTAACCTATTCGTAGACAAAAAGGTGACAATTGTTTATAAACATTTAAACTTTCGTCCAACTAAAGGTTTACAAACAATCCGATTTGATGTTATAAAAACATTCTCATTACAATCATACTTCTTGTTTCTTTGTTTAGGCAAGAATAATTATGGTGAAAAACAATCATTCATAGACAAATGATTATAACTAGTTGAGTAATAACAAATCTTTCGACCCTTGAAATTATTATCAATTAGTTAACCTTGGCTAAACAAATGTCACGATGAAACTTAAGGTACAATTGGTTCTTAGGATTGACTTGAAGTTGAATTAAAACATGTTATCACAATCATAACTATCACTAAGTATAAAACATCATCAAAACAAGTGTAAAAAGATTACTAGCCACTCATAGCAAACATGCAAATAAACTCAGAATATTTAACATTAGAATCCATGGTTTTAAGTCTTACAATGCTTTGAAATTGATAACAAATGACAAGGTATTGATAACCTAAGTGTTGGTGATGATTTCTTGAGATTTTCGGACTCCAAATGTTGCTTCCTTGGTCCTCCAAAGTTCCTGGTTCTTTCTGCACGAATTTTCCTCCTTTGAGAGCTAGAAGATGATAATAATTGAGAGTAGTAATGAGAGTTAAAATGGTATCTTTAATGGTGTTATCAATTGTGCACTTTTGAGGTCCTTATATGCTTGTCCAATACTCCTAGTAATGAATAGGGACTTAAATGCTAGAACTTGGACAGTAAGACACTAAGAAGGGCCTAGAACCATGGGACAAAAGACCAAGATTCGTGCACAAAAGTTGGCAAAAACATGCAGAAGTGGCCATCCGATCGGTTGTGGGTTGATACCGATCGGATGGAAATGGTCATAATGGCAATCCTATCGGATGAACTCCAACCGATCGGATGGTAGATCCTGGCTGTTTTGGACTTTGACTTTTCCTTGTGTAGTTCTTTATGCACTATCCAAACTTGATTAACTTCTGAACTTAGAACTTTGAGATGACAAAACTTAGGTTCTTATATGAATTACTTCACAGATTGGACTTTTGAGCTCGGGAATCTTCGTGTAATCGTGTATACTTCATTTTCTTCACTTTTTCTCAATTTTTCCTGCATTTGGCTACATATGCTACAAAAACATACTTTGATACGATTTAGTGGCAAAAGCATAAAAAAAACAACCAAATAACATACACAAAAACACTAATAACGCTTATAAAAACATGTTAACTTTGAGCGTTATCACAGCTGTTTTAGGGTTTTAGATTAAGGATCGATTATGGCCTGATACCATGTAAGTTGATGGAGTGAATCGTATATTGCATTAATCATAAACGTGGTATATAAATACCTTTACAAGAATATTCTAGACCTCGGGCTTGAGCCCATACGAGTATTACATGGACTCAAATACTTAATACATACGACTAACAGTATCAAGAATTACCACCCCTAATATTTTGGATTAGAAAAATGATCCAGCGACTTAAAACTTATGCCAAAAAAACATGACTAGAAATTGAGAAGTGTAGCAAAATCAAGATCGAATATGAGGAAAGATAAAATGTGAAGAAGTGAGTCATTTTGTTGTCACCAATTAAAGGATGGCATAAGGGTGAGCAAAGGACCTGAACGGACCGGACCGACCGATGAACCGATCGAAACCGGACCGGACCGGACCGGACCGATCACATTCAGTCCGGTCCTTGGTCTAGGCTTTTTGGCTAATTGGGTCGTCGAACCGGTCCTAGCAAAAAACCGAAAATCTTGCCAAAATCTTGGCTTTTTAGACCGGACCGGACCGGACCAACCATATTCGGTCTCGGTCTCGATCCCGGTTTTTACCTTAATTCGGTCTCGGTTTTTGGCGGTCCGGTCCGGTCTTGGATTTTTACATATACCAATTAGTCATGCGGCTCTTTGGATTATTACTTTGGTAAATGAAATAAAGAGAGTTTTATTAGCGCATGCTTTTTAAAGGAGAGTTGATGAGTTGATTCTAGCGTATAAACTAAAGAAAATCATATAATAAATGTAAACTCTTTATAGTGTATAATAGAGTGTGCAAATCATCTTTTTTTTTAAAGTAGATATTATTAAGATACAGATAAAGTAATATGTGCGTAAATATTTTAGTTTAGAGTTTTTTGATATGTAAATGCCACTATTTCTTTTATGTTTCGAGCATTGTTATACATTCATAATTTATCTTATTTTTCTAACGACATAATCCTTTGACATTGATTAACGAACACATGTGTTCACCATTTTAGAATTAGGAGAATAATCGGGTTAAGAAGTTATGAAGAAACAACATGATGGTCTATTTTTATAATATAATATTTCAATAGAGTATTAGAATGATAAAGACAAGATGGGAAACGTATAAGATAAGATAGGGAAGAAAGGGATAAGAAAAGATATGAAAGAGAGAAAGAATGTGAGAAAAAGTAATTTTCCTAGTTGTCCTTTAGCATTTCCATTTCATTGTTTATATGGGATCTCTACAACAAGACATAACAAAAATAGACAACAGTAATAATTTACTTCCTATTTCATATAAAGTCCTTAAATTTAGTTGGACATCTCCTAGCCCTTCTACTTTTCTGGATCAACGCTTGGGAAGTGCTTGGGCCTAATTCACCAATATTTTGGTTTGCATCATTCGCCTCCCCATCTGAAGGAACCTTGCCCTCAAGGTCAAAGTCAGGAAAATCATGGTGAAATTCATTAAGAGGCTCCCAAGTAGCATCAGTGGTTGGTTGATTTTCCCATTGAACTAGGACTTGAGGAACTAACTTACCTTGCTGCCATACTTCACGATACTTTAGGATATCAAAAGGTAGTAATATTGGGTGATCATCCACAAATTCACCTGGCAGTGGTGTAATTTGAGAATTGTGGTCCCCAAGGCACTTCTTTAAAAGAGAGACATGAAACACGTTATGAATCTTGGCAGTAGAAGGTAATTCAAGGCGATAGGCTACTGGTCCAATACGTTCCTTGATTTGAAATGGTCCATAGAATCGTTTGGCCAATTTGTGAGACTGGCGATGTGCCAAAGAAGATTGTCGGTAAGGCTGAAGTTTTAGGAATACCCAATCGCCCACTGCAAATGAAACATCAGGTCGCTTCGAATTTGCTTGATTACACATTCGGTTTTGAGCTCGTAGCAAGTTCTCTTTGAGTTTTAACAATATGGCAGAACGTTGTTGAAGCAAATCTTCAACTGATGCAACTGAAGAAGATCCTGAAACATAGTCCAACAATGATGGAGGTAAACGTCCACACACAGCTTCAAATGGGGTCATCTTGATGGCAGAGTGCCATGACGTATTATAATGCCATTCTGCCCAATGTAGGTACGAGAGCCACTGTTTTGGTTGGTCTGAAACAAAACAACGAAGGTAATCTTCGAGGCAACGATTTAGAACCTCCGTTTGACCATCCGTCTGGGGATGGTACGCACTGCTCATGGCAAGTTTAGTGCCTTGTTGACGAAAAAGTTCACGCCAAAAAGAACTCACAAAGACAGGATCACGATCTGAAACAATGCTAGAAGGAATTCCATGTAATCTAACTGTTGATACAAAAGTTGGGCGTTCCTTGTTTGGGTTCCTGTTCTTGTACCAATTAGATCTTAATGCTTGAGACCTGCGCACTAAGAAAGCAAACAAACACCATTAGGCTTATCGTGGGATTGTCTCCCCCGATTATCCTCCGGCGTGAGAGTAAGTAATCGGTTTTAGGGTTGTATTGAAGAGTTAGGGTTTTTAGATCGTCCCTCAATGAAAGCCGTGATATTCTTTATATAGGCACGAAATCCTTGTAGATTTCGTGCTCCTTACTCTTCGGCGTATCACGCTTATCCGGTCTATTGATCTTTATCCCATAAATAGAAGATCCTTATCAAGACCATAAATAATATATTTGGGTTTGGGCTTTCGTGAGCTCAAACCGTTATCATGGTAGCCCAAATCATTATTATGATAGCCCACACGTGGTGGGCTTGGGCATTAGTAATGTCCATTAATCGGGTTCGTGACCCGAGTGTGGACTATATGTCATCATGTCCCCCCAGTCTAGTATGCGCGGGGCATAGCTGCGTATGCTAGACTAATAACTGCAGCGGTAAGCGTGGCGGGGAAGCTTCGAGTATTTCCCACCAAAAGGAATATAGGGTGTATCTAGGCTTAAAAAGTCCCACGTATCACTTGGAAAACGTGAAAAAGTGCTATACCTGTTGGTATTCTAGCCACACGATTAAGCTAGTGGGATCCACATGGCATCCATCCAAGGCTAGGGGTAACCCTATATAAAGGGTTCCCCATTTTCACTGTGATCATCATAGTAAAACGCATTTCCTCCATTTTTAGAATCATCAAACACCAATCAAGAAACCTAGTATCCGTTAAGGTAATAGCGCGTGCGCTTCTTGATCAAAGTATATTTGAAAAATGGTTCGCCAATTAAATGATTTTGTTTTTGAAATGGACGAGGATGAACTCCGTCAGTTCACCTCGGACTATTTTATACCCCTCGCGTTGCATCCGGAAGTACCGGAGGCAGACGCATCTATTGCAGACTTCCCTGAGGGGAAGATAGGCGTATACACGCGCTTTTTCGAGTTTGCGAATCAGCGCGTGCCCATATCCCTATTCTTGAGCGACGTGCTTAATTTCTATCGTCTGCACATATCTCAGCTGCACTGTATAGGTGCGGCGAAGATAACTAATTTTGAAGTAAACTGTCGTTTACTCGCCATAAACCCAACCATCAATCTCTTCCGCGCGTTTTGCCACACAACGTGGTCAAACGGGTGGGTGTCTTTTTCGAAGCGCCCCGGGCGCTATCAATGCTATACTGAGAAAGTAGACGCCCTTAGGAATTGGAGGGAGAGATTTTTCTGGGTGGATGATAAGGTGTTCCCCTGGCTCTTTGAGTTCTATACTCACGGGACGTTGCCAAAGGATGAGCGCCCAGACCCCGGGACGTACAATGTGGGTGATACGGAGACCATCAATACTAACCGCATCCCCATCAATTCCTACCCCGAGGAATTTTTGGTGCATATGAGGATTAGTCGGAACTATTTCCAAGGCGCAGACGAGGTGCCAACGTTTCTGGATGAGAGCGGCCGGGGTGGGTGCTTATCCTTCCTTTCCTTCGCATCTGTAGTGTAAGCCTTCTTTTGATATTACAACTTTAATAACTCAATTTTTCTTTGTTGTTTGTTTATGTGTTGCGCAGAGATGGACTTGTTCAGCGTAGTGAGGCTGGCAAAGCCCACACAAGTAACTGTGGGTGTGCGCCCTTTGAGGGAAGGTGAGATACTTATCCTGGAAGACATAGCCGGGCGCACTTATGCGCTAGAGGAACCGGCCAACGTCGCCCAACCCCTGTTGGTGGCGACTCTCGTGCAGAATGTTCCTTTTCAGGAAGTGCCGGCCCTTGAGCCTGCGCGCACTGAGTCCGCTGAAGGTGTTGGGATCTTCAAGGTCGACACTGATTCTGAGGAGGCGAGTCAGGGGTGAAGCGCAAGGCTTCTGGTGATGGTGGTGAGGGTACCTCCAAGCGCATGCGCCACGTCATTACTGTGGATGAGTCCACAGATGAGGATGCGTCGCTATCTGTGGCTGCGCGAGATACTGCTGAGACCTCCTCTCCCATGTAAGTAATAATGTCATGGTTCTTCTTCTCTCTCTCTTTCTTTTTTATCATTGATATAATGTCTTGACTTCTTGCTCTTTATATGTAGTGACGAAGCTGCAGGGGGTGATGCATCGCATATGGAGCAAGGGCCACCTAAGGTGAGTCACTCGCAGATGGAAGAGCCTCCCAAGGCTAATGAGGAGATGTCTGCTGAGGCGCTGATAGAGGAGTTGAGCGTGGATGCTGCGCGTCAGGCCACCTTGGTCGCTCAACTCAAGGCGCAGTACGCTGGTGAGGGTAGCAGCAGCGCGCAGAAGGATGAGGAGATTGTGCTGCTAAAGACACAGTTGGCGAGTGCTCAAGCTGCCTTGGAGTCAACAACGGCGCACTCCAAGAGGCTTGCGGATGAAAGGTTGTCGCTATTGGCTGACGTGAGCATGAGCATGCTGCCTTTGAGCAGTATAAGGCTACCTGCTTGTGGGGGTTGAAGTACCTGAAGAGAATAAGAGCAAGCACTTTGCTCAGTTGGATGACTTCCGCAAGGCTGTAGAGGCTGCCTTGGATACGCAGGAGGGTAAGCTGCGCAAGCTCAGCATCGAGTACGATGAGGAGTTGTACCCTCACTTGGTGTCTGTTGTTGCTGAGTGCAGGTACTTTTGATTTCTTTTCCATCTTTTCACTGTTAATTCCTTTGAAATTATTGTCTTGTAATGTGTGTGTTGTTTTATTCGTAGGTGGCTGATCAGTCATGGTCTTCGCTTGGCTGCAATGGGCACGCTAGAGTCCTAAGAAGTTGTGGATGCTTTTGGGGACGTTGTGAGGTGTGCCTTAGCGCGTGGCAAGGCTGAAGCCATGGAGGAGCTGCACAATGGCAAGTTGTTGACGGTGCCCCTTACGGAGGTGCCAGGCTACGCTGGAGATGGTTATGCAGAGCTTGTTGCTGCTATGGAGAGGATGAAGATCTTCGAGTTCCCCCACATTGCTCAACTGGAGCGTGACCAGGATTACCCCATCAATGCAATTATGGAGGGGTTGACTCTGGCGAGGCACATAGCAGAGGACGTGGAGGCGCAGCCTGACTTCTTTTTGAAGCCGGATGAATCGCAGCTATAGGTGCCCATTTTTGCTCGTCCACGCGACAGGTTGAATCCCTTTGCCTTGGAGAAGGAAGTATCTTTGAAGGCAGTCTTGGAAGCCCATGCCACGAGGCTCGCAAGGAAAAAGGGCGTGAAAGGGAAGGCAATCCTGTGTGGTGTCGGTGCCGCACATCTTCCTAGATCTGATGGGATTCCTGTCAGCATGCCGACAGTGTCGCAGAAAGATAGTAGCCTACTGAAAAGGCTTGAGGAGGCTGGGCGTGCAGCGTCTACTGCTAGTAGTTCAGGGCATAAACGTACTCGTAGTATTTAGATTATTATAGATTCAGCCTTTTTGTTGTATATGTTGAATCTTTGTATAAACTCGTAGTTTATAATAAAGTTTGTTTTTTGTATGCACATTTGTATCATCATATTTGTACTTAGTTTATTTGTCTTTGCATAAAAGACATCCAAAAGTCAAATTGTGACCAAAACGTACTTAGAAAAAATTGTATTAAGTCCATAACTTAATAAATATATGTGAATAAAAAATTCATAAGTGTATGGATTAATTTGTAGCGTACTGCAAATACCATATTAAGGAACCAAAAGTCTTGACTCCTAATTCGTTAAACGCGCACTGTGTGCATTGTTGCGTATCCGTCGTGGGATGCGTATTGAACTTATTCCAACATCTTGAGAATAAGGTGTTTAACGGGGATACGTGATCCAATGTTGATGGGTTTGCAACCCTCTTACTCAACGAGTTATTTATTAGGTTTACTCATCCTTTCTGCCATCGTGGGTCTTAATAAATGCATGCACGCCATGTAGGTAAAGATATAAATTAACAATATTGAGACATAAATAAAATGTAAGCAATAAGGTTAAATGTGTCACGGAGTTAGCTAGAAACCGCGACGTTGGATTAATTCTTGCAAGGTTTTAGAAAACAAAAGACAATTCCCTAAACAAAACAAAATGAAAATACACGGACATTTATTGAGCACTTACTAAAGTGCGAAGGTGTCTGTGCGTGGGCCGTAGCCTTTCCTAAAGATAGCATCTCTTGAGATTGCAAATGTTCCATGTGCGTGGTAGCTCATGGCCATCCATATCACGCAGCTTGTATGCGCCTTTGCCTAGTGCTTCTGTGACCTCATAGGGTCCTTCTCACTTTGGTCCAAGCTTTCCTGTATCTTCTGCATGGCTTGCATCATTGGTGCGATAAACAAAGTCTCCTGGTCTGAATGAGGTGTTTCTGACTTTGGCATCATAGTACCCCTTCATATTTGACTTAGCTCTTGCCTCACATATAGCTGCACGTTTGCGCCTTTCTTCCAATAGATCCAAATCTATATGTCGCTCGTCGTCATTGGTTGTAACATTGACTTCCGCCGTACGAATAGTTGGCATCCCAATTTCGGCTGGTATGACAGCTTCTGTCCCATAGACAAGAGAGAATGGTGTGTCTCCAGTGCTGACTTTGATTGTCGTGCGGTGCGCCCATAAAACATGCGACAATTCATCCACCCATCTTCCTTTGTGTTTGTCAAGGCGCGCTTTAATTCCTTCGCCCAGACTACGATTTCGCGCGCTCAACCAGACCATTGGTTTGTGGGTGCTTAACTGACGCGAAGTGTTGTGTAATATTTAGCTGCGCGCACTAGTCTTTGAACGGTTTATCACATAATTGTTTTCCGTTGTCCGAAATAATTTCTCTAGGTAGTCTAAAGTGACATACGATGTTGTCCCAAACAAAGCATTTGACCTGGTTACATGTGATAGTAGCTACTGCTTTCACCTCAATCCACTTAGTGAAGTAATCTATGGCTACTATGAGGAATTTTAGTCCCCCTGCTGCAACAGGAAAAGGGCCTACAATATCAATGCCCCATTTATAGAATGGCCATGGTGAGGTGATAGGTGTCAGCTCTTGTTATGGTCAGCGCGGGATGGGTCTGTGGACCTGGCAGTCGCTACATTTCTTTATCGTGTCCCGCGCATCGCGATGCATAGTAGGCCAATAGTATCCTGACCGCAAGGCTCGTGCCACAACAGACCGTGGTCCCGAGTGCATACGCATGAACCAGCGTGGATCTCTCGGAGTATGTAATCTGCCTGAAGAGGTCCAACGCACCGAAGCCATGGTTGTAGAAATGAACGTCGATATAGGATACCATCTCGAAGTTTGAACCTCTGCGCTATGCGTCGTATCCGTCGAGCGTCCTTCTGTTCCTGAGGTAATATCCCCTTGCTTATGAATTCGATGATAGGGGTCATCCACGTAGGATCCTGCTCATCTATCACCGTGGATATCTCCATCTCTGAGATGGATTTGTTCTTCAAGGTCTCCACCAATACTTGTTTTGACAGGTGCGCAAAGCTTGTAGATGCGATCTTACTCAGTGCATCTGCTTTTCTGTTTTCCCCTCTAGGAACTTGTTTGATGGTGAACCTGTCAAAGTTCTGGATTAGGGATTTGGTCTTGTCGAGGTATTGGATCATGTTATCCTCTTTAGCCACGTATTCGCCCAACACATGATTTGCTACTAATCGGGAATCAACATTTGCTTCTAGGTTGCGTACACCCATTTGAGTTGCAATGCGTAATCCAGCGATTAGGGCTTCATATTCTGCCTCATTGTTAGTAGCTGTGAATTCAAAACTCAGTGCGTACGTGAATTCCATTCCCTCTGGGCTGGTGAGGATGAGGCCTGCGCCTGACCCATCCACGCACGAAGATCCGTCCGTGAATAGAACCCATGGTTCTTGTGGTGCTACCTCGCTTTTTGAAGGTGGAGTATCGGTATCTGGTTTCTCAATGATGAAGTCGGCTAATATCTGCCCCTTAATCGCAGTGCTTGGTCTGTAAGAGATGTTATGCTTACTTAGTAACACACTCCATTTTTGTAGCCGCCCCGATGCGTTGGGTTTAGAGATAACTTGCTTGATAGGTTGATCCGTAATCACTACTATTGGATGTGCTTGAAAGTATCTACGCAATCTTTTGGCTGCGAATACTAAAGCTAGTACCAGCTTCTCCATTGCGGTATAGTTAGTCTCTGTCTTTTTGAGTGCTTTGCTTACAAAGTATACTGGTGTTTGTATGGAGTTCCTATCTGTCAATAGCACCGCGCTAACTGCTCCATGAGTTGCAGACAAATACATGATCAATTCTTCCCCTGGTCGGGGTACGACTAGTGCGGGAAGCGCTGCTATATGTTGCTTAAGCTGTTGAAAAGCTTCTTCCGCCTCTGCAGTCCAACGAAAGTCTCCCTTTTTTGTACACTTCGTGAGTGTTTTAAAGAGAGGGAGTGACTTATCCGCTGATTTAGACAAGAATCGATTTAGCCCAGCTAATTTTCCGTTCAATGACTGGACCTCTTTCAATGTGCGTGGTGAAGGGAGTTGGACGACAGCCTGTGTTTTTTCTGGGCAGGGTTTAATGCCATCAGGCTCTATCAAATATCCGAGAAACATGCCTTCTGTAGCGCCAAAAGTACACTTCTTGGGATTTAACTTCATATTGATCCTTCCCGGTGTTTTGAATGTTTCTTCGATGTCGCGCACCAACTCTTCTTCGGTATGACAAGGTCATCAACATAAACCTCCAGGTTGCGGCCTACTTGCTTCTCAAATGCATTGTCTACTAACCGCTGGTAAGTAGCTCCCGCATTCTTTAGGCCAAAGGGCATCTTTGTGTAGCAGTAGACCCATTGACTTGTGTGGAAGGCTGTTTTCTCCTCATCTTCCTTGGCCATCTGAATTTGGTGGTACCCTTTGTATGCGTCTAGGAAGCATTTAAAGGGATATCCGCACAAAGATTCTATCTTCCAATCTATCTCTGGTAGTGGGTAGCAGTCTTGTGGACATGCTTTGTTGAGATCAGTGAAATCCACGCACATCCTCCGGCTGCCATCACTCTTTTTTACCATTACTGGATTAGAGAGCCAGTCATGGTAGTAGACCTCTCACATGATGCCTGCGTCTACCAATTTGTGTACTTCCTCTAGAATGGCTTTTGCGCGTTCTGGAGCTTGGTCGCGCTTTTTCTGTCTTATTGGAGGGTATCCTTGTCGGATTTCCAGCTTGTGCTCTGTAATCGATCGTGGTACGCCAGTCATGTGCTTTGGTTCCCACGCAAAGATGTCTAGATTTCTTTGCAAGAGTGCGCACATAGCCGCTCTGCCTTTGTCAGACAGCGATCCTCCAATTGATATCTCCTGAACCGGATAGTCAGGGTGGATTGCGACCTTCAGGTTTGGCACTTTAGCTGTGTGCTGTTCTGGAATGCGCGGGGTCTCACTCGTCACTGTGTTGCATTCTTTAGGTGACACAGTGGTATTGTAGAAGGTGACAATGCCTCCTTCTGCTGGGAATTTGAGCATCCCATGTGCTGTGGACGGTACCCGCGCGCATGGCTGATATTCCTGGTCTCCCAATAATGCCATTGTATGGCGAAGGAGACCTGATTATCATGAAGTTCATCCATGTTGCCATAGAGTGTTGCTCATTACCAACGGCCACAAGCAATCGTAATTGCCTCATGGGCCATATCTTCTCTCCTGTGAAGCCAGTCAGTGACGTCATGGCCGGAATTAGCTAACTTCGTATATCAGGTCGCAACCTTTTGAAGCAATGTTCATACATGATATCTGTTGACGCTCCCCCATCAATATACATGCGGTGGATATCGTGACCCCCCGTATGTATCTCAATGGTAAGCGGCTCTACTACCGCGTTGTCCGCAGTCAGAGTGGGGAAGGAGATCTCGTTCCCGTAGGAAAACTTTTGGCTGACTTTTTGCTTCGTCTTTCGCTGCCATGATTGTATCATGTAGATGGTGTCAGCTTTGTCTTTAGGTGTCTCTTTCTTGCCCCCCCATTTTTTTGTTTGTCTTTCCCCTCCTTGATGTTTTTAACGAGGTGATCCATTTTGCCTTCTTTCACTAATTTGTCAATTAGTTAGCGCAGTTGGACACACTCGTTGGTAGTGTGGCCCTTCTGTCCATGGTATTCACAGTATCCACTTCCTACACGCCGATCCTCTGGTGTGCGCATTGGTGGAGGTTTCGGGAAGTTTGCTCCTTCTGTCGCAAATATCTCCCTTGGGGTCTTCGTGAGTGGAGTCTATTTGTCGTTATCCCATCCACTTCCCTGATTGCGGTATTTCTTGTTGCGGCTGCTACTATGGTCATTGGATTGTCTCCTAGGCTGTTCTTGTGACCTATAATTTGAGTAACCTTTTTTGTTATCCGCAGCAGCTGCTTCCCCTTGGATAAAGGACCTGGTGCACTTCATCAGTTCATCAAAGGTTTGGGGAACCTTATCATTTAATCTTCTCATAAGTTCTGGGTTATTGATCCCATTCATGAATCCTGAGATTTTAAGTACTTCGGGGCATGCCTTGACATGTATGCATTTATCCTTATAGCGCTCCACATAAGCGCTTGTGGATTCCCCCTGGCGCTGTTTCACTCTGGCAAGTTCGACAAGGTTCTTGACGCACTTCTTTCTTTGAGTAAAGTTCAAACGGAATGCTTTTCGCAACTCTTCAAACCCGTTTATGCTTCTTCGTGGAAGCTTGCTAAACCAGGTTCGCGCATTCCCTACCAACGTGGAGTTAAACATGTGGCACCACACAGGTTGTGGCCAATTTTCGATAGTAGCAGCAGATTCGAAAATTTTTAAGTGGTCATCAGGATCACCCGTCCCATCATATGTTTTAACATTAGCGGAAATGCGCCTTCTCTTATCATCTGAATAATCGCTGATGCACCGCGTGAATGCGTCAACCTTTTGGCGGCGCCAAGGAAGAGATATATCTTCGTCCTCCTTATCGCGATGTCTTCTCCTAGACTTTCGTGTCCTGTTTCTTTGTCCTCGTTCTCCGAGGAGTCACTTGAGGAGGAGTTGCCCCTTTTGCGGCGCTTGCGCCGTTTTTCCTCGGAGTCCGAGCTTGGGGGGCTTTCACTTGGGGAGTTCTGTCTCCCAAGCCTATCATGAATTCTTCTACTACTAGACCTTGAAGGGCTCTCGCTTGGTGAGCATTGCCGTCCAAGTCTATCCTGCATCTTGCGGTTACCAAGTCTAGCGTGGACATTGGTACGCCTTCCATTGTCTTCATACTCCTCCGAGTACTGCGAATCAGATGCTTCACCATCTACAGCTGTCCTTCCAACTCTAGCGAATACTGGAAGTCGGCGGCTATCTTTTTCGCGCCCCACCTTCCGATAGCACGATGGAGATGTTTCGTACTTTGGGCCAAAGTTAAGCCGGGCTTGCAGGCTCTGACTTGACCTTCTTCTTGCCTCCTCTTGCATGAGGGTAGTTAAGGTTTCGTAATTTTGAGACACAAAATTACTTAGCGTTAGCTCAGGCGCGTCCTCCTCTAGTGTGAGGATATCTGTTTCCACATTAGGTCCCCTGTCTCGATTAGGCGCGCATGGTGGCACAGTAGTGTCCGCGATGGGTGCCATTTGGTGGGGAGTGGTGAAGAGAGTACGCTGTAGATCTTCCACGCTAGGGGCCGCCGTAGTGGCCTGGGTAGTCCCTGTGGGCAATTCTACCGTTGGGAGGATCAGACTTGGGCCTGATTCTTAGTGACTGGGCGCACTGGTTGTTCCAGAGGCCTGCCTAGAGGTCGAATCTTGATGTTTCCTCCTCTGGGGGTCACCATGTGTTTTTTCCAACTGAGGAGTCCGCTGGCTTGAGTTTCTATGTTTCGTTATTCTAGTTCTTAGTGTAGGGTCCCACGGATGGCGCCACTCGTTGATACAAAAGTTGGGTGTTCCTTGTTTGGGTTCCTGTTCTTGTATCAATTAGATCTTAATGCTTGAGACCTGCGCACTAAGAAAGCAAACAAACACCGTTAGGCTTATCGTGGGATTGTCTCCCACGATTATCCTCCGGCGTGAGAGTAAGTAATCGGTTTTAGGGTTGTATTGAAGAGTTAGAGTTTTTAGATCGTCCCTCAATGAAAGCCGTGATATTCTTTATATAGGCACGGAATCCTTGTAGATTTCGTACTCCTTACTCTTCGGCGTATCACGCTTATCCGGTCTATTGATCTTTATCCCATAAATAGAAGATCCTTATCAAGACCATAAATAATATATTTGGGTTTGGGCTTTCGTGAGCCCAAACCATTAACATGGTAGCCCAAATCATTATTATGATAGCCCACACGTGGTGGGCTTGGGCATTAGTAATGTCCATTAATCGGGTTCGTGACCCGAGTGTGGACTATACGTCATCACTAACAATATCTTTAATGAAAATTTCAGCAATTTGTGGGGCTGTAAAGTGGGTTCCGAGTGCTGAAAAATGAGCATGCTTAGATAAACGATCCACAACCACGAAGATCATAGTTTTTCCCGACACCATAGGCAAATGTGTGATAAAGTCCATTGCAATTGAACCCCATATTTGACCCGAAATTGTTAATGGTTGGAGTAAGCCTTGAGGTGCGATGTTAAAAGGTTTGGTAGCTTGACATACCAGGCATTTTTTAACAAAATCTTGAACTGATTTCCGTAGACCGGGCCAATAAAATGTGGCGGCGATTCTTGCCAATATATGTTGCATCCCCGCGTGTCCACCTAACGGAGAGTTATGAATTTCAACAAGAATGAGTGGTTGAAAGGAGGAATCATACGGGATTATTACCCGCCCTTTGTATAACAGTAACCCGTCACGAATGGAATGATGAGGATACTGATTGGCTCCAAACGGTCAACCTAAATTGACCAGGTAACTGATCAACAAGGTCAAACTGCCTAAGAGTCAATCTCCGTGGAAGTATAGGGGTTTCCCCGGGTCGTTATGTCCGGACGAGGTGTGGATGGTATCAAAACGGGTTTGTGATCGGGTGAATTTGGATAGAAAGGTCAGGATTTTGATTATTATGATAACACTACGAGATTATGATTGAGAATAGCTTTGAAACACTATATGAACCATTACTGATGATCAGATACATTAAAAACGTAACTTAAACCTAAAAACGCACGTTTGAATTTAAAATAAACGCGAACGCGCAAAATAAAAAGTGAAACGGGAGCAAATAAAATCCTACGGTTATGAAAATTACATTTTTACAATCCTATTGATAAAAGAATTTTTTTGGAAAAAGAAAAATATTTTTTCAACTTTTTAATTAAAACTATTTTAAAACTATTTAAACTAATTTAATGTCAAAAAAATAGAAATGCTTTTTGAATACATCTGAAAAAATTCTTGAAAATCTATTATACTCAAAAGAAGCTAAGAAAAATAAAAACTTAGAAAAAGCAGTTAAAAAGCACAACATAAGCTGATAAGCTAAATTAGCATAAAAGGAAAATCAAGGTTAAAAGAATAAAGGGTGTAAGATTTGTCACAAAAATCCCAAGGGTGCAGTTGGTATTACGTGTGGTTTGTGAGGCTTGAGGTGCAGGAGGTCGGGGGTTCGAATCTCACCTCTTGCACTTTTTGCTATTAATTTATTTTTTTTTTCAATTTTTCTTTTGAACTTGTTAAACTCATGAATATAGACAATTTTCTTAACTAAAAAATTTTACAAATCAGAATATATAAGCAGTTTGAAAAGCAAATTCTCATCAGTTGGGTTTAAGCTAAAACTAAAGAAACGAAAGAAACTTGGGACTAAAAAAAAATGCTAAGCTACAAGCTAACATAAGCTATACTAAGGGGGAAGAGAACAACAGGCAACTAAGGGGAGTCCTAGGGAACTAAAAGGAAGGAAAATAAGCAGTTAAAACTAAGTGAAAAGCACCAAATAAGCACTAAACTAACATATGCATATTAAGGGCTGCAGTAAAAATGGCAACTGGGCTGTTTTAGAGCGCCTAAAATGCTGTTATAAAAAATTCATAAAAATAAAATAAAAATATCATTAACTAGATATGCTACTAAATAAGTTGCATACCAATTTTCAGAGCAAAAGGATTAAAATTGAAGAAATTAAAAATAAAAATAAAAATATGTTTTTGGCACTTTCTTGCAAAAGTGCAGATCTGCTGCTTTGGGGGGTGTTTACGCTATCCAAAAGTTCTTAAAAAAATTCATAAAAATCAACAGTAACTAGGAAACCAACTCATTTATATGCATACCAAATTTCAAGTAAAACGGGCTTATAACGAAGAAATGAAAAATCAAAAACAGGTTCTGAAATCATATTTTTTTGGACAGCAACAAATATGGCTACTTCGGGCTAGTAAAAAGCTAGTAAAGAAAAATCTAAAAAATAAACAAAAAATAGCATGAACTAAATAAGCTACAAACCAAATTTTAAGTAAAACGGGCTTATAACAAAGAAATGAAAAATCAAAAAGTAATGTGCTGTTGGGCGACTTTTTCGATTTGTGCAGAATTTTTGCAAAATGGGTCAAATTTGGTATTGTTTTGACAAGGGAGGTCAACTACCAGGTACCAAAAGTTGTTTTATCCTATTTGCATCTAAAATGAACCATGAACAAGCAACTAAAATGTATAAGGTTAAATACCACCATGTTGATTTCTTTAAAACAGTTTATGCTGGAACTTTTACAAAAACGAACTAAGGTTCGTAGAACTTAATGAAAGTGTAAAATTGTGACTCAAATTAACTAATGTTACTATAATAAATATACTGGAACTTAGAAAGTTGAGATAAGACTAACTTTGGACAATTAAACTACTAGTTCCAAACACCCCTTTACAGAGGTGTTGTTTGAGATTTACAAGGGAGCAACAGGTTTTAATGCATAAACTTTGAAAGACTAAGTCATATTAAACTAAAGTAAGGTAAATAAGCACAAGCCTCCAATAATAAGCAGTTTCAATGAGCAAAAATAAATAAGCAGCTTAAGCTATGCTGAACAATTATGGACTAATTCCCAATTAAATGAATATAAACTTACAAACTAAGCATGAAAAGTAATGTAAAGCATAAATAAGCAGAAGCAAATCTAAATTAAACACCAATAAGCTATCTAAAAGCACTGCTATAGTGACAGTAAACAAGAAACATCAGACTTTCATTGAATTTTTAAAAGAAAATACAAAGGATTTTTATTTTTTAACAAAACTAAAATACTGAGAATTAAACTAAACCTATTACTAATACTACCTACTGCCTTCTCAAGGCTTACAAGAGTCTTATTTATACTAAAAATTAAAAGCTAGGGTTCCTTGCATTTCCTTGTCCACTTTTGCTTGTGCTTTTTCTTGAATCAATCTCAGCCGTCCAATTGGGTCATCAATATCACTACCCTTGATTTAGTTTTGGCCCCAAAGTGGTATAATAATAGCTAAGGCATGATAATTTGTATAGGGTGAGAGTTATTTTGGACGGGGGTGTTAGGAAGAGGGTGAAAGTAGTATAGGAGTGGAGTGTGGCAGGGTTGAGGTGATGATGGTGTTTGTGCAGTGTTGCAGGCACACGTGAAGGAGGGAAGGAGAGGGTGGTTAGGGTTGACTAGGGTGGTTTGACAGAGGGTATTACTAACCAGGGTATATTAGTTTAAGCTTTCGGGCCAAGGGGATGTTTTGGGCTTTGGGAATTGGATTGGGTAATAAAGGGGCTGGTGTTGGGTTTATAATAAAGGGTTGGGATTATTTAGTGAAAAGGGTTGTTTGTTTGTAGCTTTTATTAGCCCAAGGACCAAATATGTCAAAACTGAAAAGCCATGGACCATACCTGCCATTATTCCAAACTTGCTACAAGGACCACTCTTGCCAACTTATAATTCCACAAGGACTTTTGTTGTTTATTTTCCAAATAAAATCACTCGGGGGCCAAAATTGCCAATTGTGAAAGTACAAGGACCAAACTTGTAAACTTTTGAAACTTTTTACCCAAAGATCATTTTTGATAACATTTGACTTTTAAAGGACTTGGGTTGACTTTTCTTTCAAAACAAATGCTCAGGGACTGATTTTGTCAAGTTTTGAAAGTTGAGGGACTGAAACTGCCAATTATGAAAAGTTTGTTCGTTTTTTCATCTGTTTTTACTCATTTTGCATCTGAAACATATAAAACACAATCCTTGGGATGTTTTCAGTATTTTAATGTGTTTCTGAGTGTTTTTAAACGTTTTTGCAGTTCAGATTAACTAAAAATGTTTTCAGTATTTTAAGCTGATGGAATGAATCAGTCGTGTTATGGTAGGAATAGGGATTATGGTTATAGACAGACGCGTTTCCTGACTCTACCATGCCTCAACTGGGGCAATTACCACCATTATAAGGACTACCACACCATTCATAAAGCAGAAGGTGTGGATGAGACATAGAAAGAATCAAAGGTGTATAGAGGGGTAGGGATAAAGAATAAAAAAGGTAGGAGGGTAAAGATGGATATTTTTGTTGTTTTTGAAAAACATTTTATAAGAAAAAAAATCTTTTTGTGTTTTTGTGTTCGTTGAAAACTGATTTTAAAATATTTTCAGGAACCGTTTTTATGAAAATATACACAAGGATGGTAAATTTACAAAGAAGTGAACTCCAAAACCACTAATCTTCAAAAAAACAGTTTAGAATACGCGCACAACCTCCCTGGCAGCGGCGCCAAAATTTGATTGGCGCCAAACGGTCAACCTAAATTGACCAGGTAATTGGTCAACAAGGTCAAACTGCCTAAGAGTCAATCTCCGTGGAAGTATAGGGGTTTCTCTGGGTCGTTATGTCCCAACGAGGTGTGGATGGTATCAAACGGGTTTGTGATCGGGTGAATTTGGACAGAAAGTTCAGGATTTTGATTATTATGATAACACTACGAGATTATGATTGAGAATAGCTTTGAAACACTATATGAACCATTACTGATGATCAGATACACTAAAAACATAACCTAAACCTAAAAACGCTCGTTTGAATTTAAAATAAACGCGAACGCGCAAAATGAAAAGTTAAACGGGAGCAAATAAAATCCTACGGTTATGAAAATTACATTTTTACAATCCTAATGATAAAAGAAATTTTTTGGAAAAAGAAAAATATTTTTTTAACTTTTTAATTATTTATTATTAATTAAAACTATTTTAAAACTATTTAAACTAATTTAATGTCAAAAAAATAGAAATGCTTTTTGAATAAATCTGAAAAAATTCTTGAAAATCAATTATACTCAAAAGAAGCTAAGAAAAATAAAAACTTAGAAAAAGCAATTGAAATAAGCAGTTAAAAAGCACAACATAAGCTGATAAGCTAAATTAGAATAAAAGGAAAATCAAGGTTAAAAGAATAAAGGGTGTAAGCTTTGTCACAAAAATCCCAAGGGTGCAGTTGGTATTACGTGTGGTTTGTGAGGCTTGAGGTGCAGGAGGTCGGGGGTTCGAATCTCACCTCTTGCACTTTTTGCTATTAATTAATTTATTTATTTTTTTCAATTTTTCTTTTGAACTTGTTAAACTCATGAATATAGACAATTTTCTTAACTAAAACATTTTACAAATCAGAATATATAAGCAGTTTGAAAAGCAAATTCTCATCAGTTGGGTTTAAGCTAAAACTAAAGAAACGAAAGAAACTTGGGGCTAAAAAAAATGCTAAGCTACAAGCTAACATAAGCTATACTAAGGGGGAAGAGAACAACAGGCAACTAAGGGGAGTCCTAGGGAACTAAAAGGAAGGAAAATAAGCAGTTAAAACTAAGTGAAAAGCACCAAATAAGCACTAAACTAACATATGCATACTAAGGGCTGCAGTAAAAATGGCAATTGGGCTGTTTTAGAGCGCCTAAAATGCTGTTATAAAAAATTCATAAAAATAAAATAAAAATATCATTAACTAGATAAGCTACTAAATAAGTTGCATACCAATTTTCAGAGCAAAAGGATTAAAATTGAAAAAAATTAAAAATAAAAATAAAAATCTGTTTTTGGCACTTTCTTGCAAAAGTGCAGATCTGCTGCTTTGGGGGGTGTTTACGCTATCCAAAAGTTCTTAAAAAAATTCATAAAAATCAAAAGTAACTAGGAAACCAACTCATTTATATGCATACCAAATTTCAAGTAAAACGGGCTTATAAAGAAGAAATGAAAAATCAAAAACAGGTTCTAAAATCATATTTTTTTGGACAACAACAAATATGGCTACTTCGGGCTAGTAAAAAGCTAGTAAAGAAATATCTAAAAAATAAACAAAAAATAACATGAACTAAATAAGCTACAAACCAAATTTTAAGTAAAACGGGCTTATAACAAAGAAATGAAAAATCAAAAACTAATGTGCTGTTGGGCGACTTTTTTGATTTGTGCAGAATTTTTGCAAAATGGGTCAAATTTGGTATTGTTTTGACAAGGGAGGACAACTACCAGGTACCAAAAGTTGTTTTATCCTATTTGCATCTAAAATGAACCATGAACAAGCAACTAAAACGCATAAGGTTAAATACCACCCTGTTGATTTCTTTAAAACAGTTTATGCTGGAACTTTTACAAAAACGAACTAAGGTTCCTAGAAACTTAATGAAAGTGTAAAATTGTGACTCAAATTAACTAATGTTACTATAATAAATCTACTGGAACTTAGAAAGTTGAGATAAGACTAACTTTGGACAATTAAACTACTAGTTCCAAACACCCCTTTACAGAGGTGTTGTTTGAGATTTACAAGGGAGCAACAGGTTTTAATGCATAAACTTTGAAAGACTAAGTCATATTAAACTAAAGTAAGGTAAATAAGCACAAGCCTCCAATAATAAGCAGTTTCAATGAGCAAAAATAAATAAGAAGCTTAAGCTATGTTGAACAATTATGGACTAATTCCCAATTAAATGAATATAAACTTACAAACTAAGCATGAAAAGTAATGTAAAGCATAAATAAGCAGAAGCAAATCTAAATTAAGCACCAATAAGCTATCTAAAAGCACTGCTATAGTGACAGGAAACAAGAAACATCAGACTTTCATTGAATTTTTAAAAGAGAATACAAAGGATTTTTATCTTTTAACAAAACTAAAATACTGAGAATTAAACTAAACCTATTACTAATACTACCTACTGCCTTCTCAAGGCTTACAAGAGTCTTATTTATACTAAAAATTAAAAGCTAGGGTTCCTTGCATTTCCTTGTCCACTTCTGCTTGTGCTTTTTCTTGAATCAATCTCAGCCGTCCAATTGGGTCATCAATATCACTACCCTTGATTTAGTTTTGGCCCCAAAGTGGTATAATAATAGCTAAGGCATGATAATTTGTATAGGGTGAGAGTTATTTTGGACTGGGGTGTTTGGAAGAGGGTGAAAGTAGTATAGGAGTGGAGTGTGGCAGGGTTGAGGTGATGATGGTGTTTGTGCAGTGTTGCAGGCACACGTGAAGGAGGGAAGGAGAGGGTGGTTAGGGTTGACTGGGGTGGTTTGACAGAGGGTATTACTAACCAGGGTATATTAGTTTAAGCTTTTGGGCCAAGGGGATGTTTTGGGCTTTGGGAATTGGATTGGGTAATAAAGGGGCTGGTGTTGGGTTTATAATAAAGGGTTGGGATTATTTAGTGAAAAGGGTTGTTTCTTTGTAGCTTTTATTAGCCCAAGGACCAAATATGTCAAAACTGAAAAGCCATGGACCATACCTGCCATTATTCCAAACTTGCTACAAGGACCACTCTTGCCAACTTATAATTCCACAAGGACTTTTGTTGTTTATTTTCCAAATAAAATCACCCGGGGGCCAAAATTGCCAATTCTGAAAGTACAAGGACCAAACTTGTAAACTTTTGAAACTTTTTACCCAAAGATAATTTTTTATAACATTTGACTTTTAAAGGACTTGGGTTGACTTTTCTTTCAAAACAAATGCTCAGGGACTGATTTTGTCAAGTTTTGAAAGTTGAAGGACTGAAACTGCCAATTATGAAAACTTTGTTCGTTTTTTCATCTGTTTTTACTCATTTTGCATCTGAAACATATAAAACACAATCCTTGGGATATTTTCAGTATTTTGATGTGTTTCTGAGTGTTTTTAAACATTTTTGCAGTTCAGATTAACTAAAAATGATGAGTATTTACACACTCATCAGAGACGTTGTTGGATTATCTATGACAGATGAAAAATATTGAATACCACAAGTATTTGATTTGTAAAACTCCCGAAGGGCATCCCATAAGGCAAGTATAGGTTGTGATAGGAGGTGCATAGCTTGAAGAGTTGTTGATGGTGGTCGCTACAAGGAATCAGCAGGACCATTTTCAGAACCAGGTTTGTAAACAATATCAAAATCATAACCAGGTAGCTTAGTGATCCATTTTTGTTGCTCTGGTGTCTGGATAGTTTGATTAATTAAAGACCGCAAACTTTGATGATCCGTTTGAATAGTAAAATGACGCCCCGGTAAATATTGCCGCCACTTACTAATAGCCTCGGTAATGGCATACATTTCCCGAACATAAGTAGAAGATGATTGCATTCTCAGTGACATCTCTTTGCTAAAATATGCTACTGGATGGCTATTCTGACTTAAAACTGCACCAACCCCAGTACCCGAAGCATTTGGTTGTAAGATAAAGTGATCCGAAAAATTAGGCATAGACAAAACAGGGGTCGTCATCATTGCTTGTTTTAATGCATCAAAAGCTATGGTAGTTGTAGGGGTCCACACAAAAGCTTTTTTGCGTAACAATTGAGTCAAAGGGGCAGCAAGAGATGCGTAATGACGCACAAATCGATGATAGTGTCCTGTGAGACCAAGAAAACCTTGAAGGCCTTTGGTGGATGTAGGATATGGCCATGTGCGGATAGATTCAATATTATCCGGGTCAACAGATACCCCCTCATCAGATATGATGTGTCCCAGGTAACCTAGCTTAACACAACCAAATTCACATTTAGCTAACTTTGCAAATAATGCATTAGAGTGCAAAACAGAAAATACCTCAGTCAAGTGAGCTATATGATCGGCCCATGAAGCACTATAAACAAGAATATCATCAAAAAACACCAATACATATTTGCGCAACACTGATTTAAAAACCGCGTTCATTAGTGCTTGAAAGGTGGACGGGGCGTTAGATAGTCCGAATGGCATCACAAGGAACTCGTAATGACCCTCATGAGTGCGAAAAGCAGTTTTTTCAATGTCTTTTAGGTGGATTCGGACCTCATGATACCCTGCTCGTAAGTCAAGTTTGGAGAACACACGAGCGCCATGCAACTCATCTAGTAAATCATCAACAGTAGGAATAGGGGAACGATCCTTCACCGTGACCGAGTTGAGAGCTCTGTAATCTACACAAAATCGCCATGATCCATCTTTCTTCTTAAACAAAAGGACCGGAGATGAATACTAACTACAACTTGGACGAATAATTCCATCAGAAAGCATTTCACCAACCAGCTTCTCAATTTCTGACTTCTGATAATGTGGATAATGGTACGGTTTAACATTTACTGGTATCGTATTAGTTACCAGGGGAATGTGATGATCCAACAGTCTTAGTGGGGGAAGACCTGAAGGTGGTTCAAAAATATAAGCAAACTGATGAAAACGTGTGTTTAAGGAGCTCACAAATTCTGCGGGTGCTTCTACCCCAACAATGGGTGTGGGAGACGTAGACATAGGGTCAATGCTTAAATAAAAATATTGGGCTACAGAGTTAGTATGGGTGGCTCTTTTGAGAGGGTTTTGCGAAATGAAGGCAAGAGAAGGTTGTGTGAGACCTATGAGTCGAATGTTGGAACTTTTATGATTAAACTCCATCCATAGCTCTTTATAATCAAAGAGAATTGGACCTAAACCAGCAAGCCACTCGACACCCAATACCAAGTCAGCACCATAAATGGGTAAAAGCAACAGATTTACCGGAAAACAAGTTGTACCAAATTGAAGTGGCGCTTGTTAAAACATACCTGCACACCCTAAAGTATCCCCGTTTCCAACCGTAACCTTCAAATGCGATGAGGACTGAATTGGTAGCCCAAGATGGTGTGCAAGTCGAGTTTGAATGAAATTATTTGTTGAGCCGCCATCAACCAAAACAATTACCGAATGGCCATTAAGAGTTCCAGAGAGGTTGAGAGTCGATGGAACCAATTGGCCTGTAAGAACATGAAATGAAATTTGAGGAGTCAAAGTGGTTTCAGTGGTTGGTTCGACCACTTCCTGAGGTATGGGATTATCCACAGTATCATCAACACTCTCAGCTAATAAACATAGAAACTGTGCTGGTTTACAACGGTGACCAGGAACGAACCGTTCATCACAGTTATAACATAAACCTTTAGCCTTACGTGTCGCTATTTCATCGGGTGTGAGCCACTTAATTGGTAAGGGAGTTGGTAACTGAGCAGGTCGTGAAACATTTGAGTAAGGTTGTTTAACAGTTGTGGTGTTAGATCTATATGGCAAAGATTTGGAAGCATTACACTTATCTTCCACTAACTTGGCCATGCCCATAGCCTCATGAAGAGATTGAGAGTTAAGGAGTGACAACTCACGTTGAATGTTAGCTCTTAAACCCGAAATAAAGATATTCAACAAATTAACATGGCTTAATCCGGTAATTTGGGTGGACAAAGATTCAAACTCACCAAGATAAACATCCACAGTAGATGTTTGTCGAAGCTTATACAGTTGTGCCTCGTGATTGATGAATTTTGATGGCCCAAATCGTTGCAACAATTGTTCAGTAAATTGTGCCCAAGAGGATAGCTGAGAGGTAGAGTGCAACCACTGAAACCATTGTAGAGCACCTCCAGTCATGTAAAACCCAGCAATCAGTAGTTTTTCTTGTGGGGGAGTCGAATGAAAGGTGAAAAAATGCTCGATTTGAAAGAGCCAACCTCGTGGAATCTCGCCATTGAATAAAGGAATTTTGAGTTTAGGTAATTTGGCGAAACCATGGCTAGAAGATGGTTCATGAAAATTAGGTTGTTTTAGTGGAAGAGGGGTATTGGGTAAGGGTAATAGAGGTGCATAAATTTTAGGGGTTTTGTCGGAGGCGGTGATTTTGTGCAAAATATCCGTGAGAGCACCATGTTGTGATGCTAATTTGGTGGTTAGGTCAGTGAGGTTATCGGAGTTGTTTTTCACGGTGGATTTAAGTTGCACAAGTTCTGGTAGAATGGCCAGTTGTTCAGTTATATAAGCCAACTGTTCCTCAATTGATTTGGTACGAGTTTTCATAGCATCAGTCATGAGAACGATAATGAAAGCACCAAATGATGGTCTACTTTTATAATATAATATTTCAATGGAGTATTAGAATGATAAAGACAAGATGGGAAACGTATAAGATAAGATAGGGAAGAAGGGGATAAGAAAAGATATGAAAGAGAGAAAGAATGTGAGAAAGAGTAATTTTCCTAGTTGTCCTTTAGCATTTCCATTTCATTGTTTATATGGGATCTCCACAACAAGACATAACAAAAATAGACAACAGTAATAATTTACTTCCTATTTCATATAAAGTCCTTAAATTTAGTTGGACATCTCCTAGCCCTTCTACTTTTCTGGATCAACGCTTGGGAAGTGCTTGAGCATTCACCAATATTTTGGCTTGCATCACAACATTTTTCTTATTCTAATAAGCAGTTGGAAACAAGCAATTGTTCCAATGTAGGGTGATCAATTCCAAATACTTTGTTAAAAAACTGTTTTACTATTTTATTTAGAGCATGTTGTAACGTAACTCCAAGTTAAAACTTAACTCACTGCCACATCAACGCCACATCAGCTTTTACTTTTTAACTTTAACTCTTGATTTTCAACCCCGGTAACATAACTCACCTTAACTCACATCCACCTCAATTATTTTCAATTTCAACCCCAAATTTTAATAAATACTTCATTTATTTAAAACATAACATTAACTCAAACACAACATTTATTTAAAACATAACATTAATTCAAACACAACATTACATTACGAAATTAAAAAAAAAAAAAAAAAAAAAAAAAAAAAAAAAAAAAAAAAAAAACGCTACTAAAAAAAGTACAAAATAAATAAAACACAACATCACATAATTCTTCATCCTTGACGCGGAGGCAACCCAAGTTTCTTGGCGATTTTATCTTTTTTCCATATTAACAAACGCCACCTATTGTGGATCTTTGCCGGTAGTGTCGAGCATCAAAAATTCTATCTCCCTCAACCTTTGTTGTGTGGCTTGGTTATCTGCGGTCGTCTGATACGCCCTACTCGCCTCTTCACGTTTTGACCGGTACTCTTCGCGCATCATCTCCGCGAAATTAAACGAAGAAAAGGAAGCACCGGTGCTATCCGTGCCTCCGGTGCTTGTCGTTGCCTCAGATTTTTGTTTCTTGGAAGCCCGCTTTTTGCCAATGGGCCGTGGTTCTGCGTCATGACCAAACAAAGCCTCGTTTGTTTGGCTTGGGACGTCGCCGGTTAAATCAACCGCTTTCGACGCGTCCCATTTTCGATGTTTACGCAACACCTTCCAAGCGTCTTCATTCACGAACGTTGGGTTTTCTTGACGATAGAGTTGGTGAGCACGTGTTAGGATATCCACTTCATTTTCCCCACTTTTTTGCTCGCGTTGCGCCCGTTTGTAAAAAGCGTTGAACTTCGTGCAATCACGGTTCAACGTTTTCCACTTAGATTGTAGCATATCTTTGTTGCGCTCTTTTGGACTTATTCTATTGAACTCGGCTCTTATACATTGCCATAACGTATCCTTAGTTTGTGAACTCCCCAACGTCGAATCCTCTGAACATGCAACCCAACACTCGGCAAGCAACTTTTCCTCACTTGGCGTCCAACGTTCCACCTTCGCTTTTTCAGTATTTGCAGGCTCGGCTTCTACATGTTCTTTGAATCTTTTTGACTTACGCTTAACACGGCCTTTTGGTTTAACGGGAGAAGTAGGTGTTTCCGGAACTTCATATGTTTCGTTTTGTGAGTGTTGTGAGTGTTGAGAGAATTGAAGATTTTGGAAATTTGAATTTAAGTCGGTTTGTTGACTTTCGTGCCAATATTGCATGGCTTGATGTTGTTCGTAAGCTTCTTGACTCGACAAACCGAAATCGTTTGGGTTACCCCACATCGGTGTTGACGAACCCTCGTTTGGATTTGAGGAAGAACCCGCGTATGGGTTATTCCAACCTCCACCGAGAAGATTCGTAAACGAGTTGTTGTTGTTGTTGTTGCCGCCCGACATTTTTTTTGTGCGAATAGCAGTGTAGGTAATAAAAGCTAGGGGGTGTAAATGAAAAAAAAAATTGAAAACACGCTACAAAAACTAGCCGTTGGGCTGTTTTGGGGTTTTTTTTTTTTTTTTTTTTTTTAATTTTATTTTTAGAACCATGCATGTTAATGCACGTTAAGGGCTTGCCTATGCCATTTAACGCACCTCTTGCCTTTGGATAGCGGTAAGTTAACACACCGCGTTAAGGTCGTGTGTTAACATTTAACTTGGGCACCAAAGTCACGTTACCGATTGCTCTTAAGATATATAGTGGCAAACATATATTGTAACTAACTAGACAAATACCCGTGCAAAACGATGGTTTATAGCGGCAAATAATTATACTTACGAAATTGTGATTCTTGTTTGAACACTTGATGCAAAATTTACGGGTATAATTTGTAGTCATTGCGAAAAAAAATTCATAGATTAGAAACAAAAAGTGACAGAAGTTTAAGGATTAAACACTATTTAAAATATTTATTTTGGTTTTAAATGATGTTACCATTTTTAATCATTGGTATAATAGTCCACTAACATTACTTATCATTTAAGCATTTAAGTTTAGAAAGTGTTATAAGCAATCAATATTACTCAAATTTTAAAGATTTAAAGTTTAAAGAATGATACACATCTATACTACTTATAAAAGCTCTGATACGATCCGGTTAGGGGTTGTAACGGGATAGGGCACCACTTTTAGCGTGTGCGAGCTCTTTAAGAAAATAGAGATAAGAAGACTAGAGAATTACTTGACAAACTTGATTGATTCATTCATAATAATAATTCGGTATATATAACCGAATAACCTAGCTTGTAAAACAAGCCAAACATAAAGACATATCTAAACAATAACACTTTTCTAATATGACACAAAGACATATCCTAAATAAATATAATATATTAATATGACATAAATCCCGGGACGTATCATTCCCCACTCCTTCGAAATCACCTTGTCATCAAGGTGTGGTCTTGAGAAATTTCTATTGATTCCGGGATCCCATATCCTAATCCTAATCCTAGTCCTATCTTCTACTCTCGTAGTTCTCCTGCCTTCCGCTACCGCAACCAACACCTTTTTCCTCTTCCGCCTTCCACTACCTTGGACATAACACAACAATATTCTTCCGCCTTCCGCTACCCATGTCGTAACACTCCCCACTCCTTTAAAAATCACCTTGCCCTCAAGGTGATACCAAGAATATGTCGATTGAGAATCCGCTAATTCCTCGCTTAAATTCAAATTTATTTCGCCCAAACGACCATCAAATTCATGACCACCCACAACAATCTCTTCTATACTTTTCTTATTTTCTGAAAATTCTCCAAACTTGCTATGAACTTCATTACTCTCACCAATATCGAAAACATCATCTATCGCATTACTAACCGCATCAACACCAATATATTCATCAGCATCTAACGACATTTTAATCTCAGGTGAAACGAATTCACTTTGTAATGATAGAATGGTATCTGATTTCTTTTCAATTATATGCTCTTTCTCCTTCTCTTCAATTGCCTCAAAACGAGCCTCGACTATATGGGCTTAAGGAAAAGGTTTCTCCTAAAGTTGTAGGCCTTGCCCTCAACAGTTCTATTTGTAACTTCAGTTTAAGTTCGGAGATATAAAATGATGTAAGTAAAGATTCAGAGATCCATCTTACTCAATTTGCAAGTACCACAAAATCACTCTCATATTCGGCCACCGTACCCATTTGCAATAGCTTAGATAGTGCCTATTCCGTGTCCCAATCACATCCGCTCGATGCCATGAACATTAACTCAAAAAGTATATATATTTTTTTTAAATTGATGAACAGTAACTATGAACAGTACCAGTGAACAATGTAGATGAACAGTAGCATCGATGAACAGTAGCGATCGATGAACATTTTTTTTTTTTTTTTTTGGAACCCTAATCAGAAGCCCTCTCAATGAGAGCTCTCAATAAAAGCACCAATTGATACGACCCGGTTAGGGGTTGTATCGGGATAGGGCACCACTTTTAGCGTGTGCGAGCTCCTTAAGAAAATAGAGATAAGAAGACTAGAGAATTACTTGACAAACTTGATTGATTCATTCATAATAATGATTCGATATATATAACCGAATAACCTAGCTTGTAAAACAAGCCAAACATAAAGACATATCTAGACAATAACACTTTTCTAATATGACACAAAGACATATTCTAAATAAATATAATATATTAATATGACATAAATCCCGGGACGTATCAAGCTCTATAGTCAAAGTGAAATGTTGAGTGTTGAAAATGGTCATAGGTGAGAGAAATTATAATGTAATTAATACTCTTATTAAAACACCACATTACTTAAGAGTACAATAATTTATTCACATTGTACAACCAATTAAAAGCATATCTATCAAATTAAATACAACCAATTAAAATACCACTTACTAAAAAGTACAATAAAATTTTCATAATGTACAATTTAAATCAGCAACAACATAATCCGTATGAAATAATTACACACTAATTAATGTTATTTTTAAACACCCTAAAATGAAAAGGACATGTTATTATACACATTATACAAATTAATAAAACACAAAAAGTTTCATACAACATAACAAGTTGATGGTATGTATAGTTTTGAAAACTGGACGGGACCAACGGGTTCAACCGGGAACCGGTTTGGCTAACCAATGAAAGCCATCCGAAAATAAACCAGAGAGGACCCGTTGAAAACCAATACAAACTGGTGAATCAGGCCTCATCGAGATCTATCTCTCCGGTTAATAGTCACAGGGTACCCGAAGGAAAAACTAAAAAGTGAAAAGTTGAAAATAAAAAGGAAATGTTGAAAACATATATTTCAAAAGGAAACTATTAATACAAATCACAAACCAGGTTGACCCAGGACGCTTTAAACCAGGCGGGTTGACCCGGTTTAATTTAACCCGTTTTCGACCCAACCCGGCAATTTGACCCGGTTTAAATCGACCCATTTTTCGACTGAAACGGTTCAACCGGTTGAACCACCTGGGTCGAACCGGGTTTCAAAAAATTATGTTTAATCCTCAAATCTTTAAACTTTTATTATTTTTCGTTTATAACCTATAAACTCTTTTTTATCAATAAACTATTAGTCGCTATAAAATCTCGTTGCTATGTACGGGTACCCGTATAGTATAAGTAGCAGAGATATAATAAGTGAAACATGTCTCAATCGAGATTCTTTATATGCATTGTTATTCGAGAATTAGCCAATGTTTTGTTTTTATAACACGTGTATTTACTTATTTGACTCTAGTATTTTTTTTTTATTATTATTATTTTCAAGTTTAATGTTCAACGACACTAAGCGACGCCCCAAAAATAATATTGTAACCCCTATAGGTAGAGCAAATTGTGTTTTCAACGAGCAAGAATGCCTCGCGTGTTGCTACTGAGCTTGGTTGTTGCAGTTTTTTAAATTGTTGTTTTAAAAACCCATTTACACAAACACATTTTGGGCTGGATTTGGAAATGTATAGTGTTTAAATTCGACTTAATTAACTTGATATTAAAAAAAAAAAAAAAAAAAAAAAAAAAATCACATAGAAACTGTTTGTTTGTAACTTAATAGAGAAAAAATACTGAAAATATTAACTGAGAGTGTCTGTATTAAGTTATCTCTTAATTAAACATGAATTAATAGAAAATTTTAACAAACAAGCCCTAATACCAAATACCAATAGCTATAACCCATTTTCCTAGAATAACACAACTGAGAAGACCTAATATATTTCTGTGTTTGAGAATAAAAGGGACAATGATATCGAGAAAATATAGGAAGGAACATGAAAAAAGTTTATAAACTACTTTTGTTGTTGTATTTAAAAGGAAAGTAGAATAAAAAAAATAGCTTGTTTAGGGGTTGGCAATGGGTACATGATGGCACGGCAAGGGAAGGATCCCTTAGATGAACACCGCCGCCTGCACTACGTGAAGCCACAAGATGGATCCCGCACGGGCAAGTTTCACGCACGAGATGGGAAGAAAATTCGAACGTTGTGGTTTTTTTTTTTTTTTTTTTTTTTTTTTTTTTTTTCGGGACCGTTGCATGAGTGAAGGGAGTGAGTGATGGATTTTGGGTGAGTGATGGGTTGCCAACCCCCTTAAACAATAAAACTGATCTGGTATACAATAGTTGGGTTCGGTTTACTTGGGTGTGAAACGGTTCCCGAGCATCTAATATCTTGCAAAGCTGGCTAAATATAGCCTATTGTTCTGCAATTGCTTAATAAAGCGTGTTCACAACCTTCCCAATGGTCAAATCTGTTCCAATGGGAAACAGCTCCAGCACTTGACGTCTTGCGACATTCAAATAAATGAAAAAGTTTCATAGACTATTAAAACTTGATTCGAAACATGCTTATAAATGAGATTGTCTTGTTGTTATTCTTTAAAATTGGGGTTCATGGTTTCTGGCGGAAACTGATATGGTTTCAAAGCCCTTAAAATGAAATTGGTATTTTGTGGGGCTTAAATCCATACAGAAGCTTCACTTTTAGAAGTTGCACACTTTAGACGTTGCACAAACTCTGAACTTGTGCTCGAGAGGATCAAAGGTTACTTAAGAAAAGTTAACAACGGTGTCCCAGAAAAATATTATTCAAATAGAAGCCGAAATTAAGTGTAAATAAATAAATAAAATAAAAATCGAACACCGCTCTACTAATGATAAAATCAGTTTAACGTGTTCTACTGCTCTAATGACTCGTGCAAGGGAGACCAATATACAACTACATACAGATACTTTGTACACAATTTTAATAGAACCTGCACATTACACGTATAAAAAGGAAGGCTAATAGTTTAACTAACAAGGGGTAGGAACCGCCGCGCTGTGGCGGGGGCCTTTGTCATTTGATTTGGTTAGAGCAGGTGTGGAACAGCATGGTATTGTCTGTTAGTCACCTTCCCAGCCCAAGGTCACATTAACCCGACTCTCTAGTTCGCTAAAGACAACGTATCCATTATGCATAGGATAGGCCTTAAAATAACGGATTAACTAATATAACGAAAAAGAAACAACACAAGTTTTTACTACTGCATTTTTCTAGAATCCCGTCACATGCAAGCCTGCAGTTAACGATTTCATAGAAATTCTACACCTGCAATTTCATACTAAACTGAACAGCTAAAGTAACTGATGTTAACCAAAGTAACTGATGTTAAAGTCGCAAATCATAACAGGCAGAAAATGAGAAGGCATATCATGACATTTCAGACATCTTTAATGCAAATGCAATTTACATATGTTAACAACCAATAAGGAAATCATTTTCCATTACTGATTCGAATAACCATGTCGTCAACCAAACTGACTGAAGTTAAACTGCCTATACGGGACTAACAGAAAACGAAAGGGACTTCACTAACGTTGGCGTGCCTGCGTTTGTGTGCTCGACGATCCATCACATGCTGTTGAAGAACTGGCCCGTGAGCCCCTTTCTCCTACAATGACCAAAAAAAAGGGTGTAAGAAACCGCTATTCCAGATTGCCATAGGATTGTAAAATTCCTCTGTTAATATTTGAAGTAACCTGCATGTATCTCGTTGAACCTCCTTTTGCAAGGACCGTATGTGCTCCGGTGAGCAGCTGTAAGTTGAAAGGCAGAGTTATCAGAATATCTGTTGATGGGAAACAGATCATTCATGTAATGGGCAATTGGACATATTAAGATCATAAGAAACATGTTTTAGGACCTCTCTAAGCCGTCAACAGGTATTGGTCCATGGCTTCTCTTGTAGAAGAATTCCGTAGGAGTGACATAAGAAGAAACCAACGATTGACGTGGTGGCTCGGCATTGAAGGGTCGCTGTACCAAAAAAACACGTAGTGTAAAGAGTGTGTATCAAATTTAGATACAACCAAATGAGAAGAAGAAATAGCAGACATCATCTTCCAATGTTAAGGTCAAATCTAGTACTGTAATTACCAATTTCTGAATACAGGAAATTTGTATATGGTATTTATGATAATTATATACTGATAGAAAGAATTGAACTCATGAGATATAGCCCAGTACAAATTACCTCATAATTGCAAAAATAAGCTTAAACAAACAACGGCACACAAAGTAACATTTTTGCACAAACGACTCAATTTCGCAACAAAAGCCAAAATCAAAAATATTATACCTCAGCCTAGTATTGCAACCCATACCCGTCTTCAGCTCGGTCAAGTACCTGCAAAACAAAAACCAAAACCATGAGTGGCCACACACTAAAACCAAAACCATCTTTATCACCTAAGTATATTGTTTATCATCACCAATAACGTGTATTCATGTTTTTGACAATATTGAAGATAAAATCACCAATGGTTTTCCCCAAGTCACTGTTAATTTTTATCAATTGCTAAAAACTAAATAAACAGGAATTTGTATTACCTTTGAATCTCATACACACAGTTTCATGAACTTCGTCACTTGTTCCTGGGTCTTGCGAAACGAACTGGTTGCATATGTGAGCAAAGTGAAAATACATCCAAAATTAATAGAACTCATAATCAAATTCAAAGATTTAATTAGGGTTGATAAACTTACACAACTAATTTTTCTACTTCTTCAATCTGTCTCTTGAGTATTGTTCAAGAAATTTGTGGATTTGGATTTGGGTTATGTGTTAGTTTAATCTGATGATGGAATGAATCTGTGATACAAACTTCGCGTGAATTCAGACTACGTACCCCTAGAATCCGAGCAAGGCGTAGGGAAGAAAGAAAGGCGGTTGGAGAAAAGTGTAGAAACGCAGACGGTGGAACTCACCTCAAAGTTTTTAGCGAAGATGGACCATGAGTTTTACTGGGCTAATAATATCAGTCCAACTTAAATGATATTACCTATTTTATTTTGCACCGACGTAGCGCTTTAGTATAGATATATAATATATAAACAAAACAATAAACATCAATAATAAAGTAAAGCATATCTTCTAACCAGCTTTTTATGAGTATCCTACATAATTTTGCATTATTTGAAAAGTAGTATGGTCTCTTTTCGTAATTGGTTTCCCAAAAATGGCTGCACATAGCATCTCAACAGATAGTCTAGAACATGGCCACGCCAACCTCCTGAAAAGGGAAGGCTTTACCTGGTTTGAGTCTGTGTGACGGTGGATTCAAACCCTATGGATTAGTCGGCCAAAAGGTCGGAAACCATGGTTACCAAACAACCCATAATCTGACATTGATATCATCAACCAAATAGCCCATATTGACTACAAAATTTTTAGCCACACATCTTTTACCATGAATATAACACAACCAAATGGCTTTAGTTTTGACAGCAACCAAACATCCTATTTTGAAAGCAAACAAACATCCCATTAAAAACACATTTTAAGTTGCAGCCAAGGTAAATAAGTATATTAAAAAGGGAACTGTAAGGCTAGCAATCTAGCATGCATACTCAATCAGTCAATCCTATTCTTAACAATATGTACTCAAACCTTTAACAGCCGACTCATTGTTGCTTGCATATGACTTTATGTTCATCTACGAATCAACAATAAAAGAAACCAATAACTCCAAAACTGAATCGTGTTGCCTTGTTTCATTGACATGGATTTCAACTGATCACATGTTCTCAATTACTTACTTACCAATTTTTATATTGTGGTTGAAATTACCTCATCTGCTATAGTACTGACAGTCACACGACATTTTTATGAATACTGTTACTTTGACTTTGAAATGGAGATAAACTCACGTAATATCTCAAGCAACGTTAACTTTGTCTTTGAAGTCAGATGGACTTATTACAGCCTCGACTCAAATTTGGACCAAAGTACGTTGACGTCACTTATTTTTAAGAAAATAATACCTTAATTTCGTAGTACATCTTTCCACCATCAGTTCTCAAGTCTTGCAAATCCTAAGAATTTAGCAACATCAACCTGTAATATACCAAACACATGTGATTATTATGTTGATAAATGATCTAATGTCAACATATTAAACAAACTGACTTACCAAGAACTGGAAATGAACATAGCGGAATGATGGCAGCCCTTGATTTGGCGGGTTTGGTAATGGGTCAAATCAGTCTCGGGTGACAATTAATGAGTAATACCTTTATAATTCTCACATTTGTGCACTCAAATGGTGTGGGAAAACCATAAAAGAAACGCTCGATATCAAATAGTGAGAAATGAGACTCGGATCTGCAATTCTAAAAGCGCCACCGAATACCCGCCATGGCTGCAACCACATACCAGGTCTGGTTGCTTTGCCAAGATACGGGCCTCAATGAAGTAATAAGTCGACCATGACTTTCACTCTAATTAGTATCTTAGTTCATCTAAACTAAGCAGCTATCATACTCGGGTAATTGAATAAGAACATCAATTCAAACATAATATCATATCAAAATAACCTCAAAAGTTATTAAAAAAACTCATTCCATTAAGTGGCAAATAAACACCCGGTTAGTAAAGCTACAGATCATAACAGTGAACATGAATTGATGGTTCCAGGTAAAGATATATATATTGTTCAAATAGAAAAACAGCATCACAAGCACATATCTTAGCAACCCCGGAAACATAAAATTCCTTCAAGGACATAAATGTTAACTTTTGTCCTAACAATAAAGTACAATCGAGCACAATAATCACTCTAATTATTATCTTAGTTCGTCTAAACTAAGTATGAATTCATAAATTTCATTTCAAATTCATTAAAACCACGTCAAAAGTTATTCATAACAATAACAAAACACGAAGAAAAATACCAAAAAAAAACCTTATTCCAAAACAACGGTAGCACCCAGCTCCTTAAGCTTCGCCACAATCGCGTCCGCATCATCTTTCGTAATCCCTTTCTTAACAACAACCGGCACTTTCTCAACCAAATCCTTGGCCTCCTTTAAACCCAAATCAGTAAAAGCTCGCACTTCCTTAATAATCTTAATCTTCGCCGCGGAGTCGTATTTCTCCAGCTTCACATCAAACACCACTTTTTCAGCCGCTTTCGACTCACCCGCACCAGCAGAAGCGGCACCAGATGATGACAATGAGGACCCCATTGCAGTGACTGATGGGCCGTATTTGTTGAACCCCATTTTGTAGCGTAATAAGACTGCGTAATCGTTTCTTTCGAGCTTTGTGAGGTTTAAGAGCTCGTCTGCGATGCGTTCGAGTTTTTGGGTTGATTGGGTTTGGGTTGATGTGCAGAAATGGCGGGAAATTGGGATTAATCTGGTGAGGGTTTTTGGAGAATACATTTCTGGGGGGTTAGGGTTTGTGAGGTTTGTTGTTTTTGATTGAGTGAAATGAGAGACTGAAAGAGGACAGGGGTGATTTTGTCAAAAACAAAACTAAAAGAAGCATAGAGGGTGTTTGGGATTGTTTATACTATAGGTCCGTTTGGTAGGTTTTCAAAAGTTAAATTTTGTATTTTGTTTCATACCATAACTTTTAGATAGAGGTGGCAAAATGGGTTGGTCGGACGGACACGGACGACGGGTTAAACAGGCACAGGACAAACGGGCAAACTCAAAACTCAGGCAAAATGAGCACGGGCAAAATGGACGCGGGGTCAAACGGGCACTGTTTAATTGGGCGTCCTTAAAAAAAACATACACCAAATGTAGGGGTGCAATCAAGTCAAGCTTTTATCAAGCAACTCGAGCTCGAGCTCGAGCTTGACTCGATCGAGTCAAGCTTTTATCAAGCTCAAGCCCAAAAAATAGCTCGAAACATATAACAAGCCAAGCTCAAGCTTTTGATAGCTTGGCTCGAGCTCCTATCAAGTTTTTTCAAGCTTTAATATAAATATATTTCCATTATAAATTTATATAACTAACTAGGGATAATTTGGCATCAACATAATTATAACGACTTATTTTGTAAATAATACATGTATTCTAGAAGGTCATTTAAACCTAATTAATCCAAACGTTTTGTATCCTACCTTATGTATTCTTCAGACTTCTTGGGTTGTCGACTATTATAGTGTTATCATTTATATAAAACACTATTAAGTTTGGCTATTATGGTTTAAGTTTGTTTTAACTTATACATATATTTATTTATGAGTTTGGCAATTAGATACAATGTTTTAATATACGTTCAAACTTTTCAAGCCAAGCTCAAGCTTTAATTGAATTTTTCAAGCCAAGCTCAAGCCTGGATGATTAATGCTCGCCAAGCTATCAAGCCAAGCTCAAGCCCTTTTAAGCTTGAGCTCGACTCGACTCGATTACACCCCTAACCAAATGACTAAAACATTTTACGTGACATAAAATAAATAATAAATAAAACATTTTATAAATTTGCAGATCCAATTAAAAATCATTAAATATAAAACCAAATCATGATATAAAAATAAAATGTTGTTAACTACTAATTTAAAAATCATTAAATAACTATCATCCTCTTTTAAAAATAAAAAAAGATTTCAAAACATTTCAGTTACCAAATAAAAATATAAAAAATATATAGTTGCTATATGGTTGTCAGCTAAATTTTCATCGATTTATGAGTATCTACTAGTATAAATTGTCTATTATAAAAAAGTAAGATATGATTCATATTTTCTCTCTTTCTAGGTCCTATCTTCTTCTTTCTTTTACGTCATCATCGTCGACTCAAAAGAAAGATTAATTTCTATATTGTGATGAAGTTCATTGGTCTCTGTTTTGTACACAACATCCCCCCACGTCGCATGTTCAATATCCGAGTCAGCCCAAATCGCCCATTCAAGATCTAAGAGACTGAAACTCCGCCCGTTCCGCCCATTTCTAAATAAGCAGCCGCCCAGACTAACCTATAAGCTTTACAAAAAAGCCCAAATGTGTCCGTTTTTTGCATAATGGGCAAAAATTGCACCTCTACTTTTAGGTTTAGATTTGTAACATAAATTTATAAGTTTTGTACAAGGCACCCACTTACACGGGATTTGAGATAATTATAGTGACTTTTGAAAGTTCGTGCAAAAAGATTAATTACTCCATCCGTCTCAAAATTATTGTCATGAGAGAGAAAACACAAAGTTTAATAAAAGTGGGGGCACTTTAATTTTCAACCACTAAAATGAAATATTCCTCCACTAGAAAAGTGGACAATTATTTTGAGACATCCTAAATGGGAAATATGAACAATAATTTTGAGATTGAGGAGTACAATTCTATACATCTTAACTCACTTTTTTCTTACGAGTTGTTATGTTGTTTTTCTCTTTCTTTTTATTATATTCTTAAAATATGTTTGGTATATGAATTTAAGAGGGTTTGGTTTAAAAAAAAAATATACAAAATCAATTATTTGGTGTCTTTCTTCAAAAATAAAATAAAATTATTCGGTGTCTTCACTTTAGCTCACACACTGGGCTCTATATTACACCAAATTTTAACCCCATTTAACTATTGTGGTTTGAGCATCACACCACTAAAAGATCTTCTTATATTTTTGAAAAATTTTCAGCCACATTTTTTGTCTCATTTATAAGTTTTATTTTAAATTATTTATAAATTCTTACATAAATTAAATATTATTTCTCTTTCCAATTATTCAAATCAAAACTGAATTTAAATATAATTCTAACCTCATCTATAAAACAAACGCACCCAAAATAATATAACTAATTATAACTCAACTATTTTCATCTGTTATATAATAAGAAATTCATTTATTAACCACTGAGAGAGCCTAATTTTAAAATTGAGCCTTTTGATTGACCTATAAAAGTCAAAATGAGCTTCAATCTAGTCAAATCATCTAAATTTCACCCAACAAAATAAATGTGTGTAAAAATGCATGTGACTTTTTTTCTATTTTTTTTTTAAATGTCTGAATAATTAAAAAAACTTTAGTTTTTAAAATTTAAATAAATGATAATGGTTTAAGTAAACTTATCAGTTTACATGTTTCTTTTAATGACTACTAGACTTAATATTGTTTCAAGAAAAACATGTGAGTTGTTGTTTTTAATAAATATCATTTTCACTATATATAACTCAATATATTTGCACAGAATTATAAATATCAAAATGAAATCATGAGTTACTGTGGTATGTAATTGAATACACATGATTGTACATATACGAACAAATCATGCTATTTCAGATTAAGTAAGGAGGTTCACTTTTTTTTTAACTAAAGGTGTTCAATAACGACTTATGTTATTTCTCTTTTTAAGTTTAACTTGCGTGTAGCTAAAACTCTTATTAACAGAAATATAAATATCAAAATAAAGGCACAATCCGACGAATCTAAGTCATGCATATGTCTAGTTTTGATGTATACTATTAGAGCACAAGGTGCAAACGAAAACGAGCACCTCGCCGTCCGATGTGGCACTTCCAACGGCGAGCCGTTGCTCGCCGCCACACCGTTTGGGCCTCGCTGTTCTTCGCCGATGGTTAGCTCGCCGTGGCCACGGCGAAGGTGAAATCTGACAACCCAGCAGCTTTAATGCTTCGTCCCTTTTTTTTTTTTTTTTTTTTTTTTTTTTTTTTTTTTTTTAATGCTTTGTAACCCAGCAGCTTTCTTTTGTTGTGTTTTTTTTTGTTTGGTTTTGATTTTGAAGATGTGTTTTGATTTTGTAACCCAGCAGCAGATTTTGTTTGCAGGTTGTGTTTTGATTTTGAAGAAGAAGACAACATTTATAAACTTGTCCTTATGGTTTAGTTTATTTGCAGTTTAAGTCCATGTAGTTTTCTTTTCAATATTTACAGTTTTGGTCCTTGTTTATTTGCAGTTTTTTTTTTTTTTAGCAGCTTAAATTTTTTAAAAATATAAGCATAAAATTTTAATTTTAGTTATTTTTGTTTTGAATGGAATTAATTTAATTTATTTAAAGAAATGAATAAAAAAATAAGTGTGTAAGAGGTGGGGCCCGAATGGGGAAGTTGCGGTTTGTTGTTTGGTGAGGGGGGTTTGTTGTTGTTAATTGAAGTTGAGGTGTTTTGGTGATGTGGCATAGTGGGGCCCGAATGGGGAGGCAATGCCTTGCCTTTGCACCTTGTGCTCTTATTACTATAAGTAATTTCTATATACTTAAACATACGTACCGTACTTATCACAGCATTACGCTTTTCCCTACTAGCTTATACTCGCAGAGTTATGCCTTCCCCCACGTAACCTCACTATTCAACTCAGAGTTAGAACACTCTATTCGACTCTGAGTGTGGACACTCATCGTATTCTTTTGAAACACTTATATTACTATTGCATGGAAACCCGCCAACTTATCTAAGCACGACCTTATAACATGTCGTCCTACAACCTGTCGCCTTGAAAAGCTTACACTTAGGAGTTAGAACACATCTTTACTATGCCTTACTTTTCCCTCCTTATTTTGAGAAAACATGTCATCTAGGAGACAAGACCAAATCTCAGCAACCATGTAATAGCTTTTTATTCTATATCAAACTTGATCTTCTTATCATGATTATCATGTTATTCTAACAATGGTTGAATTTACTCATGTATTCTATCTGTAACGATTATACTCTCGTATGATACTGTTCCTTCTAGTTGAAGTCTCATTGGTCGTCATCTTTTGTATAGATAAATGGCACCTAAGAAAAGATCAACCAGGGCTACGCGTGGGTGACCTGCTGCCCCAACTAGGCTGTAACAAACCCACTTGTTGTGAATCAAGCCGTGTTAGATCAATTGGTCAATGAGCGTATGACAGCAGCATTGGCTGCAATAAACCACTCAACTACTGATGTTGGAACCTCAAGGCCAGCAACTAACAAACGTAGTTGCACCAATCAAGAGTTTCGAAAGATCATGACAAGAGGTTTTAGAGCAACCGGGGAAGCAGTTGGTTTGAAAAGGTGGTATTAGAGCCACTCCAAGCCGTTCGGGATGTGGGGCAACAAGACGGAATGTACCGGTCAAACTTGCCTAACTGAATCCCGAGACGGGATTCCCCAGAGGGTGAATGTAACACCCTAGGAAAATCCCACATCGGTTGTGACTTGGAGTGATGTTGGGACATATGTTAACATTTGCCTTATATAACAACGGGGTTTGTGGTCTAACGGTTAATCGTCCATTCGGTTAAGCGTATTCGTGTGAGAGCAGCACTGATCAAACTTGCCTAACTGAATCCTGGGACTTTTAGTGATGTTGGGACATATGTTAACATTCGTCTTATATAACAACAACGTGTTTTGTGGTCTAACGTTTAATCGTCCATACAGTTAAGCGTATTCGTATGAGAGTAGTACTGGCTTGGGTGACCTGCTAGGAAGTCTTCACATGAGGGCCACAAAAGCAAAGCCGTGAGCCTATGGGGAAATCGGACAATATTATGGTCTATAAGGCGGGGTGTTACATACAATGTTTGCAAAGATTAGTTATTTTGTTTAATAATATTAGAATATTAACTTTTAGACGACATATGTTTTGTGAACATATCATGTTAAATATTCATACAAATTTTGAATTTTTGGACTAAGGTTAACTCAAGCTAACTTAAAAAGACCATACTCATTTCAACACATACTAAATAGTTAACCGTTGATGTAACCCGTGACTTAAACCCACGACTTAAACCCGCCCAACTGATATATTTTGACAACCATTATGGTTCTTTTCTTATCCTATATAAAACTCATTTATGTGTCTTTTTGTCATCACCTTTCCTCATTTAAGCATAACATAGGCAGCATTCACACACCAAAATAAAAGGTTACCTAAACCATTTTAAGTTCATTTTGTAATTTCAAGAGTTTATTTTGTGAATTTATGATTGTTCCTATTTATGTTCATTGTTTTAATTTTAACGTTTAAACTTGTGGGAATGACAGATATGGCACGAGTAGAAGGTACCTGCAGAAATCACACACCACTGCCCAAAAATCAAAAAAATGGAGGCCACTTCGTCTATATCGCTTTTGCTGATATGGCGGGCACTACAATTCGCATGATTAGTGGAACACCTGAATAACCACACCTCTCTCCATGCCACTGGTTGATAGACATCTTACAGAAAAAACAAGTAAATAGCATACTTTGTTTGTGACATAGATCGTGGTCTTGAAACAAGAGATGATTATCTATATGAACGTCAATCACGCCATCACGCTGCATGGAAGGACCGTAAGTAAGTATAGGGAAAAGGGCACCGTCGGTATTACCTTACTCGAATTTGTCACGAATCTCGCGAAGGGTATATAAAACCGACGTTAATGAATCACTTTCTAGGTGATCGGGATGATCAAAAATTTTCAATTGGTGCAGACCTTTATACTGGTAGGCCAAATGATTTGATGCAGCAGAATACGTGTCACAAACGGTGGGGTTTTTCATCATGCAGAGGAAAAATTGAATAAAAGAAAGGCAGATCATACAGTGCTTATAGTGGGGATCAATGTTGCAGCAGACAAGCCTAAACAGCTCTGTGTTGAAATAAAAAATTAATGGGGTGTGCATTACGGGGACCAAGGGTTTACAAGAGTTGGTTTTGAAGTTTTGAAGAAGATATGGTGGCTGGCCAAAAACGAAGAAGGTGAGTGGTTCGGAACAAGTCAGGTTCAGGTTCCTTAGTGGCTTGTTTCATGCATTACTTTAATTTCAAAGTGTTTAATTTATGGTTTAGTGTGTCTGTTATGTTCTATGTTGGATTTTGGGACTCTTCTAATGCTTTACTTTAATTTCTATGTGTTTAATTTCTAGGTTCAATATTGTAAGTCTATTTTTAAATCAATGAAAAGCGTTGCTTGTAAATTGTGTGTTTACCATATCTTTTATACTTCTTCATGATTAAACATGCCTAACTGAATCCGCATGATTAGTGGTCAAACTTGCTTCTTCATGGTTAAGCATATTCGTGTGAGAGTAGCACTGGTCAAACTTGCCTAACTGAATCCCGGGACGGGATTCCCCTAAGGGGGGTGAATGTAACACCTTAGGCAAATCCCAGATCGGTCGTGACTTTGAGTGATGTTGGGATATATTTTAACATTCGTCTTATATAACAACAACGTGTTTTGTGGTCTAACGTTTAATTGTCCATGCGGTTAAGCGTATTCGTATGAGAGTAGTATTGGCTTTGGTGACCTGCCAGGAAGTCTTCACATGAGGGCCACAAAAGCAAAGCCGTGAGCCTATGGGTAAATCAGAAATATTGTGGTTTATAAGGCGGGGTGTTACATACACTGTTTGCAAAGATTAGTTATTTTGTTTAATAATATTAGATTATTAACTTTTAGATGACATATGTTTTGTGAACATATCACGTTAAATATTCATACAAATTTTGAATTTTTTGGACTAAGGTTAACTCAAGCTAACTTAAAAAGACCATACTCATTTCAACACATACTAAATAGTTAACTGTTGTTGTAACCCCTGACTTAAACCCACGACTTAAACCCGCCCAACTGATATATTTTGACAACCATTATGGTTCTTTTCTTATCCTATATAAAACTCATTGATGTGTCTTTTTGTCATCACCTTTCCTTATTTAAGCATAACATAAGCAGCATTCACACACCAAAATAAAAGGTTGCCTAAATTATTTTAAGTTCATTTTGTGATTTCAAGAGTTTATTTTGTGAATTTATGATTGTTCGTATTTTTGTTCACTGTTTTAATTTTAATGTTTTAACTTGTGGGAATGACAGATATGACACGAGTAGAAGGTACCTGCAGAAATCATACACCACTGCCCGAAAATCAAAAAAATGGAGGCCACTGTGTCTATCGCTTCTGCTTATATGGTGGGCACTACAATCCGCGTGATTAGTTGAACACCTGAATAACCACACCTCTTTCCATGCCATTGGTTGATAGGCATCTTACAGAAAAAAAAACAAGTAAATAGCATACTTTGTTTGTGACATAGATCGTGGTCTTGAAACAAGAGAGGATTATCTATATGGACGTCAATCACGCCATCACGCTACATGGAAGGACCGTAAGTATAGGGAAAGAGGCACCGTCGGTGTTACCTTACTCGAATTTGTCACGAATGTCGCAAAGGGTATATAAAACCGATGTTAATGAATCACTTTCTAGGTGATCGGGATGATCAAAAAAATTTAACTAGTGCAGACCTTTATACTGGTAGGCTAAATGATTTGATGCAGCAGAATGCGTGTCACAAACGGTGGGATTTTTCATCATGCAGATGAAAATTTGAATAAAAGAAAGGCATATCACACAGTGCTTATTGTGGGCATCAATGTTGCAGCAGACAAGCCTAAACAACACTGTGTTGAAATAAAAAATTGATGGGTTCTGCCAGTGGCGGATCTAGGATTTTAAAATAGGGTATGCACCATAAGCGAACATGGAAAAATGACTGGTTCGCGTAACGGGTCAAATCATTTTTGGGTCGGGTCGGGTTGCTTAAAGTTTAGGTTGTAGGCGTGTTATCTTTCGTCTACTGAAACTTGTTAATCCTATCGAACCCTTTGAATGCGTAGCTTAATATAACTATATGATGTGAGAATGCTTATCGCATACAATATCTAAGACATTATTTATATGCAACTATATGACGTGAGAATGCTTTCAATATGAATTAAATGTTAACTTGCCTTCAAATTTTTTTGTCCCTGTACTTATATAGTTTTACATATGATATATTCTAAACGTTAACTATATAAATCTTTGACTGGAACTAAAATTATAAATTTCTTTTTGATAAATGGTTTAAGACACTAATACTACATTTTAATATATGAAAAAAAAGGATTTGCCTGTGTCTTAAATTAACTTGAGAAAAAAAACAAAATAGTATATGTCTACATATCAAAATTTTGACTAGTGGCCAAAAAAGTGTTGTGCACAGTTGGCTAAAGTTTTTCTCGGAAAGGTAAAATTTATTAAAAAAATACTACTTGTAATATATTTGTATAAAGCTCTTCTTCTTCAACTTTATGAAAGAAAAAAAACAGATGATATACACAATAACATAGCAAAGGTCGATCTATCTACAAGAAGATTGTAAATATTGTCTTCTTTCTCTTTTTTGATCATCAGTTTCAACAAAGCATTATCAGGGTATGCACATTAATTTTTTGCTCAATTTCTTAGGTGTGCACTGTATAAAAAAGATCATCATGAAAGCCAAAAATCAATTTTTTTTTTACACTATTACCAGGTTTCAAAGGGTATACACGTGCATACCCTATGGTAAGTGTAGATCCACCCCTGGGGTCTGCATTATGGGGACCAAGGGTTTACAAGAGTTGGTTTTGAAATTTTGAAGAAGATATGGCGGCCGGCCAAAAACGAAGAAGGTGAGTGGTTCGTAACAAGTCAGGTTCAGGTTCCTTAGTGGCTTGTTTCATGCATTACTTTAATTTCTAAGTGTTTAATTTATGGTTTAGTGTGTCTGTTATGTTCTGTGTTGGATTTTGAGACTCTTCTAATGCTTTACTTTAATTTCGAGGTGTTTAATTTCTAGGTTCTATATTGTAAGTTTGTTTTTAAATCAATGAAAAGTGTTGCTTGTAAATTGTGTGTTTACCATATCTTTTATACTTCTTCATGATTAAACATGCCTAACTGAATCCGCATGATTAGTGGTCAAACTTGCTTCTTCATGGTTAAGCTTATTCGTGTGAGAGTAGCACTGGTCAAACTTGCCTAACTGAATCCCGGGACGGGATTCCCCTAAGGGGGGGGGGGGGTTGAATGTAACACCCTAGGCAAATCCCATATCGGTCGTGACTTTGAGTGATGTTGAGACATATTAGTCTTATATAACAGCAACGTGTTTTGTGGTCTAACGTTTAATCGTCCATACGGTTAAGCGTATTTGTATAAGAGTAGTACTGGCTTGGGTAACCTGCCAGGAAGTCTTCACACGAGAGCCACAAAAGCAAAGCCGTGAGCCTATGGGTAAATCGGACAATATTGTGGTCTATAAGGCGGTGTGTTACATACATTGTTTGCAAAGATTAGTTATTTTGTTTAGTAATATTAAATTATTAACTTTTAGACGACATATGTTTTGTGAACATATCACGTTAAATATTCATACAAATTTTGATTTTTTTAGACTAAAGTTAACTCAAGCTAACTTAAAAAGACCATACTCATTTCAACACATACTAAATAGTTAACTGTTGTTGTAACCCGTGACATAAACCCACGACATAAACCCGACCAACTAATATATTTTGACAACCATTATGGTTCTTTTCTTATCCAATATAAAACTCATTGATGTGTCTTTTTGTCATCACCTTTTCTCATTTAAGCATAACATAAGCATCATTCACACACCAAAATAAAAGGTTATCTAAACCATTTTAAGTTCATTTTGTGATTTCAAGAGTTTATTTTGTGAATTTATGATTGTTCGTAATGTTGTTCACTATTTTAATTTTAACGTTTTAACTTGTGGGAATGACAGATATGGCACGTGTAGAAGGTACCTGCAGAAATCACACAACACTGCCCAAAAATCAAAAAAATGGAGGTCACTGCGTCTATATCGCTTTTGCTGATATGGCGGGCACTACAATCCGCATAATTAGTGGTACACCTGAATAACCGCACCTCTCTCCATGCCATTGGTTGATAGACATCTTACAGAAAAAACAAGTAAATAGCATACTTTGTTTGTGACATAGATCGCGGTCTTGAAATAAGAGATGATTATCTATATGAACGTGGATCACACCATCACGCTGCATGGAAGGACCATAAGTATAGGGAAAGAGGCACCCTTACTTGAATTTGTCACGAATCTTGCGAAGGGTATATAAAACCGACGTTAATGAATCACTTTCTAGGTGATCGGGATGATCAAAGATTTTCAATTGGTGCAGACCTTTATACTGGTAGGCTAAATGATTTGATGCAGCAGAATGCGTGTCACAAACGGTGGGATTTTTCATCATGTAGAGGAAAAATTGAAAAAAAGAAAGGCAGATCATACAGTGCTTATTGTGCGGATCAATGTTGCAGTAGACAAGCCTAAACAGCAATGTGTTAAAATAAAAAATTGATGAGGTGTGCATTATGGGGACCAAGGGTTTACAAGAGTTGGTTTTGAAATTTTGAAGAAGATATGGTGGCCGGCCACTAACGAAGAAGGTCAGTGGTTCGGAACAAGTTAGGTTCAGGTTCCTTAGTGGCTTGTTTCATGCATTACTTTAATTTTTAAGTGTTTAATTTATGATTTAGTGTGTCTGTTATGTTCTGTGTTGGATTTTGGGACTCTTCTAATGCTTTACTTTAATTTCTAGGTGTTTAATTTATAGGTTCTAGATTGTAAGGCTATTTTTAAATCAATGAAAAGTGTTGCTTGTAAATTGTGTGTTTACCATATCTTTTATGCTTCTTCATGATTAAACATGCCTAACTGAATCCGCATGATTAGTGGTCAAACTTGCTTCTTAATGGTTAAGCGTATTCGTGTGAGAGTAGCACTGGTCAATCTTGCCCAACTAAATCCCGGGACGGGATTCCCCTAAGGGGGGGGGGGGTGAATGTAACACCCTAGGAAAATCCCATATCGGTCGTGACTTTGAGTGATGTTGGGACATATGTTAACATTCGTCTTATATAATAACAACGTATTTTATGGTCTAACCTTTAATTGTCCATACGGTTAAGCATATTCGTATGAGAGTAGTACTGGCTAGGGTGACCTGCCAGGAAGTCTTCACATAAGGGCCACAAAAAGCAAAGCCGTGAATAGGTAAATTGGACAATATTGTGGTCTATAAGGCGGGGTGTTACATACACTGTTTGCAAAGATTAGTTATTTTGTTTAATAATATTAGATTATTAACTTTTAGACGACATATGTTTTGTGAACATATCACGTTAAATATTCATACAAATTTTGAATTTTTTGGACTAAGGTTACTCATGCTAACTTAAAAAGAGCATACTCATTTCAACACATACTAAGAGCATTAGGTGTAGGCTCGCCGTAAAGACTCGCCGTCCGACCTGGCATGCTCAACAGCGAGCCGATGCTCACCTCTATACCAGATTAGCCTCGCCGTTCCTCTTCGTTGGAGAACTCCCCGTAGCCACGGCGAAGGTGAAAAGCAAAATGTTGCAGCTTTTTTGATTTTTTAAACGTTGTGTAACGTTTATTTTAAATGTTCGTCTTTTTTTTTTTTAACCCCTTAAACCACAACATATTATCCCTATATATATTACACATATTTCACACATTTCATTCCAAAAAACCTAACACATTTCATTCCAAAGCAAAAACAATGAGTGAATCATCTTATTCCGAAGTTAGTGACTTTGAAGAGATACACGAGCTAGAGCTGATTATCCAAGAGTTCGAACACGAGCAAGAGTTGCAAAATCAAGCAGCCGGTCCTTCACATCGCCGTAAATACATTCGGCGTGAACGTGATGTTGCTGAAGCACGTCTACGGGCCGACTATTTTGGTGACCAACCAAAATATCCTGAAGACAATTTTCGACGTCGTTACCGTATGAGCCGTAAACTATTCTTAGAAATAGTCGAAGGTATTGAAACATATATTGACACTCATGATCCTCTTCCTGCACATTTTGATTTCTTTAGACAACGACCCAATGCTACGGGTCTAATGAGTTTTAGTGTGATTATAAAATGCACATGTGCCCTACGCCAATTGGCGTACGGGATATCACCTGATTCATTAGATGAGTATTTACAAATAGGTGAATACTGTGCACGTGATTGTCGAGATTTTTTTACTATATGCATAATCCAGTTGTTTGGGAAGGAGTTTTTAAGAAAACCAACTGAGGATGAAGTTCGTAACTTATACCACGCACATAGCATGGTTCATATGATTCCGGGAATGTTGGGAAGCATCGATTGTATGCACTGGGAATGGAAGAATTGCCCAAAAGAATGGCAAGGGCAATTTCACAGAGGTGATAAAAAATATCCAACTATAATGCTTGAAGCTGTTGCGTCTTATGATTTGTGGATTTGGCATGCGTTTTTTGGTGTGGCAGGTGCGAATAACGATCTGACCATTTTATATAATTCTTCGTTATTCGACGACCTGATTACGATATTGGCCCTCAAGTTCCGTTTGAAGTATACGGACGTACATTTAAAAATGGGTATTATCTAGCAGATGGAATTTACCCACAGTGGGCATCGTTTGTCAAGTCCTTTACTGTTGCAAACAACCCAAAACACGCCGCATGGAAAGCGAAACAAGAAAGTGCTCGAAAAGATATCGAAAGAGCTTTTGGTGTCCTCCAAGGAAGTTGGCATATTATTGCCCAACCGGCGCGTGCATTTACTGTGGGAAAGTTACGGAGAATCATGTACTCGTGCATCATAATGCATAACATGATTTTGAAAGATCAAAATTTTGATATATCCGACGCTGCCGAAATATATATTCCGCCAACACCAAATATGCAACAGTCATGGGTCTAACGTTGCGCAACGCAAAGAAGAAAAACCAAAGAACTACATGATAAACGCACACACTCAAGGCTTCAACTATGTCTCATCGAGCATGTTTGGCAACAACAACAATGGGAATAAATTCAACGAAATAGTAATAATTAGGTTCGTTTTTTTAGTGTCGTATGTGTTGTATTTTTTTCCGTATCGTATTTTTTTTTCAGTATTGTAACTTTTTTATTTGATGAAATAAAATTAGTATGTTTTGTTATTTTTTAGTATTTGTGAAATAAATTTAATTTATTTAATGAAATGAATAAAAAAATAAATGTGTAAGAGGTGGGACCCTAATGAGGAAGTTGAGATTTGTTGTTTGGTGAGGAGGGGTTTGTTGTGGATAGTTGAAGTTGAGGTGTTTGGTGATGTAGCAGGAGTGGGACCCGAATGAGGAGGCAAGCCTCCCCAACTACACCTGATGCTCTAAATAGTTAACCGTTGTTGTAACCCGTGACTTAAACCCGCCCAACTGATATATATTTTGACAAAAATTATGGTTCTTTTCTTATCCTATATAAAACTCATTGATGTGTCTTTTTGTCATCACCTTTCCTCAGTTAAGCATAACATAAGCAGTATTCACACACCAAAATAAAAGGTTACCTAAACCATTTTAAGTTCATTTTGTAATTTCAAGAGTTTATTTTGTGAATTTATTATTGTTCGTATTTTTGTTCATTGTTTTAATTTTAATGTTTTAACTTGTGAGAATGACAGATATGGCACGAGTAGAAGGTACCTGCAGAAATCACACACCACTGCCCGAAAATCAAAAAAATGGAGGCCACTGTGTCTATATCGCTTTTTGCTGATATGGTGGGCACTACAATCCACATGATTAGTGGACACCTGAATAACTGCACCTCTCTCCATGCCATTGGTTGATAGACATCTTACAGAAAAAACTAGTAAATAGCATGAAAGGACCGTAAGTATAGAGAAAGAGGCACCGTCGGTATTACCTTACTCGAATTTGTGACGAATCTCGCGAAGGGTATATAAAACCGACGTTAATGAATCACTTTCTAGATGATCGGGATGATCAAAAATTTTCGATTGCTGCATACCTTTATACTGGTAGGATAAATGATTTGATGCAGCAGAATGCGTGTCACAAACGATGGGATTTTTCATCATGCAGATGAAAAATTGAATAAAAGAAAAGCAGATCATAAAGTGCTTATTGTGGGCATCAATCTTGCAGCAGACAAGCCTAAACAACACTATGTTGAAATAAAAAATTGATGAGGTGTGCATTATGGGGACCAAGGGTTTTGTTAACATCAAATAATTCTGATATTTAAGCGTCAATTTCCCCTATTAGGCTCATTTATATTAATGATTATGTGGATATATGCTTTTATTCCTTTATATTTTGTATTCAGGTCACAAGTGAGCGTAGGAGCTAAAGAGACGAGGAAATTGGAAAGAACGTGCAAAGATAGACAAATCCAAGTATGCTGGAAGAAGCTACGGCGTAACTCATTCTCTCAACTACGTCGTAGCTAGGATTTCTACTAAGAAGACCAAAGGCAACACGGACCAAGAGTTACGGCGTAACTAATTCCATTGTTTACACCGTAACTGATGAGTGTCTAAATACTCATCATTTTATACTAATCTGAACTACCAAAACATACAAAAACACTCAAATATGTATCAAAATACTTAAAATATCTTAGAGGTGTGTTTTATATGTTTCAAATGCAAAATATGCAAAAACAGATGAAAAACGTACAAAGTTTGCATAATTGGCAGTTTCAGTCCCTCAAGTTTCATAAATTGTCAAAACTAGTCCCTGGTTATTCTAAAAACTTGAAAAAGTCACCAAAGGTCCTTTTTAATCATAAAGTTACATATTTAGTCCTTTGGTGCAAAGTTTCATAAAATTACAAGTTTAGTCCCTGTACTTTGGAAATTGACAGAAATGGTCCCTCGGATGTAAAAACTTTGAGAAAATCAATTTTGGTCCTTATACTAATAATCTTTTGCAGGAATGGTCCTTGGTATGAAGTTTGGTGAATTTACATGATTGGTCCCTGAAGTTTCACAGTTTGGCAAAACAGGTCCCTCAAAGTTTCAAACTTGACTGTTTTAGTCCCCGGTTGTTCAAAATGGGATAATTATCATTAAGGGTCCTAGGGAATTCAAAACTTGTCACTATTAGTCCCTGGATGAAAGTTTTTAAGAAATTACACATTTAGTCCCTAAAGTTTCCAAATTGGCAAAAATAGTCCTTGGGTATTCAAACATGGAAATTTATCTTTATTGCCCTTGTACTATTCACTAGTGACAAAATACACCTCTTGGATGACTTTGGAAAACTTACACTTTCAATCCCTTAAAAATTCAGATTTTACACTTTTGATCCCTATGCTTTAAATACCAAACGGACTCTTAAATAAAACTAAACCCAAAACTATTACAACCCACCCACTATCCTAATCCTTTCTACCCAGTCCACAAGGCCCAATCCTAGCCCAGTCCACCCCATGGTCAAACCCGGTCAACAAAACACCAAAAACCACCCCGTATCCCTTTTTCCCTCCCAAAATACCACCACCACTCAGACCACCATACCACCCTCCACCTCACCGGTTTCTTGCTCCCCACTCTCACCACCTCATCCTCCACCTCACACAAGCCCCCAAAGAGCATTTAATGCCCTAAAACCTCTCCACGCAACACTGTACCACTTTGAGACTTTGGCGCCAAGAAAAGGTTTAAACGGCCTGGATGAATTAGACCATATCAATGGTCCACAATTGGTGGGAAATCACCCAGTGGGTCCCACAAGCTCATAAATGGTTACAAAAAGGGAAAGAAGGTAGAAGAGTTAAAGCATTAGTTTAGGTCTTAGTTTAATTAGGTCGTATGTAGTGTAAAATCTTTATTTAGTTGTAATTTCCATTAAAAACAGTTGTATTCAGTTAATTTCATGTCCTTCTATCTTTAATTCAAGTTAAATTTAAGTTTCAGTCTGGCTCTCAAGTTATGCATTTTTCATTTAATTTCAAAATTCTCAAAAAGTTGTATGTTGTTAGTTATTGTTATTGTATGATCTCATAAACTCATATAACCTCTGACAAAACTTATTTAAGCTTTTAGAAGGTTTTAATTTCAGTTTAAGTTAGAAAAGCAAAAATATTAAAAATAATCAAGAAAATATAAAGAAAATAAAAAAATAGTGTTTGATGAAAAATTGAAGCTGAGCAAGGTGTGCATTTTGGATTGATTGGGTAATAGAAACCTTGTGGAAGGTTGATAGGGTGATTCTCAGTTCATGATCTCAGTTCTCACACAAAATCCACCTTGTAAGCATTTTTAATAATTTTAGCATTTTATATTTCTTGTACTTTATTTACTCTGATCTTTGTGTTTCTATGTTTAATTAGTATTGATAAGTTGTAATATTAATCAAAATCAGTGCTGTGTTCATTAGATTAAGCTTGAACTAAAAATTGAAATTTCACAGTAGAAAACTCATTTGTGACAAATCTGAGTTATCAGCTTGTGTTGTGTTTGATTATTGTTCATTTGATCTTATATTAGCATAATTTAGTGTTAGGAATCAGTGTGGTTGCCTAAAATCACCATTTGCTTTGAAAAACCAAAACAGATTCAAGATAGGGGTGTTTGGCTCAGGGTTGCTCAGTGAGCTTAACTGAGTTTGTGTGTGAATTGGTGATTCATAATAGTAACTCAGGTTCATACAAGCTCAGTCCAATCATTTTCTTTGGTCTTATATATAGCAAAAGTCAAAACCACACTTGATCACCCCTCACAGTTAACTGTGAGGGATTTGTGATCCACAAACCCACCCATTACCTTATTAGTTATAGTTTTAGCTTATTTTAGGTCTCTTGTAGCTTATATCAACTTATTAAATCAGTTAGATAGCTTAGAAACTCATAAAAGTCAACATAAGTAGTTTTCATTAAAAAGTCAAATTGTTACTTTCAGATTTTCATAAAACTTCAAGGAATTTTAGAGAATTTAGTATAAAGATTTAGGTCTTGAAATTTTGTGGTTTAGTAGTATACCACCTCATCTTTAAGTTCTTACAAGCCTTGTATTTTTAGAAATTTTATTCTGGGCCCCACTTGTGCCCAAACACAACTGCAGGGAGACCTTCTCCCCTGCACATCAGTACATCACCACACCACCACCACTTTGGTGGTGGTTTGTGGCTACCATAGTGGGCCCCAGACCTCAAGATCAGTTCCATAGAACCCCCCTCCTAGTAGGCTACCTAGATTGACCTTTGGTTTGACCTGTACCTCAGTGGACCCCACCTAGAAATACCCTTGAACCTTGTCCCCATTCTGAGTTCAAAACAGATTTTGGAATAGCTTATTTGGGCTTATTAGCTTATCTACTGAGCTTATTTGACCAACTTAAGCTTTGACAAGTCCAACTATCTTATTAGGATCAGAATAGACCAAGGTGGGTCCCACATAAGCTCATTTGAGCTTATTTACCATTTTAGTCAACCAAAGTCAACTGTGGTAGCAATAAGCTTCCACAGTGCTTATTTTTAAGCTATAAAATATTTGTTTTCACAAAAGTTATTTATTTTTATGTATAATATAGTTTTGTAAAAGAAAAATCAAGAAAAGACAACATAAAAATAAGTGATAGTTTCTATTTAATACAATTTAATTTTAATTTTCATTTTTATATTTTTATTAAGTAATCTGTGTTTTTATATTTTTATTAATTTCCTTATATGTTAAAGTAATTTAAATAATTTTCTTAGATTTTTATATTGTCATTTGATATTAATTAGAATTAAAAATAGTTTTATTAATAATTAATAAATAATTAAGTTATAAATAGCATAATTAATTTTTATATAGTAACACCTAGTTTTTATATTTTTCCTAGCTTCTAAATAATATAAAATAGTTTTATAAATTTTTTCATAATTTTCTAAGTTAGTTTAATAATATTTGTAATTTAAATTAGTTTAAATTATTTAATTAATATAAATAGTTTTTAATTAATAAAAAGCTCACAAAAAAACAAAAAGATTTATTTTTATTTTTTATACTTTCTTCAAGTTCATTTTTAAGTTTAGAAATTATTTTTATAAGTTTTTAGTTTAATTTGTAGTATTTATAATTTTCTAATTAAATAGTTAAATAGTTTTCTATTAAATAATTAATAATAAATAATATAATAATCTAAAAAATAGTTTTCTTTTTAATTAAATTTTATTTTAAGTTTAAGTTTATAGAATTTTCATTTTTAACCCTTATAGTTTATTTTTCTTAAAACTCACCTTTTTCTCAGCACGCAGTCGCGTCTGATTTTAAATTGGTTTACGTTTTAAACGTTTTAGATATCTAGGTTTTTAAGTAATCATTCCAATAGTTTTCCTAAGTTATTTTAAGTTATAAAACCCTAGTCTAAACACACACACACACTTTTATACCATTTCCTGTTCACATTCACTAATCACAGATTCGTTTATAATAAAACATCGCATACCTCGTTGGGACATTACGACCCGGGAAAACACTGTATTCCTCGGAAGCATTTGCCTTTGATTAGTTTGACTTTACTATTGATCATTCACAAGTGGTTGAGAAATAAAAGATAACTGATCAATAGGCGAATCAAAATTTGGCGCCGCTGCCGGGGAGGTTGTGCGCATATTTTAAACGATTTTGCGTATTAGTGAATCTGGATATACATCCATTGTATATTTACCATCTTTTATCCATATTTTTATAAAACAAAACACAAAAATATTCACCTTTACACCCCTACCTATTTGATTCTTCATTTCTCATCCCCAAAACCCTTTGATTCTACCTTCTTCCACTTATCTCATAATTAATTCTAATGGCATCTCTCGATGACGATTTCTTTAAACAAAGGGCCTGTAAAAGAAAAGTTGAAAAACTTATGGCCTTGTCAAAAATGTCGAGATGTTATGTTGATTATGATGGACCTTCGATTCCTATTCCCTCTCCGGTGAGGGAAAGAGATCATGAAACCGGGGTGACAAAGGACCTTGTACTTTCCTCTGATGATGGAGGTGCTAAATACGTCCAAACCACGGTTGTCTAAAAACCTGAGCTCACAAATGCTCCTAAACCTTCAAGAATCTATCCTGATCTTTCACGGTTTACGGTTAAAAGTTTGTCAAGCAAACGTACAGAGCTTAGGGCAGTGACTGAAAAGAACGATTTGCCTAATCTTCACATTTATCAAAAACAAAAACCCGAGACCATAACGGAAGTGGTGGAAATTCCTAGCTCTCTGAGCACACCACTTGTCCCACCTCCAGATTTTGTTCCTTGTGTCGGTTGTGGTGAGCCGCTTTTCGGTTTTCCATGTCGTTGGTGTACATGTGAACAATGTGGTAATGATATTCAAAACGGGAGTTGTTTGTTTTGTGGATTGAGTAATTCATTTGCTTATGATCCTAATCAAAACTCATTCAACGACTCCTCAAATTTTTCCAACTACCCATCACATTCATACGAGCAAGAATCATATTATCTAAATATCAATGATGCTTCGTATCAAAATACACCAAGCCAGACTCAACAGTTTAACTGTTGTGAGTACTGTGGAGGTCCACATTTTAGCTCTGATTGTCAAACAAGGAATCCATTTCCTTGTAACAATTACGACTATTCGTTTCAAGACCCACCTCCACAATACCAAATGAACCAAGCAACTCCTCAAAACCAGCAAGACCCTTGTCTAGAGGTTCTTGAAAATCTTAAAAACATTAGAGAGGAGTTAGCTAATATGTCGTCTCGCAATGCACCAAGTTTTTCTTGTGTATATTGTGGGGGTCCTCATAATGATGATCAATGTCAACCTTCCGGTTTTGACACATCTACACCCCCACAGTCTCCACTCATTCCATATTCTCGTGATAAAACTATCACGGAATTACTTGATGAAAAACATGCTGCTACAGACGAAAGAAGCATGGAAGATTTAATTGCTAAGCAAAGAGTAGCCAAAATACGTGCCAATATTCGCTATGCTGTTTTTTATGAGGACGATGATGACAGTGATGATGATGATAACATTGTTATCATTCAAAAAGATTCATCAAAGTCATCAGTTGAGACTTCTTCCATGGATATACAGGGGGGAAATATTATAACTGAATCACCAGCAGTAGAAATAATGGAACTTGTAGACTCCATTACTGCTAGTCCTTCTCATCTCCCTGAGTATGATGTTATCACACCCGAGGTTCCCACTCACTCTCTGAACATGGGGGACGAGCATCTTGACACTGTTCCTGCAAAGGAATCGGACGAATTCATAAAGTCTAGTGTTGAGAACCTTGTCTCAATCCCAAGTGAGTCACAGGGAATTCTTGATCATGTGTGTGATATTCCTCCCCCTCTTGTCTTTCCAAATGATCATATTGAAATGTTCTCTGATTCTGATGAGAACTATTCTTTATCTTGTGGAGACATAAGTTATGTGGGGGAATTACCTTCTGAGCTTGTCAACTCAGAAGAAGAGAATGAGGAAGAATTTATCCAAGACGAATCTCTTCGTCTTACATTATTAAATGCTAATCTTCTCATTTCTAGTATCGAGGCTTTTAATGAAGAGCCTATTTCATCTCCTATCCCCGTCAAGGATAGTGAGATTTTGATCAATGATTCTATTCCGGAATTGCAAACGTTCCATTTTGATCAAACGGAAGAGAAGATAAGTGGTATCACCACTTCTCATTCTTATATTTCTCTTCCCGTTTATGAATCATTTACTTTTGAGGAGTTCCCCAATGAATTCACTCAAATCAATCCCGAATACGAATCATTCACTTTTGAGGAGTTCTCATGTGAACTCACTAATATCATATCTCCACCGGAGTATGATACTTTCTATTTTGATCTAGATATACCCATAATATGTCTTGATCAATCAAGCTTAAACGAGGAGATTCATGAAACAATGAATTCTCCTATTGAAGATGAGGAGTTAGTCATGATTTTCATCATGACTTTCTTTCTTTTCTTCATATATCCCGTGGCTTATCCTGTTCTTCACTCTTTCGGGAGTGAGGACATTATCTTTGACCCCGGCATTCTCATTTATAAATTATGAGCCGGTTACTTATCTCATCGGTGTGGAACTTTCACGTGCTTCAAATGTTTATCCAAACGTTTTGAATGAAAGTCCGATTGAGATTGTCTCTTCCACTTGCTTCCCTATGGACAAATAAATTCGGGGTCGAGTCAAGTTACTGACTCGGTAATCAAAAACATTAGCATGTATATAGGTTTTCACCCGTATACCACCCTAGTGTGGGGGAGATGCCCCACATGTTGTATATATATATATATATATCCTTAAAAAAAAAAAAAAAAAAAAAAAAAAAAATGTAAATATAGTGATAGCTTCTATTTAAGAAGTTTTATCTAAAAAAATAAATTGTATGTATATACAGCTTAAATAAAGGCTATGGAATATTTTCTTCTTACGTTCTAAGTGTTGGTTTAACACCCGGTACTTTGAATATTGAGGACAATATTCAGTTCTAAGTGTGGGGGGAGATTCGTTATTCTAACGAATTTAAACACATGTTCCATCAAGAACCCCCATTTTAGCCAAAATTTTAAAATTTTTTCTCACTTAGAACGCAATAAATGGTATCAATCCTCCATGTCTAACCCACAACAGGATTGGCTAATCCAAGAGCAAACGGTTCTTGGTAAAGATAACTCAAACCCGTTTATGGCTTGCAATTTGCCAAAAATTGTATGGTTCCTCAACTCCCCATTATCCTCAAAAGCTAATGAGTTGGCTAGCCCGCAAGATTATGGCTTGTGGTAAAGGCCGTAGAAAAACCATAATTGGTAATCAGCTCACCAAGATGTTGACTATTCCATCAAGAGTTGGCTAGTCCAGAAGCAAACGGCTTTTGGTAAAGACTAATCAAATCCGTTGACAGCTGGTGATTTGCTCAAAATCACACGGTTATCAGGTGTGCCACAGTTCTTACACCTGGCTACTCCAGAAGTGACGGCTTTTGGTAAAGAGTTTTTCAAATCCATTAAGTTTTTCTCAAAAGATTGCTAGGGACTAGCAATAGTTTAGTGTGGGGGATTGATGAGTGTCTAAATACTCATCATTTTATACTAATCTGGACTACCAAAACATACAAAAACACTCAAATATGTATCAAAATACTTAAAATATCTTAGAGGTGTGTTTTATATGTTTCAAATGCAAAATATGCAAAAACAGATGAAAAACGTACAAAGTTTGCATAATTGGCAGTTTCAGTCCCTCAAGTTTTATAAATTGTCAAAACTAGTCCCTGGTTATTCTAAAAACTTGAAAAAGTCACCAAAGGTCCTTTTTAATCATAAAGTTACATATTTAGTCCTTTGGTGCAAAGTTTCATAAAATTACAAGTTTAGTCCCTGTACTTTGGAAATTGACAGAAATGGTCCCTGGGATGTAAAAACTTTGAGAAAATCAATTTTGGTCCTTATACTAATAATCTTTTGCAGGAATGGTCCTTGGTATGAAGTTTGGTGAATTTACATGATTGGTCCCTGAAGTTTCACAGTTTGGCAAAACAGGTCCCTCAAAGTTTCAAACTTGACTGTTTTAGTCCCCGGTTGTTCAAAATGGGATAATTATCATTAAGGGTCCTAGGGAATTCAAAACTTGTCACTATTAGTCCCTGGATGAAAGTTTTTAAGAAATTACACATTTAGTCCCTAAAGTTTCCAAATTGGCAAAAATAGTCCTTGGGTATTCAAACATGGAAATTTATCTTTATTGCCCTTGTACTATTCACTAGTGACAAAATACACCTCTTGGATGACTTTGGAAAACTTACACTTTCAATCCCTTAAAAATTCAGATTTTACACTTTTGATCCCTATGCTTTAAATACCAAACGGACTCTTAAATAAAACTAAACCCAAAACTATTACAACCCACCCACTATCCTAATCCTTTCTACCCAGTCCACAAGGCCCAATCCTAGCCCAGTCCACCCCATGGTCAAACCCGGTCAACAAAACACCAAAAACCACCCCGTATCCCTTTTTCCCTCCCAAAATACCACCACCACTCAGACCACCATACCACCCTCCACCTCACCGGTTTCTTGCTCCCCACTCTCACCACCTCATCCTCCACCTCACACAAGCCCCCAAAGAGCATTTAATGCCCTAAAACCTCTCCACGCAACACTGTACCACTTTGAGACTTTGGCGCCAAGAAAAGGTTTAAACGGCCTGGATGAATTAGACCATATCAATGGTCCACAATTGGTGGGAAATCACCCAGTGGGTCCCACAAGCTCAGAAATGGTTACAAAAAGGGAAAGAAGGTAGAAGAGTTAAAGCATTAGTTTAGGTCTTAGTCTAATTAGGTCGTATGTAGTGTAAAATCTTTATTTAGTTGTAATTTCCATTAAAAACAGTTGTATTCAGTTAATTTCATGTCCTTCTATCTTTAATTCAAGTTAAATTTAAGTTTCAGTCTGGTTCTCAAGTTATGCATTTTTCATTTAATTTCAAAATTCTCAAAAAGTTGTATGTTGTTAGTTATTGTTATTGTATGATCTCATAAACTTATATAATCTTTGACAAAGCTTATTTAAGCTTTTAGAAGGTTTTAATTTCAGTTTAAGTTAGAAAAGCAAAAATATTAAAAATAATCAAGAAAATATAAAGAAAATAAAAAAATAGTGTTTGATGAAAAATTGAAGCTGAGCAAGGTGTGCATTTTGGATTGATTGGGTAATAGAAACCTTGTGGAAGGTTGATAGGGTGATTCTCAGTTCATGATCTCAGTTCTCACACAAAATCCACCTTGTAAGCATTTTTAATAATTTTAGCATTTTATATTTCTTGTACTTTATTTACTCTGATCTTTGTGTTTCTATGTTTAATTAGTATTGATAAGTTGTAATATTAATCAAAATCAGTGCTGTGTTCATTAGATTAAGCTTGAACTAAAAATTGAAATTTCACAGTAGAAAACTCATTTGTGACAAATCTGAGTTATCAGCTTGTGTTGTGTTTGATTATTGTTCATTTGATCTTATATTAGCATAATTTAGTGTTAGGAATCAGTGTGGTTGCCTAAAATCACCATTTGCTTTGAAAAACCAAAACAGATTCAAGATAGGGGTGTTTGGCTCAGGGTTGCTCAGTGAGCTTAACTGAGTTTGTGTGTGAATTGGTGATTCATAATAGTAACTCAGGTTCATACAAGCTCAGTCCAATCATTTTCTTTGGTCTTATATATAGCAAAAGTCAAAACCACACTTGATCACCCCTCACAGTTAACTGTGAGGGATTTGGTCCACAAACCCACCCATTACCTTATTAGTTATAGTTTTAGCTTATTTTAGGTCTCTTGTAGCTTATATCAACTTATTAAATCAGTTAGATAGCTTAGAAACTCATAAAAGTCAACATAAGTAGTTTTCATTAAAAAGTCAAATTGTTACTTTCAGATTTTCATAAAACTTCAAGGAATTTTAGAGAATTTAGTATAAAGATTTAGGTCTTGAAATTTTGTGGTTTAGTAGTATACCACCTCATCTTTAAGTTCTTACAAGCCTTGTATTTTTAGAAATTTTATTCTGGGCCCCACTTGTGCCCAAACACAACTGCAGGGAGACCTTCTCCCCTGCACATCAGTACATCACCACACCACCACCACTTTGGTGGTGGTTTGTGGCTACCATAGTGGGCCCCAGACCTCAAGATCAGTTCCATAGAACCCCCCTCCTAGTAGGCTACCTAGATTGACCTTTGGTTTGACCTGTACCTCAGTGGACCCCACCTAGAAATACCCTTGAACCTTGTCCCCATTCTGAGTTCAAAACAGATTTTGGAATAGCTTATTTGGGCTTATTAGCTTATCTACTGAGCTTATTTGACCAACTTAAGCTTTGACAAGTCCAACTATCTTATTAGGATCAGAATAGACCAAGGTGGGTCCCACATAAGCTCATTTGAGCTTATTTACCATTTTAGTCAACCAAAGTCAACTGTGGTAGCAATAAGCTTCCACAGTGCTTATTTTTAAGCTATAAAATATTTGTTTTCACAAAAGTTATTTATTTTTATGTATAATATAGTTTTGTAAAAGAAAAATCAAGAAAAGACAACATAAAAATAAGTGATAGTTTCTATTTAATACAATTTAATTTTAATTTTCATTTTTATATTTTTATTAAGTAATCTGTGTTTTTATATTTTTATTAATTTCCTTATATGTTAAAGTAATTTAAATAATTTTCTTAGATTTTTATATTGTCATTTGATATTAATTAGAATTAAAAATAGTTTTATTAATAATTAATAAATAATTAAGTTATAAATAGCATAATTAATTTTTATATAGTAACACCTAGTTTTTATATTTTTCCTAGCTTCTAAATAATATAAAATAGTTTTATAAATTTTTTCATAATTTTCTAAGTTAGTTTAATAATATTTGTAATTTAAATTAGTTTAAATTGTTTAATTAATATAAATAGTTTTTAATTAATAAAAAGCTCACAAAAAGACAAAAAGATTTATTTTTATTTTTTATACTTTCTTCAAGTTCATTTTTAAGTTTAGAAATTATTTTTATAAGTTTTTAGTTTAATTTGTAGTATTTATAATTTTCTAATTAAATAGTTAAATAGTTTTCTATTAAATAATTAGTAATAAATAATATAATAATCTAAAAAATAGTTTTCTTTTTAATTAAATTTTATTTTAAGTTTAAGTTTATAGAATTTTCATTTTTAACCCTTATAGTTTATTTTTCTTAAAACTCACCTTTTTCTCAGCACGCAGTCGCGTCTGATTTTAAATTGGTTTACGTTTTAAACGTTTTAGATATCTAGGTTTTTAAGTAATCATTCCAATAGTTTTCCTAAGTTATTTTAAGTTATAAAACCCTAGTCTAAACACACACACACACTTTTATACCATTTCCTGTTCACATTCACTAATCACAGATTCGTTTATAATAAAACATCGCATACCTCGTTGGGACATTACGACCCGGGAAAACACTGTATTCCTCGGAAGCATTTGCCTTTGATTAGTTTGACTTTATTATTGACCATTCACAAGTGGTTGAGAAATAAAAGATAACTGATCAATAGGCGAATCAGTAACAACCACATGTCTTGAAGAATCCTCAGATCTAAAGACTACGCCGTAACACAACTATGGAATACGGCGTAGCAACGAGTACGAGAGTAGTCCAAGCTCAAGAAACAACTTACGGCGTAACACACTGATGCGTGGTTTTGCAACCTTGCAAAAGGTTTTACCTCTCAAGGGATCTCAAGAGACTTGCAATCCCCACCAGGCAGTGTACCTGACCGTTGTAGTATAGTATAGTGGCAAGTACCGGAGGATTGATCGTTCAACTCAAAGAACAGTGTTCGCTAGGGTTAAAACTCAATTAAACTAGGTCTAGAGGTGAGGGATGATTCTTTTTGTATTTTTATATTTTGTGGAAAGGAAGTAAAAAGCTCGGGTTTTGGAAGAAAGGGCGGAATTAGTTGCTAGCCAACTAACCCAAATAACTACAAATGCAATAGAAATAAAATAAAATAGCACGAAAGTAAATGTGGAGAAAAACAATAATAAGAGAAAATGTGTTACTTAGATTTCACTACTCCATAGCTATCTTTTACTAGTTGATTAATTTGTTACAATTACATGGATGACGGGTTATATTCCTTAATACCATTCGTAGGGCCGTGTACGATCTTCCCTAACTCTATAAGCTTCTACCTCTTCCTATGTCGAGTCGACTACTAGCTCCTAACATGGCCTCCTTAGTAGTTACTTATGCATTAAATACAACCAATTTATCATAGTACACATCCGATCATGTTTCTTAAGACGTTCAAGCATGTTACCAATTGGAAGTCTGCCAGTTTTCTTAAGCCTAACATCGAAATCAATCATCCACAACAATTATAAACAAACAACCAACCAATAATCAATAACTAAGTTTCATTACATCTAAGCAAACACAAAGAAAACCTAGCCTAGCATGTTAAAGTAAAGACAAGCATAAGATAGAATCAAACAACATATATACATATTAAATGATTATTGGAAAACTTATCTTCAATCGAACATGGATGAAACAAGGGTTTGGAACCCTTAAAAGTAAGGAAAAAATCGTGCTAGGGCTTCTCCAAGTTCTCCCCTCTCTCCTCTCTTTAACAAATGAAAACTAGAAAACTATATATAGATTTTTGAGTCTGACGGCGTCACGTGTAAATCCTGACCCCGTCAACTCGCCGCCATAAAAACTCTCGTATTGCCTAGATCCATATCTGACGTCGTCATGTGTAACTTGTCTCTTGGCCGTCTCTTGTATTTTGTACGTGACGGCCTTGGTGACGCCGTCACGTGTAAATCTTTCAAAAACATTCTGGCGCGTCACGTGTATTTAATTTATCCACCTCTTTGTCCATGAGTGATGGCGTCACATGCAATTCCTGACGCCGTCAGGTACCAAATTCAACATGATTTGGAGACTTTGTCGTTTTCTTCACTTTTTCGTTCCAAAAACGTCCAAAATGCTTGTTTTTCCAAATTTCTTCTCAAAAGTACCTAAAATGACAAAAGGAACGATTTAGGGCAATATTTGATCAAATAATCTCGACTTAGGGCTTAAATGACCCCCTAAAAGCGGTACACTTTTCGTCTCATCAAATACCCTTACACTTGAGATTTGCTTGTCCTCAAGAAAATGCGCTTTTATTCTAATCAAAATACAAGCTAGTTGTCATTTAACACTAATATAAAAGTAATTACAACAAATAATCGTTCAACGTCAACCAAAACAAGCACGGAAATTATACACTAGCACCTCACAAATAGTGTTTAGATACTCACATCTCTCGGGTGTAATAAAAGTATATATCACAATATGACTTCATTGGTCAAGTAATTATGATACGGGTTCAACACAAGGGTGATCCTAATGCCTCTTATCATGTAGTAAATCCTAACTACACGAATGTAGTCTCACTAGCGGTCACGGGATGCATCACTAACGCGAGTTTTATAATCTAAGTACTACCGGTACACTCATAAGCATCTTTTCCTAACAAATCTAGGGAACCTCACATATTTGGGGTGGAAAATTTTGAGTGGTATGGTTTTTCGTGCTAGTCATAAAACTCCTATCCATGAGACGCTCATTAAGATTAAAGTTTTACTCCTAAATGTTGTAAAAAATTTAAAATTTGGCGCTAAAATTGCCCTAACAAGTATTTCTCTTAGTTTTATTACACACCTACTATTGAAAAAACAAACTCAAGTGCAATTGTATTCTCTAAGGTATCATCATTTGCCCTCCCCTTACACTTAGGCTGAACATTGTCCCCAATGTTCAATAAAAAAGATGTAAAAGTTATGAAGGTAAAAGAATGAAACAAATACTCCCCTGATTCGTTCGGTGTGGATAATGTGATAACATGGTTAGATCCTCCTCCAAGAAAATGAACATTGAAAACTTCCCTCCAGAAATATAAATCATCTTCTTGTCCAATATACCTGTTAAACCTGAGAAAACAATCATGGCAAACCTCATGTAAATTTGGCGGCAATCTATATATATAATAAAATCCTAGAAAGCCAATTAATATATAATGCTTGTGGAATGAATGTTTGCAGATTTCCTGAATTTTATAAAACTAAAGAATTAACAAAAACTTTAATACTCCGACATAAAAACAAACTCGCAAAATTTTTCAGAATTTTACACCTGACGCCGTCAGGTTATAACCCTGACGCCGTCAGGAGTGACCTGCAGAAATTCTATGTTAAGTTTCTGGAAAATTTCTAGAAAAAACTCACGCCTTAATTCCTGGAAATCCTGCAAAACATCATTATGACTCGATACAAGCATTTGACTCAAGCAAATACTAATATGTACGTTCTTTTAATATTGTTGGGATTCATGTTTAAGCTCGTTCTTAGAAACAATTTTAGATTTCCCTTGCCCTTATCTTTTTGTGAAATACCTTTATATATAATCAAGACGAAGTTAAAGACAAAATAAAGCATTTTCACAATTTATTTTGAAACATGAGCCACAAACAATAAAAATAAAACATGCATACGAAAACAAATAAAATCAAACAATCAAACATTTAAAGCTTGGGTTGCCTCCCAATAAGCGCTTGTTTTTGTTCGAGCCACGAGCCTGACTCTACCCTTATTTAGCGGAAATAAGGGAGGTTTTCCCTACACTTAGGATTAAGTGTGGGTGATAGTAACAATACACACCCTTAGGTGGAAATATGCCACGTGAAGGAAGAGTGGTGGATAAATTATATGCTCAAACGGGTGTGCTTTATCATAACCTTACCTAGTTTATTTAGGTCAATGGGTGAGTTGAAGTTTTCTCCTAAAAAGGGGTCATCTTCTATCAATTTCGAGGGACTCCTTGTTGGGAATCCATCTTGACCTAATAAACCCCGTTTAAACGGATAATGTTTCTTGTGATCAATCATGAATGGGTGATGTAAGCATGTAAGGTTATGTTCCACTCCATATTGGCTTCCTCTCTACATGGCTTAAAGTCTACCACCTTTATCCTAAGACTACCCGGACTACATGGGTTGATGGGTGGGTCGGCTCCTCTTTTGTCTCCTAGATGTATATCTAAGGACGGAAAGTTGTGTGAAGATTGAGGTTCCGGTTCATCAACACTAGGTAATTCCCTAGAACTAAGAGTAAGGTTATCACTACAAGTATTCAAACCTATATCCTCTAGTGGTGTTTGGTACAAGTGTTCTACCTTCATCGGGATTCCTAAAGTTTCTTCTACTTCTTTCGGGTAAGTGACGGGTGGTGTGTGTGCCTCAACTGGTGGTGAGACTTGTGGAGTACTTAGTGGACTTAGATTTTTCGCCTTATCCTCCATCACATCTAGATCACCTATGTGCTTATTATGTATTTTGTTGAAACCCAACATGCACCTAGGTTTCTCAAATCCTTTTCTGTTCATCTCAAATTCTTGGTCCGATTCATAAGAATCATTCTCAATAACTTGATCACTATGTTCATTTTGCCTAAAGGATTCCTCATGTTCATCATATGTCTTAGTGAAATCTAATCCAAGCATGCACCTAGGTGGTTTGACATCAACCATCTCACAATATCGGTCGGATTCATAAGAAGCTATCATAGGTGAAGGCTTATATGGTGCATAGGTTTCACTAAGTGAGGTATTTTGAGGGTTTGATGGAGCTCCTAAGGTGAATTTTTCAAAAGCTTTATGCACTTGGTCTCTTTTCTCAAGGTACTCACTAAAATCAATGCAAGATCCAGTTCTCATCATTTCACTCCTCCATCTTGAAAATTTCAAATTAGTATAATTATATTTCTTCATGTAAGATTCTAGTGTCAGATTTTGTGGATTCACGTTCTCCATAATGGCAAACGGAATAGTCAATGAAAATTACAAACAAACACACAAAGAAAAAGATAGACTAAAGAAAGCTAATAAAATGAAAATAAAAATCTCACTAAAAAGGAATCTAATGAGTAGACCTAATAAAAAGAAATTTCAACCTAGACAATAACTATTCCTTGGGCTGCGACGCCAAAAACTTGATGCTTGGTTTTGCAACCTTGCAAACGGTTTTACCTCTCAAGAGATCTCAAGAGGCTTGCAATCCCCACCAGGCAGTGTACCTGACCGTTGTAGTGTAGTAGTGTGGTAAGTACCGGGGGATTGATCGTTCAACTCAAAGAATAGTGTTCGCTAGGGTTAAAACTCAATTAAACTAGGTCTAGAGGTGAGGGATGATTCTTTTTATATTTTTATATTTTATGGAAAGCAAGTAAAAATATCATGTTTTGGAAGAAAGGGCGGAATTAGTTGCTAGCCAAGTAACCCAAATAACTATAATGCAATAGAAATAAAATAAAATAACACGAAAGTAAATGTGGAGAAAAACAAAAATAAGAGAAAATGTGTTTACTTAGATTTCACTACTCCCTAGCTATCTTTTACTAGCTACCGCAGGAAAAGAAATGCGGCTGAGCTTAAAAGGCCTAGTGAACAGATATAAACAAAAGAAAGCTAATAATAAAAGGGAACAAATGTGAATGCGAAATGAATCCAAGCAACCTGTTAAGATAAATACTAGAGAATATGGAACGTATAGTCGGATTAACAAAGTATGATCACAGGGAATACATATAAGGAATATCAAATGAATCAAAAGAAATGGGATAGATCATAAGTTTAAACAAATGAAATAGAGCAAGAATAAGTTAATCACAATAGAATGACAGAATAATAAGGTTCATAGAAAAGTAAAACTAAATAGGAATGCCCAACAAATACTAACGCGCACATTGGAGTGATCATCTCCAAATGTACTATGTGAAAGAGGTGTATTGCACACACACCAAAACGTTCACTAAATAATACTAAACAAAGTACCTAGGATGCATCCATACGCTCCCTGTAAAACAGATATATATATATATATATATATATATATATATATATATATATATATATATATATATATATATATATATATATATATATATATATATACTAGCTTTCAAAGCCCGCCCGATAGGCGGGCATGACTTATAAATATCGTTCAAATATTTTTATATAGTGAAGGAAGGGTAGTAAAATTACATTTTAAAACATAAGTTGTTTTCAAAGGAGCAGCAAACTTATGAATATTGTTGGAAAAAATAAGTATCGAAAAATAAGTTGTAAACATACCAATTTTTTTATTGAATGCATTAAGAACGAAATTAAATAAACGGTTATCGAATATGAGAAAAAATAAGTTTCAAAGTGGTAAGTAAGAACAAAGTATCAAAGCATAGACCGCCCAATGGGTGAGCATCGTTTAAAAACTAAAGTCATAGCTCTAACGACACTGATGGTATCCCAGTGACCACTTCGTAAAATATTTTTAGAGTGAATAAAACAGAAATATCCTTGGGCAAATACGTATAGGTGGTAACACAAACTAAGACTCACAAATAATCCTTAACACAATAGACATATTAACATATTTCTTTTTAGTATATGTAACAGTGCAGAGTAACTTGTTCATTCGTAGTAACACATTATAGTGAGTGTGTTTTAGTTTAATTAGGAAATAATCATTGACGCACTCAAATGAACAATCTCAAAAACACTCTTAGAACAAAACCACTGTGTGCAAGATTTCAGAATTTCAAAAAACTTACAATATCAACCCGCATATTTGAGAATACAGACTTCAATTTTGCTGCAACAGACTCCTCAAAGAGAACACTCACATCCTAAATAGAAGCAAAACTTAATGCGGATGTTAAACACAGAAAAATCTAAACTTTTATAGCTTATAGCTACTGGAAGGTGTTCACGCAACTCATTTCAAAGAGCTTATAGATTTTTTGATGGTAAAATAAGCAATGGCTAAAGCCCTTCCTATAGGACTTCTTGTGAATGCGTAAACTAATAAACTATTAAGCTAAAGCATATCCAGACACCGCTTAATGTTACTACACAACCATATATTAAACCTGAACCCCAAGGGTATTTTGTGTAGTAACAGTTGTGATCGTGGTAGACCAGTAGACTCCATGTGCACAAAACAAACAAAAGCAAATACTTTCTTAATCACTACTAATGTCCTATACTACAAATAGTCTTAAAAGTCCCCACTATCATAACATGCAATCCTACTAAACTATGCATGATATACGCTTACTGATTAAAAAAATTTAACTGAATGCCGGTGTGTAACTGAATGCCGGTGTATTCTGTATAACTGATCACATACCAGGTAGCTTAAACATAGCCACGTTCTCAGAAGAGAGAACAATCACTGGGATTTTTTTTATGCTAAATGATTCCTGTTACAAAAATTTTGAAGCCACAAAATAAGAGAACTACCAGACGTTGAGGTTCTAAAATGTGATTCTTTATATGGAACAAAATACACTACATTACTATAACATTTATTAGGATATCATATCCTTTCATTTTCGGCATACAGATTTCTGTAACAACTAAATTTATTTGTGGGCCGTGCTTAATTTCCATTCATTAAAAAACAGATTTTCCTTAAAGAATATGTCATTTATTTGCTGGCCCAAACTCACCCAATTCAGCACCCAAACACACCAATCTCAGCCCCCATTTAACCTCCCAATCCCACACCCATTGCAATCCCCAAACTGACCCATTTTAGCCCCTACTTCAGCCCGTAAACATACCCAATTCAGCCCCATTTCATCACCCAAACCCACGCATTTTAGCCCCCAAACGCACCCACTTCAGGGCTCATTCAAGCACTCAAATGCACCCATCACAGCCCCCATTTCTGCCCCGAACCCCACACCCATTTTAGTCCCCAAACTGACCCATATTAGCCCCCACTTCAGCCCCTAAACACATCCAATACAACCCTATTTCATCACCCAAACCTGCCCATTTCAGACGCCAAACCCACCTATTTCAGTCCCCATTTCATGACCCAAACCCAACCAAACCATATTACCTGATGAAATCTTATTAAACACCCTAAGCGCTATTGGGACCCAAACACACCCACTCCTGAAATGGGTATGTTACCTGATTAAACGGTGTCGTTTGCATGATGAAATCTTATTTTTCATGAGTCTCAAACTGGTCACTACCACAAACACCAAATGGATATTTAAACAATGTCAAACTATTACCTTGCAGAGCTTGTTAGTGATGGAACATGTGTTTATTCTAAAAAGGTTTGGCATAAACATGTGTTACTAATTATTATTAACACATGAATCACATACCTCTCAGCAAACTGAATAAACCCACACCGCTTGCCAACGGGGATCTTTACGTGGACTAACTGTCCGTATTGGCTAAACACCCGCTTAAGATATTCCTTGGTAACATTAGGATCCAACCCGCCAACAAATACCTTCAATGAAAAACTTCAAACATTCAGTATTTTGTTTCATAATGTAATGTGTGTTCTAGTAATGAAACAAATTACTGACACTTGTATCATTTGTATCGTCGTCATTTGGTGTTCCTTGAGTATTCTGGTATGAAGTTGCAAATAAAGAAAATATAAATGAAAAAATTTAGGGACAAGCACGTGTTGTTGCCTTCGTCTAATATCCTATAACCGCAGAGGCCGATAATTGCAGTGATGGAGATACAATAGCCAGAAGGCAAATTATTGCAATTTGCATGAGTACAAAACCTTTTATGTTTAATCAGGCCAATACACGGAATATGTAAAGGCATATCATTTATATTTTCCCATTCTTTCAAGATGGCTAAGAGCAATGCACATATATTCAGTGAACGAAAACCATGAAAGTTCTCGAGAAGTCAATCGAAAAAGGTTAATACTATAACATGCGAACTTTAGAAACAAAAGTTACTCATACCAATTTATTTCTTGTAGCCTTTATGGCCAAAAGTACATACATATATGCTTAAGCTATTTCTTTCTACCAAGCAGACTACTACCTGGTGTTAAATCTAGTGTGAAATTTTAAACTGAAACATCATCCAGACATTAAAAGGTGCCTTTATTTTTATACTAAGATTTCTGTTCTGAGTGCAGTGCCATTCTAAAATATTTTTATTTTCATGTGTGCAGGAAAATGATGTTGGATATACTTCTATACGCCTAAGCGAGAAAGCGGCATTAGAGTCAAAAGAGAAACACGAAACAGAACAATCGTCACACAGGGATCATACCTGCAAATGGAGGTCGATTTGGGTCTAGGCAATCTACTGAGAAAGGTTGCAATGACCCTATCCGTTGCTATGGCTAAGTCTGTGTTATTTGCGTAGCCAATATCTTGGCTTCCATAAGACCTAAGTGGCACGCTCAAGAAAGTTACGGCATTAATTGTTTCTGAAATATTAAGCTACGTATTAAAACTTAACTCATGCATAGGTTGATTCAGGATCATTTTAGTCTTTAACGGGCCAAACATGACATATTAGGAATTAGCTTCAATGAAGGGGGAAATGGGTCAATATCGCTGAAGTTCCCAAAAATATATAAACTTAATGCATAAAATCTCCGGTATCGCTTTATTCAAATATTAGGATAACATTGGAACAAAGATCATATCTGACATGCCAAAATTTGAAAAACTGGACAATATGTGTTCTGAGTCATGCTGGTTCATTTCTTTATGACCTAAACCCATATTTCCAGTTACGTGCCCCCCCCCCCCCCCCCCATTTTCCACCTCTAAGGAATGACCACGAATAGGTGATGTGAATGAAGATTACTCGGACGATGAAGCTCGAGACGGAAGGTTTAATGATATAAGGAGTTTGGGAAAATCAATAGGCATAACTTTTCGAGTAAGACTCTTTGATGGGACTATTGTTTGAGGAGTCATTCAATCTTGAGCTACGAATGTAGTGAAGTTACAACAACGTCCAGTAGATACCCTCCAAAGATTGCGTCATTTGTCCCGCTTACAAAGCTTATCTCAAGTTTAAGTCCTTTTGTCTTAATTAAGAGTTTAAAATACATTTGTGTGTGGTGGTTAATGCATGGTAGTTGTTTTTTTTCCATCGCGTTCAATGTCATCATTGGTGGATTACATGAAGTATGGATGTAAAGTTTTACATAAAGTGGGCGTAATTAAAAGCACTCATCTCTTCCGCCCTTAAGGTGTATTTTTCTATGTGTATTTTTTTTTCACGTGCTGCTTCATAGCCCATGTGATAACCGTGAGTCGCCAGCCCTACATGTCGACGCTAACTGTGCACCGAAACCTTCTACAGGCAAAACTTCCACATACCTTATCAAGATCAAGCTGATGTGAATGAGTAATAGAAGTAGTCTTCACGCCGCTACCATGGAGATATTTAGTAGTTATTGACTTATTCTCTTCAAGCAATTGTTCCGGGTAAGCAGCATGTTGAAATGTAATATAAAATGGAAAGAACTTAAATGGGTTGGTGGGTTCAAAAAATTAGCAAAGTTTAGACTCGTCACTTTTGCTAAATGCTATTTGTAAGAAAGCTTCAGGAAACGTGGACTAACCTTCATGCTTCTTAAGCTGAAAACGGGGATTTTTGGCATCTACAACCTGTCCACGCCATGTGTCGTTGTCTGGGCTTTGATATCCATGAGCAGAATCTTAATGTAAGAATCCTCATATAGGTAATGTAACACACAAGTGATGCCCAATTTTTGAGTGGCTAGTTCAATTACTTCTCGCTTCTGCCCTCACAGGAAAAAAAAAGAGTTACTTTTTTAAACCCCGATCAACCTGGCCCCTTTGAACCAAATGCCTTGAGAACATGTTCAGGTGCAATTGTTCTTTTATCTTCTCTACTGCAGACTTCATTTGATTATGATGAAATCAGAGTGATAAACTCTGCAAGTTTGATAAGCTGCTCAAGAACTTGGATGAGATGGAAGGAGTGAGGACCAAATCCTCTCTTAATATGCTTCGCATATGTGATAATGGAGGAGAAAAGCTATTAGTGCTCAGTAAATGGTCAATATCACTATGAAGACCATGGGTTAGGGTGTTGGCAAACATATTTTCATGATCACTGGGAATTATGATAATGATGAGCGTGAGAGAGCAATGAAAAGTTTCAATACCTCTCATGAATCTCAGGTATCTTACGGATCATAAGGGCTTTTGGTGAAGGAATATCCCTTTTTGGGGCTTCAAGAATCATAATTATGGATGTGCCTCTAAACCCTTCTATTACTCAGCCAAGCAATTGGTCGTGCCTTTAGACCAGGACCAATAAGGAAGGTATACACCTACCGGTTAGTAGCTGCAGAATCACCTGAACCTCCACCACCATCATGAACATCACCACAACAACTGCCATCTTTAGGATCAGTTCACGGATACCAAGAGATGACATGTGGGGTGAGCTACTTTTCACACACTGTTGCAACCTTAACGTTAGAGATACATCATCATTGATGATTGGCTTCTAGAGTATATAACGATCACTGACCAGGGAACATGCCATTTCCTTGTCATTAACTTGGGAGGACGGTACTATCTTGTGGCCCGTATCTTGTGCTTGATCAAGTAAATTTTTTTGAGTGCGAGTTCTGATGAAGAGCTGGAGTCCATTGCAGAATATTCTTGGTATATTTCTTTGACCATTTACTTCCATAGACATTGCCTTCAATTCAAGAATCCATTCATTGTATAGGTTTCTTCAGGTAGTAGCACAACTGTCCCAGATGGAGCAGAACCAAGGTCTTCCAGTAAGCCTGTTAAACACAAACCAAGTGCACCAGAAAACAAATGAGCATCCAATCCATGTCACCATATTGTAACACAGAACCACCAATGTAGAAAGTGAATATAACCAAGTATAGATGACATTGATTATGTAAAATCTATATTCCAAGGAGTGAAAATTGGAAGAACATAAGCAACTGGAAACCATATCACCGACGCAGAAAACAACTGTCAAAAGTTAGAGCAAGAAAGTTATTTACTTTTTTTTTGAAAGGCAAAGAAAGTTATTTACTTGACAATACCATATGCAAAGCATGAAGATGAATTCAGAGGTTTATAACTACAAATTGATATACCAGAGAAGGGTGATAGAAAAAAAATTATTCACATGAACTACATACTCCAGTCTATATGACAATCAGGCTCCAACCACCAAGAAAAGGACGTTTCAATCTTTGTGCTACAAAACAGAACATGTACTTGCAATTTGATTAGAGACATGCATCTTAGAGTAAAAAATATGGCATTGTTGATTGTGCGTGTAATGATTCGACACATGTACTGTAATGCCCTTAACCTTCTTTCTTAGAAAAGAGTGCATTTACCTGAATGTCAGCACACACTAAAAAAAGGAAACATTTTAACTTGTGCTTGTGCAGTCTCGATACGGTGCCTATCAAGTGAAAGAAAGCGTTGCAAAAACGTATCAACAATAAGCTTAACAGCACTTCCAGACTTCATATCTTCACATCAACAATAATTCCACCTTCTTTTATAACTCAAATTCAACTCTTTGTACTTCATGATCAAACTTAAAGATCCTGCAAAATAACAATATATAGTGAGTTATTAACAGCTGCAAGTACTACCCACAGACATTTGTTACACCCAATCTACTTTCACATTTGGAAAATGTGGGCAAATTATTACAAAGTGAAACGATAGCATGACACTGATTCTTTTAAAAAATACCATCAAACATCAAAATAAATATCATTTAGAATGAGAAAGACTTACCATGTGGACTTATCAAATATATACATGCGAAAGTGGCATGTAACACAGCTACAATTATGCCTCCATTAGCCAGATAATTCGCAGCTTCACGGCTTGTCTTCCGCTGTAGATCAATCATCATTTCATAAATTCTCAGTATATGATAATAGCAGTCACATATAAGTAAATGAATCATTCAAACTTGGGTTACTCTATTTGACCATCACCAGTGGTTTAGTGCTATCATCGAAGACCTTTATTTGGGTTAACTGAGAGCAAAATGTAAAGTTATTTAATTTGTTTTGTGATCACTGTCTTCTTTTCATTAATTCATAACTCATAAGAACATTCATGCACCTGCAAAAAAGAAAAACATAATGAAAAAAACATGTTAATTTTAAGAGAAACGCTGCAAATGATATTAAATCAAAATCTTAATTCTGAATAAAACTTGTCTTCCAATCATTTGTGTGCACCAGGTTTTTGAAATTGCAGTTGAATAAACCTTGGTTTCTCAATCAAAAGTTAACATTTAGAAGTTGTGTTCATCATGACCATGAACAGTGACCATGGTTTCTCAATCAACCTTTAAAACATCAAAATATATAATAGCATTAAATGTTCTAGAGATAGCATCGAGTAAATAGATCATTCAACTACACCTGATGATTAACGATATCAGAAGAAAGGATCCATCTCGATGCTAATATCATTATTACATGCTAGGATCCAAAGAAAAATATAAACATATTTATCTTCAATTGAGACCAAATTATCATCATCATCATAAGACTATAAACCTGTAATCGAAAGTTATGATGGAGCGATGAAGAACCTATTGAATCAAGTTGGCCTTCTTTGTTTCTAACATCATCTCCAATCTGGTATTTATCAAGAGCCTGTTATAACATGTCAAACTAAAAAGTAACATATTACATGCAAGCGTAAAAGATTTATAATGATCATGTATTTATATAAAACGATTATAAACCTTGGTTTCTCAATCAAAAGTTAGAATTTAGAAGTCCTGTTCATCATGACCATGAGCAGTGACCAGTGACCATGGTTTCTCAATCAACATTTAAAACATCAAAATACATAATAGGCTTCTTCTTAGTTTCTTTCCATTGTTGCTAAAAATCCAAATAGTCAAGGGATGCTTAGTGTTAGTAACATTCATGCATTCATCTATGGTATTGTTGCCCTACACTAAGTTTAATGGTTAGTGGGCGAATATCAATAGAATTAAATGTTCTAGAGATAGCATATCATTATTACGTGCTAGGATCCTGAGAAAAATATAAACATAGTTATCTTCAATTGAGACCAAATTATCATCCTCATCATCATAAGACTATAAATTACCTGTAGTCAAAAGTTATTATGGAGCGATGAAAAACCAGTTGAATCAAGTTGGCCTTCTTTGTTTCTAGCTAACGTCATCTCCAATATGGTATTTATCAAGAGCCTGATATAACATGTCAAACTAAAAAGTAACATACTACATGCAAAAAAACAACATATTCTAGGTGGGAGATTAATTCACAGACATTAACAACATATTCATAGACAGTAACAAAGTTTCATCATTAGGGTTTTGAGGGAAAACAAAAAAGTTGCATGCATAACTAAAATTCAAGACAAACGTGATACCTTGATTGTTGTTGTGTTCTAGGGTTGCAGAATAGATTTGTTTTAGGGTTAAGGTTACGTAGATTAAGATGTGATGAGTTGGGTCGTTCTTTTCATTGTATTTAGATTAGGAGTAATAATTAATTATAGGCCTTTATATACTTGTAGTTGCAACATATATTCCAAAAGAACATGTTGGTTTAGTGGTTAAGATACATGTTATTCTTTCAAGCACCCCGAGTTCGAACCATGCAAGCATCAACTTTTACAATTTAATCCGAAATTATATATAAATGAAAAAAAAATCCGAAATTATTATACAAAAAAAAATTCGGATTTATTTAATGATGACACGGAAAATGCAAATAAAATAAATATAAAAAATTGCTAACGTATATAAATGAAAAAAAAAATCCGAAATTATTATACAAAAAAAAATCGGATTTATTTAATGATGACATGGAAAATGCAACTAAAATAAATTTAAAAAATTGCTTACATGGCAACAATGTGATGACATGGCTGATGACATGGCACATAATGAATTACTGGGCAATGAGGTGGCGTTTACGTGGCATTATCTACGTGTAACGCCTCCTGTTATATATAATATAAAGATATGCATAAAGCTCTATGCTAAGTAAACATATACAATAATAAATATAGGCCTGAATAGCTATAGCATAATAGAGAATGTTGTGGACAAAAACCCACCTCCACAGATAGTGTCAATACCACTAGTGCATCAGTGGCAAGGCCATGGATTCCCCATGACTGGCTACAAATTAATCAAATAATGGGCAACAAATAGGGCATAGGAATACTATAAGAATAAGAACTATAGCATGCAACAAATATCAAGCAAATCATAACAAAACTGAATCAATCAAATATGAATCAGACAAAGGGAAGCATAGCAATGGCTTAAAAGGGATAGAATCATACATCAAAAGTAAAGAGTAATGAGAGAAAGAAGGCCTTTACTAAAAAGGCATAATATTTGTACCTTAGCAAGCAAATGAAATGGAAACGAAATGAAATGAACACATGAACGGAAATCACTCCTTCTTCAGAAAATCTACATGAATTATGGATCGAATAATACATATTAGTTTATTTTTAAGTCGATTACGCATTTAGGGTTCCCTTTCTATTTTTAATAACTTTCTATTTAGTAACTTTCCCATTTTTGTAAGATTAGAGTTTCAAAATAATAATTAGTTAAGTTTAGGGTTTAAGTCGTATTTAATTCCTTTAATGAATAGGCTTAGGGTTCATAATTAATAGATTAGGATTAGGTCAAATGCTTTTCGGATTAATTAAGGTATACATAGGGTTTAACCGATTTCATAAAGCACTTAAGATATTTAAGATTTTATTAACTTAACACAAACATTTTTTTTTTTTTTTTTTTTTTTTTTTTTTTTTGGTGGGTAAAAGGGTTAATACACCCTGGTAAAATGTAACACAAACATTCTCACACAAGGCACCTACACAAACACGCATATACGACATCAATTTAAAGAACAAAGATGCATAATGAGATTACAACCACCTATGTCTAACCTTGATTAATTTACTCACGCACACATGCATACATACGAACGAAAAAGATCATACAACCAATTAAATACCTACGCTAACATGCAAGTACTCACGCCTGACCAAACAAGTCACATACGCACCTGAATTGCAAACCACAACAGACCCCATATAACATGCATACATATATAAGCCAAACATTTCAAACCCTACTCAATAAATGTTATATGCATGTGATAATATATATTTCACTAGATCCATATCTGCTGTTGTAAAACTCTTCATTTGACACAAGACACGCATATATTATACATACGACATTTATGCACCACATCATACGACTCATGTCTAAACCAATATTACCATGACCCTTGACCTCTTTTTCCTCAGCTTGTACATATGTTTACAAACAATCATGGGATTAATGAGCCAAACAAGTTACATAACATCACACCATACAGACCTTTATCCATGTAAAGCATGCGTGCGTATTATCTTTTATTACTTAGGTTATATTAGCCAAAATCATACATGTTTAACAGACCTTGACATCGGCATATGCGAGACACAACACATGAATATAACGACTCAAATAAGTCACATACGAACACACCTGATCAGACTCGAACCCACGTACATAATTATATACTTCCATCTTTACTCTTAGGGTTTTATATCAGATTCTTAGTCACGCTTAAATGGACATGGTAAGGCTACTATGACCAGATCAAAAGCTCGTATTACAAACTCATATGAATAACTAAAACCGAAACAAGTCGACACATATAGGTTATTATCATGCTTTATGCAGCGTACATATACAGTTTTGTTATACAGGTTGCCATTTAACGTGACACATAAAAGCACGGTAACAAATTCGCGAGATTAATATAACATGTTTTACCTTTCAGATTATAGATCATCTTTGTGTTTAAATGACAATATAAAGGTACGTATAACATCAGATTCGAATCGCCAAAACAGAAACATAGGTCGACACATGTATATATTAAGGTTACATGATTTATGCGGCTTATAAAAGTGTCATTTGTATTACAGATTTTAGCGAAGTAAATAGTTATTATACTAGCATGATTATCATAGTCGTATAGCAGGTTTTTAATATCAGGTTATACATATGAGCCTGCGTCGAATGGATGGAAAATAAAGGTGATGATGGTACCTTTAGAGCAGATTTAGCCTGATTAAAAGAACAAAGCAATGACCCATGAATAACAAACACAAAACACCAAGGACTTCACGATCACAACAGCTTCAAACCTTCTTTGTTCTTGATTTTAGAGAGCTAAACAAAAGAGAATAAGGCTTCTAGGGTTTTCGGTATCGTATATTGTGAATGAAATAGGAGGAGAAAGCGTGTGATTTATGGAGTATCCTAATAGTTTGCAAGGAAATAGAAATCACCGATATCTTTTATTTAAGTTGCAATATATGGTCCAATCTGTTGGTCCCTTTTACTTGGTTAACCGTAACTAAGAAGTTAAAGTAACCAAGTTATATGACTTGAACACAAATGTAGAAAATGATTAACAATAAAAAAACGTAAACAAAAGAGATAATATTTTCCAACGTTTAATTCTTTATTAGAAGTTAATCAAAAAGAATCGTACCCAAGTGTTTGCGGAATAACACTTGGGGTTGAATTGACAAGTGTGGTATGGACTCCTCACTAAACTCAACTAAGTTGAGTGACAACTTAAATTACCCACTGAGCTATCTCAGGGGCTTGTGTTGTTCTTTGGAGGAGTAAAAGTGGTTTGTGAATGCTTTGCATTAATTGCACAAACTTGTCAACTTTTACTCCTCACATTTGCTTCCTATTTATACACAAGTATAGAACAACTAAATATACATTGGACCTAAAGCTTCCTTAACAAAATCTTGAAAGATATTATTCTTCTGGCAAAGGAACCTTCATTGAGTTAGATCCAAAAGGCACTTTCTGATGACAGACTGGTTTTAACCATTTGGGGAAAGTCTGACATTAAAGTGATAAAGCACTTTAATAAAGCAGCTCAGACTTTCCCGCCCAGTCCCGCCAAAACTTCAGTCTTCATGTCATCAGTCTTCAGTACGTTTAAGTTGCTGAGGAGTCATTGGGGTTCAGTGAGTTATTGTCATCCTCACTGAACCCATCACCTTCTTCTTGGCTTAGATCACACTTCACTGAGTTCCGCCTCACTGAATGGAGAACCTTTCTTCTTAGGCTCGGTCTTAGCTCCCTGAAGGTGACTCACTGAGTTACTGTTCACTCAGTGACTTGTTTGCACTTAGGGGATTTTACGTTCAAATCCTTGTTAGAAGACTTGGGGAATTCAGTGACCCAACAATCTCCCCCTATTTGAACATACAAATTGCCTAAGTGATACTTGATTCAGCTTGAGTTGTCAGGGTACATCTTCTCTTGCTGAATGTTTGTTGTAATTGTAAGTAGGACATAACTATTTAAACAAAACATCAGTTTATTCATTAGCTATTACATTTTCCTACAAATTACAAACAAAATAAAAAAGATAGTTGTTGCAGATCAGATGTTCAGATGATAGCCAAGTCCCTCAATCTTAGCTTTCTTTGATCTCAGCAGGTGTTTCTCAGGATGCTCCTCAATCTTTGTCCTTAGGTCCTTACAGAACCTTTGGTTTGCACCACTTTGAATAGGAGCAGCTAACATCAGGTACGTTACCATTGCCGTGACCCCTGCCTTGTCTATATCGGACCACCTTTGGAAGCCAAGGTCTCCATATTCATCAGTGAAGCATAGACCTCGTTCAGGGTGTTCAAGCACGGTGTTGTTCACGAAGGTGATTCCTTCAGGAACAGACCTGTCACATTCCAATCCTGGGACTTTGATCTCAGGCTCGGATTCGATGTGCTTCCTTTTTCTCCTTGTGGTGGTTGAAGAAGCAGTTCCTGTTGTTGGAGCAGGAAGAAGGGAGGGAATGTTGAGGGCTTCAGGCATTGCTCTCAGTCTGTCATATCTTTCGCTCAGTGACTTGAGAAGTTGATCAACAACGACGCCATTTTTCTTGGCAATGATGGGACGGAGTTCATCAAGTTCAGTGATCCCAAAGTCAGCGAATTTGAATGGATTATGAACATCCATTATTCTCTTATCAGCCCCCCTGAAGACAGTGACCATTGCGGGTTTGGTATTCCTGTGGATTTTGATGTCAGTGATGGTTTCAGGCTTCAATCTTTCCTTCATCACCCAATGATATCTTTCAACCCTGGTCTTTCTGATTTGAGCTTGCCTCTTCAGCTTTTCTTCCCTTTCCTTTTTCAGAGCATTCATCTGTTCTTCCTGAGCCTTTTTAAAGGCTGCACCAGCTTGCTCATTAGCTAGTGCCTCAGTGTCCAGACCAATCTTTTCAGCCTCCTCATGAACAACCTGTATCAGTTTAGGCTTGCTCAGTTTCTCTTCTTCAGCTGCCTTTGCCGCTTTCTCAACTTTTCCCAAGTAGTCTTGTATCTGGTCATGAGTAAGTTGATAGATTTTTCCATTAATTTCATACGGGACCCTGATAGGTTCATCAGGGTCAATTCTGACAATTTTGGAGGCAGGCTGGAGTCTGACTTCAGGTTCTGAGGTGGTGGCAATGCTTTTTCCTCTGTCCTGAAGTAGAGTGGAGGAGACTGGTTCCTCTTGTGGGGGAACTTGAGTGATTGGTGTGGCTTCAGTGACATGCTCCCCCTCAGTGTGAGAGGGCTGTCCAGCTTCTTGTTCATCAGTAACAGGGGTTTCAGTAACATTCTCCCCCTCAACATTTGCCGGAGCTGCAGTGATGGCAAGTGTTGGAGTTACTGAAGTAGAAGTAGAACCCTTGAAGGCTTGAAATATTTCCGTCATCATGGACTTGATCTCCGCAGTATCCTGATGAATGAGAGATACCCTGGAGTCAAGTGAAGCCTGAGAACTTTCAAGGGCAGTCATCCGGGAACCCATTGTCCATGCCAGAGATGTGGACTTCTGGAGTTGAGCTGTCACTGATGCTTCCAACTGAGTGAAGGAAGACTTGAGGGACTCCACCGTGGAGCTGAGATTCTGAACATTTGAATCCCTTATCAAACCAAGTAACTCAGTAAGGGCCGCCGAGTTGACCTGATATGTCTCAGATGCCTGAAGAATTCTTTTGTTGAGCTCAGGATCATCCTTGACTGATTCTTGAACTGACTTAACCCCTGTAGCCAGCTCCTTAAGGGATTCCAAAAATTGATTGATGTGCGAAGCCATTTGTGTCAGGGAGTGATTGACAGTGGAATTTTGCTCCCTGACATCTTCATTGTAATCTTCAACAGCATCTTTGAGGAGGTGATAGTGGACTGCTTGTTCAGTATGCAGATCAAACACCTCTTCAGTGACCCCCCTGTACAAAACATTAGTCATTTTCTTGATGAACCTTTTGAAGGCTCTTTCAGTGAGAGGAGTTGAAGCGTCTTCTGAGGTTTCCGGCTCGGAATGTTGTTCATCTTCATCATGGTTAGAGGGTTGAGGAGACTGAGTAACAGGTTCAGGGACTGTCTCCTCATCCTCCATATCATCTCCGGCCGTGAAGACTTCCTCGTCACTGTTGAATTCATCATCAGAAAATAAGAATGCCTGAGCATCCGCCAGGGAGGATATCTGCAACAATTGGAGGTTATCCGGCTCCTCTTCATAAGAAGATTTGCCTTCGTTTTGGCCAGGTCCTGACCCCTCAAATCCGGTAGGTTGGGTTTTACCTACCTGGTCTTTAAGGCCAGTTCCCAAGTTATGCGCACCTCCGGGAGTGGTTGTGGGTTCCATATCAGCGGGTGGTTTATATCCCTCTGAGTCTTTGTCCCCCGTGACCCCTTCAGACACTGATGGGTGTTTCTCAGTGCCATCCCGAGGAGCCGTGATTGTTGTGTCCCTATCAGTGGGTTGTTTGTTTCCCACTGAGTCTTGGGGATAGGTAGGGGTGCCCTCAGACAAAAGCTTTGATTTGCGAATGTCCTCATCAGGCAAGTGAGTGGTTGAGTCCCCCTTTCCAACAGGCTTGTTCTGGCCTGTCGAAGGTTTAGGGACATTAACTCCCTGATGCTTGGGTTTTGATCTACCCGAGCTTTTAGCAGGATGTGATTGTTTGTGGACCCCCTTCTCAGTGGAGTAGTGCTGCCCCACCGAGGATTTAGGATCCCTTACTCCCTGAGACCCTGGTTGTGATTTGCCAGAGACGTTAACAGGATGTGAAGGTTTGTTTTGTTTCGGCTCAACTGTCTTGTTTATGACAGTAGAGTCTTTGGAAACGGGTTTGCCCGAGGACACTGAGTGTGATTTCTCAGTGCCCTCCGTTGGCTTTTGTTGCAGGCCTAGTGACTGGGTTATTATACTCAGGGTGTCCGCAGTCAAGGGCGGTAATTCATGCCCCTTTTTGGCAACTTTAGGATCAGAAGTCTCAGTGTCGAGTGACTTGGGTTGAGCCACCTTCCTGGACCCCTGGCCCTTCTTCCTCTTCACCCTTTTGGTGGGAGAGGGAATTGGTGATACTTTATTGTCACCCTGGATAGTAGTACGCATATACAATGTCAGGGTGACTGGTGTAACCTCAAGAGGGTCGCGTGAGTAATTTGCCTTGTGTAGGACGTCAGGCTCAAAACCTACTGCGTCAGGCCTATCATACTCAGACCCAAGCAAGTCTTGTAGGGCACAGGAAACAAATCTAGGATATGACATATGTTTTTGCCTAGACTTCCCCCCTAACTTTGCTATGAGGTCCCTGAAGATGATTTCTCCAAGGTCAATCATTTTACCCTCAATGAGACAGAACACTATCATTGCTTGAGTAGTGTTTAATTGCTCAGTCGAGGATTTATTTCCCCAGAGAACCTGAATGACAAAAGTCATTAGAATCCTCCAGGGAGCTGGGAACCAGGTCTTAACAATTGGGGCTTTGGATAATAGGGACCCTGGTGTCACCTCAGGGTGATTTTTGTCATAGGGTCCTAATTCCAACAAGACCTCCTTTACCTCTTTTTCAGAGGGTTGGGCAGTGAAGGTCGTGGTATAATCAAGCCCAGTGGCTTTGACAAAAGTTTTATAGTCAAGAGTTAGGGACTTAGTTCCATTCTTGACTGTAAACTTGATTTTGGCCTCTTTTGGCGCATCAGGGTTTTCAACAACCGCTGTGCACCAAAATTCCCTCAAGTAGTCATGATAGATGACTGAGGGGGTCTTAGTGAATGAGGTGGTCAGGAAACAGTTCTGAAGGAACATCACCACATCCCTGTATTCAGGGTACCCAGCAGGGTAGGCAAAGTTCCCCACCACATTATTTTTGGTAAGGTCTACGCTTTCCATTTGGAAATCCACATTGGGTGCGTATTTTACGACCTTAGAAGTAGCCATTTGTTTATAAAAAGCCTGGTTTGAAAAATGGGTATGGGTGAGGAAACACACGCAGTTTTGAAAACAATTTGCAAGAGTTTTGTTAAAGATTTTAAAAGCGTGTGTGTTTCCCTTTTTTGTGGGGGTATTTATAGGGTAAAGATTTGGGAGGTGATGTTGCGGATGCCAAAGGTTTAATTTATTTAACCGAAACGGCATAATAATTTTGGTTTGATATCCGCATTAAATGTCACGATTCCCACTACCCCTATTTTCTCTCACCCTTTGGGGTGCTTCTGCAAATATTGCACTTTTGCAGGAAAAACAATCATCACACGTTTTGTGTGTGAGAGAGCATTTAATGCTCAGTGGTGTTTGGTGAGAGAGATGTGGGGGCCCAAGGAGTGGATGCCAGTTGTGTAAGTGACATATATTCCTATATTAAATAGGATTCAGTTACCTACCTGGGACATTTAACTGACTAAATACTTAGAGCATTTAGTTAGGGTATTCAATGCCATTTTTCATCCTGAGCCCCCTGAATGATTATTTCATTCAATAAAAATGAGTGTTTCAGGAAGGGTGTGATCAGGGACCTAGAGAATATACATCATGTTGGAACATTTTTGATCAGTTCCCTGATTCTATGTCCAACATGCCCAGTTCAGCTTTCAATCTTGTGAAAGTGGGTTCATCCAAAGGTTTAGTGAAGATATCAGCTAGCTGATACTCAGTGGGGATGAAATGTAGTTCAATTTCTCCATTAGAGATATGGTCCCTGATGAAGTGGTATCTGATATCAATGTGTTTGGTTCTTTGATGAAGTACTGGATTGTTTGAGATGGCTATGGCACTTGTATTATCACAAAAGATAGGTACCATCTTATACTGAATGCCATAGTCACTCAGTTGGCTCTTCATCCAAAGTACATTTGCACAGCATCCTGCAGCAGCCATATATTCAGCTTCAGCTGAGGACATAGCCACTGACTGCTGTTTCTTTGTACTCCAACACACAAGTTTACCACCAAGAAATTGGCAGGATCCTGAAGTACTTTTCCTATCCATGTTACATCCTGCATAGTCAGAGTCAGTGTACCCTTTGAGATCAAATCCTGAACATTTTGGGTAATACAAACCAAGGTTTGGAGTACCCTTCAGGTACCTGATGATTCTCTTGACAGCAGTGAGATGTGATTCTTTAGGGTCAGCCTGGTATCTTGCACACAGGCAGACTGAGAATTGGATATCAGGCCTTGAGGCAAGTAAGTACATCAGGGAGCCAATCATTCCTCTATATTGGGTTTGATTCACTGACTTTCCAGTGAGATCAGGACCAAGGTTGTTTGGAGGAACCATGGGAGTTTTTACTGAAGAGCAGTCAGTGAGCTCATACTTCCTCAGTATGTTCCTGAGATATTTCTCTTGGCAAATGGATATTCCTTTTTCAGTTTGTTTGATTTGTAGTCCAAGAAAGTATGTGAGTTCACCCATCATGCTCATTTCAAACTTTGTGGTCATGAGTTTTTCAAATTGTTTGCAAAGTTTGTAACTTGTTGAGCCAAAGATGATGTCATCAACATATACTTGGACAAGAATGACATCATCCTTTGTTCTGTAGATGAACAGTGTGTTGTCAATTCTTCCTCTGACAAACTTGTTTTGGATCAGGAAGGCTGAAAGAGTTTCATACCATGCCCTGGGTGCTTGTTTTAGTCCATAAAGGGCTTTGTTAAGCTTGTAGACATGGTTGGGGTATTCACTACTTTCGAAACCAGGAGGCTGTTGCACATAAACATCTTCTTTGATGTTACCATTCAGGAATGCACTTTTAACATCCATTTGGTAAACTTTAAAGTTCATGTAAGTTGCATAGGCAAGGAAGATCCTGATGGCTTCCATTCTTGCAACAGGTGCAAAGGTTTCCTCATAGTCTATACCTTCCTGTTGATTATATCCTTTGGCAACCAGTCTTGCTTTGTTTTTGATGACTGTGCCATTCTCATCAGTCTTGTTTTTAAAGACCCATTTCATACCAATGATTAAAACACCCTGGGGGCATTCAACAAGGGTCATGACATCATTTCTGTCAAATTGTTCCAATTCATCTCTCATGGCCTGAACCCAACTTTCATAAGTCAGGGCTTCCTTGACATTTTTAGGCTCAATTTCTGAGAGATAGTCGGCATAAAGGCATATGTTGGCAGTGGCAGCCTTGAGTTTGGCAGCCTTGCTTCTTGTGAGCATGCCTTCAGTGGGTTCACCAATGATGTTCACAAGCTCAATGATTTTGGATCTAGTCCAGCTATCCTGGGGTTTGGGATAGGAATTTGAGCTTGTAGGAGCCTGAATAGGTTCAGTCTCAGGAACATGAGGTAACTCATCAATATGCACTTCAGTGACAACTGTAGGAACAATTTGTTCTGTGGGTTCCTGAACATTTTGTTCAGTGGTGTCAGTCTCATTTGAGACAGGCTGAGTTTCTATGAACTCACTGATAGGTGGTTGGCGTAGATTGTGAGGGATGATGTAGTAGGAGACATCAGCATCAGCTTGGTATTGAGTTGAGGGATTGTTCTCAGGATGATACTTATCAGGAGGATATCTTGATGAGTCATCAATACCAATTTCTTCAACTGAGGAATTTGAGAACCTGATGGATTCAGTGCTCTCATCAACAGTAATGTGATAAGTTTCCTCAGTTTGTTGTCTCCTTGTGTTGAACACCCTGAAGGCTTTAGAGACCAAGGAATATCCCAGGAAGTATCCATCATCAGCTTTGGCATCAAATTTACCTAAGTGATCCTTGTGATTATGTATAAACACAGGACACCCAAATACATGAAAGTAGCTGATGTCAGGAATCCTTCCTTTGAATATCTCATAAGGTGTCTTATTGTGCCTTTTCACAATGATTGACCTGTTTTGAGTGTAGCAGGCTGTTTTAACTGCCTCAGTCCAAAAATGTTTTGAGAGGACTGAGCCATTTAGCATGGTTCTTGCTGCCTCAATGAGTGTTCTATTTCTCCTTTCAGCTACTCCATTTTGTTCAGGAGTATAGGGAGAAGTGAAATTTTGAGAAATTCCTTTCTCATCACAAAAACACTCAAGGTCTTGGTTTTTGAATTCAGTGCCATTGTCAGTCCTGATCTGTTTAACTTTGACATCATTATGATTTTCAATGTTCCTGACAAATGACATGATGGTTTCAGCTGCCTGACTCTTTTTGGTCAGGAAGTAAACCCAAGTATATCTTGAGTATTCATCCACAATGACCAGAGTATACTTCTCATGGTGTATGGACATTGGACTGACAGGTCCAAAAAGGTCCATATGAAGAAGATGCAGGCAGCTTTTGATTGAAAAGGTTTGTTTGGTTTTGAATGATGCCCTGTGATGTTTTCCTTTTTCACAAGCAGAACAAGGCTTGTCTTTGGTATACACCAGGGATGGAAGGCCCAGAACTTTGTTCTGTTTGGCCAGGTTGTTGATGTTTTTGAAGTTGAGATGAGAGAGTCTCCTATGCCATAGCCAGTTGATTGTCTCACTTGCCTTTGAGAATAGGCAAGTCCCATTTTGAGTCAGGGATGACATGTCAAGGACATATACATCATCCCTTCTGGGTGCAATCAACACAACTTCCTTATTGGCATTAAAGATGGTCCCTCTCTTATCATCAAACTGAACTATGTATTTTGCATCACATAGTTGGGAAACACTTATCAGGTTGTACTTCAGACCATTAACATAAGCTATTCTTGTAAAAACTATACCATTGCAGTTTACTGAACCATAACCCTCAGTGGGAGCTGATGAGTTATCACCAAATACTACTTTGGGTCCTGGTTCTTCCACATATTTGTGCAGAAAACTTTTCACACCAGTCATACTTCTAGAGCATCCACTGTCTAGATGCCAGGTAGGATCCTTGATGTGTTTCTGCACAAACAGTAAACTGGGTTAGTTTTGCTTGTTGACCCACCTTCTAGTGGGCTTAGTCCTCAGGGACTTTTTGAACTCAGTTAGTGAATCATGGTCTGAAGTTATGTGTCCTGAGCTTCCACATGTTTTACATTTTGTGGATGTTGATGCATCAGGTGACTGAGAAGTGTTGGTTTGATATTTCCTTCTGGACTGAATCACTTTGTCATGCCCCCTGGTTTCATGGGAGGGATCTCCACAGATGTCACAGCATACTTTCATCAAACAATCATCAGGAAGATGATCATTGAAACCACAGTGAGGACATGGTGAGAAAGGCTTAGCCTTCAGTCTTTGTTTGGGAGGTGTGGCATACTGATAGCCTTGGGTTTTGTACTGACCCCTTGCCTTTAAAGAGGCAGTGTGGGGGATGTGATCACAAGTTCTGTGGTCCTCTTGTTTGCATATCATACAAAATAGGACTCTGTAGCATTTATCAGTGCTGTGATTTGGATAATTGCACAGTTCACATCTCCCTGAGGGTCTGGGTGTGGTTTTTGGTTTGGATGAACCTGAGGATACTGAGGGCTTGGTAGATTTAGAGTCAGAGTTTTTCTCAGTAGACTCAATTTTCTCACTCAGCATCCTGACAAGTTCAGCAAGCTGATCAACCTTTGAATCAGTGCTTTCAAGCTTCACTTCAGTAGTTACTGAAGGTTTTTGGTGTTGAGTGGGTGCAGGAGTAGGTCTTTTCAGTATAGTCCTTCCTAACCCTGATTTCTCTTTAGGAGAATGTGGTTGAAAGACTAATGGTGCAAGATTAGAATTGGGTTCTGCTCCATGAAGTTGTTTCAGTGGTGGGAGTGGTGAATCAGACTTAGACTCAGTGATGGACTCAGTAGGACTAAGTTCATCAGTGACTCCTAGCAGCTCCTTGATAGCCTGACTTTCAGGCTCCAGAATTCTTCCAGTGTTAAAATTTGGCAATTTACTATCAGGATTGTTTCTTTCAATCCAATCACTGGGTTTGGGAGCTAGTTCCTTGCTAGAGAGTATGTTGGTAAATAGAAAAGTTGTGGAATGACTACTTTCCCCTGAAACCTCAGTGAGTTGATCATCACCTAGACCAGCCTTATTGGGGCTGGGTGAGAGACTCAGTGTTTCATAAAGTTTGGGGTTTTTCTGAGTCCATTTCCAAATAATTTCCTTTTCTTTCTTAAGTTCTTCCTGAAGAGCTTGATTTTGTTTTACAAGTTCAGAGTTTTGAATTTGAAGTGTGACACTTTCAAGTTTGGCTTGTTTTAAGACAAGTAATTCATCTCTACACTGATTTAATTCAAAACTGAGTTTGTTAAATTTTGAAAACAGATTAAGTCTTTGCTCTTCAACATACTTAAGATCAACATTTATATAGTCTAAGTAAGATTTCCAATCATCATTATCATCCATAGAAAGTAAAAGATTTACCTTTCTCATTGTGATGTTGACCCATTCACCATTTCTTGCATGACTCTTCCCCACAGCAAGTTTGTTGTCTTCTGACAGAGCCATCAGGGCACTGATGTGAACTTCATCATCATCAGAGGACACTTCAACCTCATCCCAGTCATATGTTTCAGCAACAAGCCCTTTGTTTTTGGCTTGAGTAGGCTTTGGAGCCTGAGGAGGCTGAGAGACTGTTGAGGATGATTCAAGAAGGGCAAGCTTGGCTTTTGCCTTTCTGTACTTTGCTTCAAAGTCAATTTGAGGGACTTTTTCAAATCTTTGACTAGACTGAAGCATTTTTGGTTGAAATTTGCTGGGGCCTGAAAAAGAGTTATTTCCTGAAAACTTGAAGGATGGTTCTGAGGTAGTTTTTGAAAAACAATCTTTAGCAAAATGCCCCATTTTGCCACATTTAAAGCATTCAGTATTGTCATTTGCTTTAGAAGGAAATTTATTTTTCTTAAAAAAACCTTTTTGAATTAGCAAGGAGTGCTCTTTCATGAAATTCAATCTGAAGATCATTAAGATACTCCTCACTGGTTCTTTGGTCAACCTCATCATCTGAACCATCCTGAAAATCCTGCACAACACCTTTAGAATAGAAAGCAGTTGATATGGGTGTGATTGTCAAGGCCTTTTTGGTCTCCTGAGCTTTACCAGGGTATCTCCTGGTGATAAGATTGTCTTCATAGACAAACTTCCCATAAATGGCAGGGAGCTCAAGGTTCTGAATGTGGTTTGCATTTCTCAATCCCTGAGAGAAGTTTAACCACTTCTCAGGGAGACTGTTGACAAAACCAACATTGATTTCATGTTTTGACAGTATAACACCATCATTGGTCAGCTCATTCAGGAGGGTCTTATACCGAGTATAAGTCTCAGGGAGACTTTCAGAATCCTTGGCCCTGAAGGTATTGAATTCAAGCTTCAGGTCCATGATTCTATTCTCTTTGGTATCAGAAGGCCCTTCATAGCTATGAACCAGGTCAGTCCATGTCTGCTGGGCAGTGGGACAGTTGATCACTGATTCCATTATATCATCAGGAAGGCATGATATAATGATGCTTTTCAGGCGCTGGTCTTGATTGACCACCCTCCTTTCATCTGGGGTCCACTGAGCTTCAGGTTTGATTAAACCTTGGGCAGTTGTTGGGACATATGGACCCTCATTAATCAATTTGATATAATAAGGTTCCATCCCAGTTAAGTAGCAAAGCATTCGTTTTTTCCACTTGTTAAATTTGCCAGCTTCAAGTCGAGGGGCAGTTGCTGAATAACTTCCACCCTTTTTATCGACAAGCTGGGGAACATCTGTGTCAGTCATAGTGGGATCTTGATTTTAAAAACTTGAGCACTCTTTAGGTTTTGAAAAACGTGTAAAAGTTTTGCAAATCAGAGGCTCTGATACCACTTGTTGGTCCCTTTTACTTGGTTAACCGTAACTAAGAAGTTAAAGTAACCAAGTTATATGACTTGAACACAAATGTAGAAAATGATTAACAATAAAAAAACGTAAACAAAAGAGATAATATTTTCCAACGTTTAATTCTTTATTAGAAGTTAATCAAAAAGAATCGTACCCAAGTGTTTGCGGAATAACACTTGGGGTTGAATTGACAAGTGTGGTATGGACTCCTCACTAAACTCAACTAAGTTGAGTGACAACTTAAATTACCCACTGAGCTATCTCAGGGGCTTGTGTTGTTCTTTGGAGGAGTAAAAGTGGTTTGTGAATGCTTTGCATTAATTGCACAAACTTGTCAACTTTTACTCCTCACATTTGCTTCCTATTTATACACAAGTATAGAACAACTAAATATACATTGGACCTAAAGCTTCCTTAACAAAATCTTGAAAGATATTATTCTTCTGGCAAAGGAACCTTCATTGAGTTAGATCCAAAAGGCACTTTCTGATGACAGACTGGTTTTAACCATTTGGGGAAAGTCTGACATTAAAGTGATAAAGCACTTTAATAAAGCAGCTCAGACTTTCCCGCCCAGTCCCGCCAAAACTTCAGTCTTCATGTCATCAGTCTTCAGTACGTTTAAGTTGCTGAGGAGTCATTGGGGTTCAGTGAGTTATTGTCATCCTCACTGAACCCATCACCTTCTTCTTGGCTTAGATCACACTTCACTGAGTTCCGCCTCACTGAATGGAGAACCTTTCTTCTTAGGCTCGGTCTTAGCTCCCTGAAGGTGACTCACTGAGTTACTGTTCACTCAGTGACTTGTTTGCACTTAGGGGATTTTACGTTCAAATCCTTGTTAGAAGACTTGGGGAATTCAGTGACCCAACACAATCCCCTTGTTACTTTTAACGTGTGCTAGAGAGGGAAAAAACAAAGACTTCGGTTCATGCACACACATAGAAAACGTGTGACAGCCTAGGCATAAGAGGTGTACTAATTTTATTTGTACCTATGTTTAGAGTAGATTTTATTTAGGCATATAATTTATAGTATTTATTTATATTAATTCGTATAATCTAAAGTTTTAAATGCCAATATTTATTATCAAACTTAGATTATCATTCCAATTATCAAATAAATACGATTACAGATTTTTGGGATTTACACCATCAATCCTAATGGATTATAGTTTACTAATACAATAAAACAAAACTACTTAATGAATTAAGTACATGCAGGATCTTCTTTCTGCTCTAAGATCTTCTTTGGAGGTGTATCTTGTGTTGTTTTGTCGTCTGAATTTGTCTCCTTAGGGTTTTTATGTTCTCTAAATTCGGCTAGGTCTTGGGGTATTTATAGTTTCTGTCAGAGGGGTAGATGCGGCACATTAACTAAGTAGATGCGGCGCATCTACTTAACTTTGCGTGGGGTCCAAGATTAATATATTATAGAATATTCGTACACCGCCTTTAGATGCGGCGTATCTTGAATCTTTATGCGGCGCATGTCTTTCAGCGTCTTGGATTGTATCTGGTGAAGTCTTGATAGTGATACGGCACATGTTGATAAGGAAATGCAGCGTATCTGGAGTAGAACAAGCTGGTTCTTCTTCGTTGACCAAAGTTTCATATGCGGCGCATGCTTCAAAGTCAGGCAATGGTGTTTAATCTCTTCAATTCAGCAGACTTTTCCAATCTTGATAATTTTTTTTGGTAAAGGGGAGTAATCCTGCACCCTGGTAAATAAATTAAAACCAAAACGTTTGAGTGCAAATGGAATGTGGCTGAAGTACCACATTAACCTCAAGCTAAAACAACTTGATAGACAACTAACCTAGAGCTTATGACATGCCAAAAGCTCTTAACAACTCTAGAATCAAAATATGAACCTAGAACAAGAATCAAAACAAAACAAGCTAACCAGCAGCTGCAGTGAAAGATGAACTTCCCCCTTTAGTAGGGTTATGAAATAAATTAGCCGATTCATCAGACACGTTTTCAACACAATCATCATCACCATCTTCATCAGTAGCTAAAGCAGCATAAGGATTTGACATAGAAACTTCACCTTCATTAGAGGAGGAACCTTTAGACTTCAACATAGATGACGATGTAGGTACATTACTCCTAATAGTAGCTCCCTTTGTTGGTTCACTAGTAGTCTTCTTTGGCTCATACCTGAAAGTCTGTTTGATAGAAGTACCAACCTGACTCCCTTTACCAGACTGGAATTTACCTTTCTTCTTTTTATGACTCACCTTTTGGAAACCATCATTAGCATGCATAGTAGAAGGAGTAACGACATTAGAAGTAGTAGCAACAGGAGGTGTAATCACTTTTTTTAGTACAATGCTCATAGATATGCCCAAAAATCTTACATGATGTACACCTAGGAGGTCTCCACTCATACTCAACTCGGATAGATTCTTTAGTAAACCCATCCCCTGTAAGAGAGGGGACACCAATAGTAATAACTTCTACAAGCTCATTCTCTGAACCAAATTCAATTAAGCATCGAGCAAAACTACTTCTACCCCAAGAATCCTTACACATAGAGCTTGTGTACGAATCCAACATAATAGGTTTGCTAATAAAGGAAGCAATCAAGTTAATACCATCATCTTCAAAAACTTGGATAGGCACATCATGTAATAACCCATATCGGAATACGAGTCATCTCTTCCTTACATAAGCTAGTATCAATTGACCATTTCTTGAGAATGATCGGTGATTTACGTATCATCCAAGGTCCTTCTTCCAAAACTGCTTCTAAACCAGCCTGAGTATCGAATTTAAAAAAGAAAAAACCTTTTGCATTCATCATAATCTTTTTCAAACCATACTTAGCCCAATTATTTCTAACATAGTATTCAACCACTGGAAACGCCATTCTATTACCAACAAAGTAGCCATATAGAGAGTGTTCAAGACGTGCACTAACCTTTTCTACTACTCTTCGTGGAATAGACACGTTAACTCCTTCACAAACAGACTCAGCAACCAAAGAACTATAAGTAGAGTTTGGAATAGGTTGAGTATTCTCATCCACATTAACATTAGGTGTAGTATCGTTGACTCTCACATCAGAGTTTGTTGCATCAGCCTTCATGTCAATCCCATAAACCTCACATAAACCACACATAGCCTCATACACTTGTGAACGAGTTTCACTATCCAAATTAGGCCATATCGGATGTTTGCCCGCTTCAAGCTCCTTAAGGAATAAATCTATATCCGAGGCTGATTTAAGCGAGACCCCAATCACCCCTTCAATATAATTATGCTTACTAGTGATAGTAACCACATGATCATTAGTAGTATTAGTTGTGGACGACTGAAACTTACTAGCATTTGGATCAACACGTATTCCATCACCCTCCGGCAAATTAGAATCAAGAGTATTCGTATACACACCTGATGGTCCCACGCCAGTTAAACCATCAATTCCAATCCCACCATTAGGGTTTGTAAAATTCACATCAGCTTCATTAGTACGCAAAACCCTAGCAGCTTTTCATGGCTGCTGCGATTTCCTCATAGTCACATACGATAATGGATTCGTATGCTCTTCTCCCATACTCAATTCATCAATATTTACCACTGGACATGGCACAAAATTATTCTCCTCTCTCGTCCGAGCACTCAACTCCTCAACATTCACACTAGGCAAACTGCTAGACTTCCCTCCCAATGTCGACATCAAACCAATAAACCCTTAACAAAACTGATCACAAAACCAGAACTAATAAACACACCGAGCCAAGGTAATCAATTGAAACCCTAGTTAAAAAACTAGGGTTTTATAGCAATGACATATCAGAACCTAAACCATATTAATGATGATGTCTCAATCGGTTTCAATGATGAAGTAATGATTAATATAGAGTAAAATCAAAACCGACAAAGAAAACCTAATAAATTGCGATTTGGAAAAAACCCTATTAATATAGACGATTGATTATAATACCAACCAGATACAACGAATTGATAAGGAGATTATTAGGATCGATCAGAAAATTAAAGGTCGATTTAAGGTTGTGAGGGAATCGCCAAATTCGCCAGAGGGTTTGCTATTCTATTACTGGTAAAATTGTTCTGTTTGCCAATGTGGTTTGGTTTTCCAATCTTGATAATTTATCTCTATATTTCGTCTAAAATCGCCAAGTTTCACAAATTACTAAAGTAAACAATTAAGCATCAATTCTCATACAAAATATAATAAAATAAGTCAATTAAATAGGACAAATGATGATAATATAATGTACTTATTTGATGTCATCAAACATCAACCTCAACCTCAATATTTATGTCATTTAAACAAAGTTAAATCTTTCAATCAACAAAAATTTTTACAAAATATTACTGTAATAGATATTAATATATAGTAAAAAAAAACTCCTGAACAAGTATTAGTTGTACTTATATCACAATTTTCACGGGTAAATTTTTATATATCCATATACTAAACTAAAATTTTTAAAAAATTTGATTAATGTGTAAATTCTGTGCTTGCACGGGACTTATAAGTTAATATATTAGTAGTACATAGGGGCCGAAAAAATATAAGGAGGAAGGGGTTTATTAACAAGTGAACAACACAATGTCACAAAAAAACCATAAAACCCAAAAAAAACCATAAAACCCTTCCCGGTTAACACAATTGTTCCGGTCTCTCCTTTCTCTTGGTTCACCTTCACCAGTCATCATCACCAACGCAACTGCTACTTTTAACCAACAACAAGGTAACCATTTATTTATTTATAATCACTCGATTAAACTCATAAAAACATTCATCCTTGATTTTCATATTAACATTCAATAATTTTTGTTAATTAAATGCTTAGGTTAAAGTTAAGGCTCTTGTTAATCAAGTATAGGATTATCAAACTGTCCATGCCGTAATATTGTTTAAACTTAGTTGTTCCACGCGTCACATCTTAGGTGTGGTTATCAGGTTCAACATTGGTTCCAAGTGGCCAGTTAACCATTTTAGTTAAATAGCTTCGGCTGCAGCGTATAACTTTTGATCGTATCCTCCAGCTAGTAAATTTGGTTTGCTAGTTTATTTACATAAATTTTATCTTCTTACTGAATAACCACCAACAAATGGCGTCTAGGGTTCAAACCTCACTAGGTACACACTTGGGTGGCCGTGTACATCTTGCCTACCTCGTTTAAACATTATAAATTTGCTTGGGCTATATTTGATATCCTAACTTTGTAGTGGAATATAATCAACTTGCTGTTTTTCAGTAAATGGATTATAAACATATATGGTTAGAAAGCCACCGATATATGTTCATATTTCGTGAGTTGAATAGTCCAGTTTCTTTGTTTCAAGTTACAGCTTACAGTTTTGCTTCATTATATTGGCTCTTCATATTCTGTTAGAGGAAACACTAAGGATAAGGATTTGATTGTTGTGACTTGAATAGAATAGCCCATGACTTCAACTCCAAATTTGAACCTCTAAACCTTAAACCATGTGGGGTCCATCTCTATACAAAACAGAGAAACTGTATGAACCCAGTTCAGTTAACAGGCGTAAAGTGAATAAAGTCCACATGTCACCATGGTATGATAAACCGTACCAGGTGCTTCCTGGTGGTGAAATATCCTACTACGATGAAAGGGATGTTGTTTCGTTTCTTGACCCGCCTAAAGAACTTGTTCCCTTGGACCCCACTTCTTATAACCCTGCTGCTTATCTTTCACTTATTTCGAGAGCTTGGGAGGTAACGGGCACAAGGTATGATAATCCAAAGTTGGCATAGCAAAGCGCGTCTAGCTTGTTTTCTGGTAAAGCTGATTCAAAGTTGCTTGAATTTTGGTACTGCAGAACAAATGGAGGTAATTTGACCAGACTTAAACACAATTGAATTGGAGTTTTCGTGTAAGGAAGGGACAGTACTGTTATTTTAGTTAGCTTCCGAAAGCATTTGATTATGTTGATATTGTTATAGTGTTTCCCATATTTGGCAGTAATTTAGGCCTAAATCAGGGGTGATGAGTGCCCTCTGCCCATTACCATGGTTGAATATGATATATTATTTTGAGCAGAGCGAACTGCTTGTCTACTTTCATGACCCAGACACTCTTTTGGTTGTGCATATGTTCAGTTGTGCATATGTGATTTAAGTGAAATGTAAACCTATTGCCTTTCCCATAAGCCAAATGTCTTTGAATGCTACTTTGAACAACCTTGGGAACATCAGGATATGGGTAGCATAGGAGTATAGAACACAATGCTTAAGAAAAAAAACTTTGGTTGAGATGAATGATCTTTGGAAGTGAATCACCTTAGGTCTCCCTGACATAAACACTGGAAATTTCCTTATGTCTGTAATAAGGACAAATGATATATATTTATGTCTTTTATTAGTTTTGAGATTGAATTTGAAACTTTTGAAAACACTTAAGAGAAGATAGTCTGAAAAGCAACACATATAGAGAATTACTATATTGACCACATGTTTATGTATGAATGTATACGTAAAGCTATGTATCGTAGTTTCAATGATCGTGTGTAACTTTTTATCTGAAAATACTATCTTAATGATAGTAGTTTCTTAGCTATAATCATACTATCTTCTGCTGTTGATCTGATCTGTAGGTTTGGTAGTATGTTGATCTATTTTAATCAGTTATTGTGGTAATGCAGCCATGTGGGTTTCATCTTTTCACCATCTTGGTTATTCTCGTAATTAAGCTGTGTCGTCTTATAAAAATTCTGCATATTAGTAGAAGTGCCCATTAGTTGAATTTATTGACATGATATTTTTTGCTCTGCATCACATGCTTGGGGTATATTATACCATCCCTTTAGGTAGTAGATCTGTTTCCAAAGTCTGGAGTTGACTTGAATATCCAATTAAAGAAATAGCGGCAGATTAAAAAATACATAAAATTATTAATTTTTTAGACAAAAAAGGGGCATTCCGAGAATCGAACTCGGGACCTCTCGCACCCAAAGCGAGAATCATACCACTAGACCAAATGCCCACTTGGTTTATATGTATCTTTTTATTTCTTATCATTCTGGTTGAATCATGACTTGACAGCTTCAGTTGTTAACTTCATGAAGTGCCCAATTGTTTAAAACCGTGGAATTCAGAGAATTCAATTTGCTTCTGCCTACTTTTTTCCATTTTTCTGTTTATTCATCTAGTGTGATATCACTGCTTTCAACTCACTGGAGTTTGAGGCTACTACGTGTGAACAAAAAAGTATTTAGTGCCTCCTGTCTGAATTTGATTATGTGATCTTTGCAAAGTATTTCTTTATGCTTATTCTTGGGCTTAAATGAGCTTATGAAGTATACGCCGAGTCAAATTAGCTCATAAGCCCATATATAAGCTTAAATAAACACAATATTGCATACCCTGTGCAGATACTTCTACTTATATTGACATGAGTTCCCAGCGCCATGCTTAAATATGATACGTAATTGTGAAAGGACAACACTACTTGGTTCAATTTCATGACCCAAGCTCAATTTTTCGGATGTACAAACGTGATCACATCAAATGGCAGCCTATCGCCTCTTCCAAAAGCCAAAGTCTTTAATTGCTTAATTTGAACTACTTGGAAACATCAGGATATGCATAGCTTAGAATAGAAAGCACTAAAAACATGTCAACTGATAAGATATATAGGTCTCCCAAGCTTTAACAATGGGAAGTTGCATCTGGGTGTGATAAGGACACATAGTTAATACTTCTCTTTTTTTAGTTATGAAAATTTGAAACAATTGAGAGTACTTAAGAGAAGATAGTGATGAGGCAACACATACAGAGAATTATTAAACTGACCACATGTTTATGCATTAATGTATATGTATACGTGTGTTTAGTAGATTTAATGATAGTGTGTAATTTGTGATCTGATATATCACATTCTCAGCACTTATCATACTAAGAATCTTGGCAACGATTATTTTCACATGCTGGTTTTTATGATTAAAGCTCGTATACATTCATGTCTAATTTATCATACTGAAATACATGAATGCCCAGCACCATGGTTAGATGTGATATATTATTTTGAAAAGATTGAACTACTTGGTTCATTTCCATGACCGAAATGCCTAGCATCTCTCCCATATGCCCAAAAGTCTTTAAATTCTTGAACAACCTTGGGAATATCAGTATAAGGGTGTAGCATAGAATGCTGTAAAGTACACTTTGGTTGAGATAAAAGATTCCTGGAAGTAAATCACCTTAGCTCTCCCTGACTTTAACATGTATGTCCCTATTTAGTTTTAAGATTGAACTTGAAACTTCTGAAAACACTTTAAAGAAAATAGTGAGACATGTAACTTGTGATGTGAGGGCATTTTCAGCAACAATCATACCATCATCTGTTCTTGATCTGATCTGTAGGGTTGGTAATATAATCTCTGGTAATGCAGCCATATCATCTTGGTTCCTAAGAGTAGAAGCTACTTTTGTTTATTCCGGTAACGGAGCAGTGCTGTCTTATGATTTCTACTCATTAATAGAAGCACCCATTAGTTGAATTTACCGGCATAATCTCTAGATCTGCAAGCACATGGTTCGGGTATATAATATCAGTTTAGTAGTAGATCTGTTTCCAAAGTGGCAAAGTCTAGAGTTGACTTGGTAGAATATCAAATTAAACAAAATAGTGGCACTTAAAAAAATATATATAAAATTATTGATTTTTTATAAATGAAAAATGGGGAATTCCGAGAATCGAACTTGGGACCTCTCGCACCCAAAGCGAGAATCATTTAACTAGACCAAATGCCCTTTTTTGTTTATGTTAATTGCTTGCAACAAGGTTATTGTCGGCAACCACTACTGTCTATATACTCTCGTTTGTACCTTTATTCTACATTTGGAACAAGTCCCATTTTATGTATTTATAATAATGCTTGTTTTGATCATGGGATTAGTGCAGAAGGGGTAAAAGATGGTGTTTGGTCAGGTGGTAATTGGTCCACCAGGTTCGGGAAAGACAACTTACTGCAACGGCATGCAACAATTCCTCCAACTCATTGGGAGGTACATTTTTATTCATTTTGAATTGATACATATTACTTCTTCTTGGAGGGATTGAATGGTTAATATGATTATGTCATGGGGATGACTTATGAGATTTGTAATTTTGTTGCAGGAAAGTAGCTGTTATTAATTTAGACCCTGCAAATGATTCATTGCCGTATCCTCTTTAAACTTATATTAATGCAAACACGATATTCTAAATTATATAGGCAGTTGCCATTTGACTGATATTATACTGATTCCATGAAATTTTTCCTTAATATCTATGTTAAGATATGATTGTGCTATCAACATCGAGGATCTTATAAAACTCAGTGATGTGATGAATGAACACTCTCTTGGTCCTAATGGAGGTTAGACATCTTTTCTACATAGCTTATATGATATATTACTTGTTATATAGAAAAACCTGTTTTTTTCATGTGTGATTAATACTATTTGATTCATTTTGTTGTTATCAATCAGGTCTTATTTATTGTATGGATTACTTGGAGAAAAATATCGACTGGTTGGAATCTAAATTGAAACCTCTTTTGAAAGGTTAGTATGAAAGCCATCATGTATCTAGTAAGTTGTTTTGACTTCAATTTTTTGATGAAGGTGGTGTATTTCTTTTTTAAAGAACATGAGATATTAACTAAATGTTAAAACTTGGGAATATGAGAAGTTCAAGCTCTGAATAGACACTGAATATCTATACATATAATGGATGCGTATTCAGTTGAGATCTTTATGCAAATTGGGGTTCTTGTTTGTGTTATCTTTAAGGCAAATCAGCTAAAAGTAAATTTATTTGCAGATCACTATTTTCTCTTTGATTTCCCTGGCCAAGTTGAACTATTCTTCCTTCATTCCAATGCAAAAAAAGTCATCATGAAACTTATTAAAAAACTTGATCTTCGGGTAAGTGATGTACTTTTTTTTCTTTGCACCTTTTGTCCTTTTTTTTAAAAAATTAGATACCCAAATGTACACATTTCCTGCAAGTGTTAACAGTATTAGATGACTTGTTTACAGTTGACTGCGGTTCACTTGATAGATGCCCACCTATGTAGTGACCCCGGGAAATATGTGAGTGCGTTACTTCTCTCACTATCAACAATGCTGCACATGGAACTGCCACATGTCAATGTCTTGTCTAAAATGGATCTTATTGAGAGCTACGGAAAGCTAGGTATGAAATAGTTTTTTTTTTTTTTTTTTTTTTTTTTTTTTTTTTTTATTATTATTATTATTATTATTATTTTTTATAAATGTTAACCAATATGTAGAAGTAACTAAAGTTTGATGATCCCTGTATACTGCAGCCTTCAATCTTGACTTTTACACCGATGTGGAAGATTTATCATATTTGCAGAACCATCTAGATCAAGATCCCCGCTCTTCTAAGTATAGGTAGGTTGTTGACTAGCATCTTATCTGGCTATAGTTTCTTTGTTTCATTTAGAACCAAGTACAAATAGTTAAGTCATTAATTTTTCTTTATGATGGCAGAAAACTCACAAAAGAACTGTGCGAAGTAATTGAAGATTATGGTTTGGTCAACTTCAGTACCTTGGCTATTCAGGCATGCCCGTTTTTACTAACCATTTTATATAGTTAGTCTGGTATGTATATTTCATCCGTTATAAGTTGTTTCGACTTTTTGTAGGACAAAGAGAGTGTTACAAATCTTGTGAAGTTGATAGACAGGACCAATGGTTATATATTTCAAGGGATCGATGCTGGTGCAGTTGAGTTCAGCAAAATTGCTATTGCACCAACCGACTGGGAATACTACAGATATCCTTTTAGTGTATTTCAATAATATATAATATACATATGTTTATTTATTATTTTTAAAATAATGAACCTTTTTATATAAAGCAATTTAACAAGCTAAAAATACATTTCAAGTATCTTGAATTGTTCAACCCTATTTATTTGAATATGTTAAAAAGCATCACCTTTATTGAGGTATTATTGACAATATTGAAAAGAGTTTAGATTGTTTTACTTGACGATAATAGCACAACAGCAGCGGTGCAAGAGAAGTACATGAAAGATGATGAAGTTTTTGATTCTGAAGAAGAGTAATTCCTTCATTCACAAATTCTTTCATTTTTCCGTTAAGATGCAATTGTCATTGCTCATATACGATTTCCTTCTCCTTCATGAACAGGAACTCTTCAGCAATTGAATCGAACTCTAACTCTATAAGCAGAACATAAATGAGCATTTATAACGAACAAGTCAGAGGCTAATGTTGACCAAGTTGAAACGATGTAGGTTACGAAAAATGGAATTGATATATGAAATTGATTTTGCTGGATATGTGTTATGGATTGTACAACATTACTCTAGTGTCTTTTGTACTTTATATGATAACTTCAATGTTATTAAGAATATTTTTTGCATTCTGCACCCCTTGATGTGATTATGTCTGCTCGAACCTGAAATTTGACAGTCAGCTGTTCTTGACGACTCTCAGTGGACAATGATTTGTCAAACCTTGCAAACTAATTGTTTATCTTCTAAGTTACAGCAATTACTATCATATGCATTGCAAAAATTGCTTTTGGCAAAATATTCAAGGTTATTATTATTATTATTATTATTATTATTATTATTATTATTATTATTATTCCTTTTTTGGGTTATTATTTTATATTTTTGTTATCAGAGGCTCTTTTCCAGTTAGTCAATATGGCTTATGTAAAGCGATTACCTCAGAAACCAAACCCAAATTTTAAGTTCTAGCAAACAAAGAAAATGGAAAGTATGCTGACATTAGCGTCGATGATTGACATGTATAGTAGGCATTTATTGTGTGTAATCAAATGTTGCAATGTTGCCATCTGGAAATATTTTAAACCATGAAACCAGACCACATCAAAATTCAGTTTGGTTCGTAAGCTTCTGCAAGTCAGTTTGATCCAAAGATAACTGAATAAAAGGATAAAGACAGTTTGGATTTGCAGAGAACCAAATCACTTAAACTCGCCAATCAGACCACACTTCATCTTGTATAGGTTAACAACATGTTTGCCTGCTCAACTTGGCCACTTTATATACCAAAATTTGGTTAAACTAAAGCCTTATGAAAGCTAAATGTTCTTCTGTAAGTAAATAATTTATACATGCAAGCTTTTACAGAAACTTAACAACACTCATCTGCACACCTGTATGCAAAATGACATTCGTAATCACTTCCTTGCAATTTGAAATGGTAAAAACATTCCATCTTTTATCATACTTTCCTTCCAATTTTCCAGTATACCATCTGCAGACGGTATCTTCTTTCTCTTGGTTTCATCCACTTCTCCAAATTCACCATCCAAGAAATCGTCCTCCGAATCATAATCATCATCCAAGACCTCATTGTTAGTCAACTTTGACCTTTCATCACTTAAATTTTCAACCGATTCATCAAGTGATAACTCATCAGCAAAATGTTCCATTATACTATGTAGTTTCTGTCCTTCAGCATCAGTAGGAGACTCAAAATCAGACTCATTTGAAGTGTTGCTGCCTGAGTTTGTTTGATATGAGTTATTTGACTTTGACCCACAAAGAGATTGCAACAGTCTTGATAACTTATAGGCCGAAGCTTCCATTGCTACATCATGAGTACCGATTTCGTCAAAAAGTTTTCTCAAATGGGTCCGCGTGATTTTACCTTTGTATTCCTCAAACAATCCCCTCCATTCCTTTTCTCGGACCTGGAATGGGGCATGAGCCATACTGTTAAGAATGGTCAAGGCTCGGTCATAATCATCTTGGATCATAGATCGGCATATGATTTCAACAAAGAACGATGATGGTGGTATTTCACCTGCTTCCAGCATTACATCAAACGCATGCTCCAGTAAATGAGTCTGCCATAAAAGTAAACACAACTTCAAAATTTAGTAAGTTTGACTATATAAGTCAAATTTATAGAATTAACAGAAAAAAGACTAGAAACCATGTACCTTTCCAGCGCGGGATGCTTCAACAAGCAAAAATGAGTGTTTATTTTGATCAAGTTGATACCCAGAAAAGACCATTTCTTTATATATATAATCAAAGTATTCCCATTGATGAGCGCTAGCAGATACCCTAAGCATTTCACCATATGTGTATGCATCCGGACTAACAAAAGGACCATCACGACCCACGCTAACGTTATGACCATTAGATTTCTTTGTATCCTCAAATAGCTCCTTGGCTTCAAAAAACATATCGTTCCGCCCATACACTTTCAGCATGGCGTTTATAATGCCAATGTCAGGAGAACAATACTCCTTACTGATATCAAAGATCCGTATACAATTACCAATATACCCTCCATCCATGGAAGACAAAATCATCCCCGTAAAGGTAACCACCAAAGGTCTAGTTAATGGAAGTCTTCTCATCTTCTTAATCTGCATTTGCAATCATCAATCATCTTAACGAGATAAATCTAAATGTTACCTTATTAATATTATCCCTAAATTTGATCAACTGAATATTATTAAGAGTTGCTGATTATTAAAATGGTCATAATAATCAAATATGGAAAAACAGGTAAAAGAGTTGTTGAAAGAAAACTAACTATTGAGATAAACGTATGATTATCTCACTATCGGAAGCTTTACTTAACCATAAATTTAATTATAACTCTTTGAGTCGCAAAAAAAAGGTACCTCCAAAATAGCTTCTTCCCACATCCCATTAAAGCACAGACAAAATGCTAACTCACAATATACAGAAGCAGCACCAACAACACCCTTCCGTTCCATATCCCTGACTGCTTCAACTGCTTCATCGACTTTACCTTCTTTCGAGAAGGCCTTCACAAGAACTAGCCAATCACCAAAACAAAAATGCTTAAATTAGATTTCATTAACAAGCATATAGTCATGACACATTTAAATGGGAAGCTCAAGTACCTTTATAAGTAAGTGCTTTTGGAGCATTCCCGCTCCTCTTCATCTTCTCGAAGTACTCATGCACAAGCTCATACTTCCCAGAGGCCATCATTACCTATCAACCAAAAATAAAAAAAGACACTTTTTATTATACAGCAAAAATGATTGACCTAAAGTTGATCTAATCCTGCTAATACCTCCATTGCAAGTCCATAAGTTGCTCCACTGGGCTGCAAACCACTTTTTCTTAACTCATCAAACACCCATGAAACACCCTTCCACTCTCCTGACAATGTACAAGCATTCAACACCTGCCGCGAGTTCACAATATTACTCTTATCCATATTAGAGATAAAAAGCGCTTCAATTCTTGGTATAAATCTTGTTACATATTTTTCTTACAGCATTATATACGACCAAGTCTGGCTGGAGAACTGGATTCCAGTTTTTTCGTCGAGCTTTCTTGATAATCTTTGAAGGTTCTTGCTTCATGCAATCAATTATGTTCACCAGTTCTTTTAGAAGACCAGATTGACCAAGCGCAATTGCAATGCAGTGGTATGCAGCCATATCAGGGTAGATGTGGAAATCAGCCTACATTAGTTTGACATGAGATTTTATCCACTGCGATTAAAATATAACTTTTGTATATAATTTAAAAACGGTGTTTTTATAATTACTCGCATCATATTAAAGACTTGCAGTGCTTCGTGGGGTCTTCTTGCTTTTCCCAAAACTGACAAGAGTTTCGTGTACACAAACCTATAAGCACATAAAAGACACAAATAAATATTTAAAGAGTACGTATATGACATATGCCATGAAAACCAAAGACGTGTTTGGATGTGCATCTAAACTGAAGTCAATGTAATCAGTTATATATATTTGCATAAAAGTGTTGATGATTCGAAATCTTTAAAGAAGAAAACGTCACCTGCTCTTAAAGTGCTTATGCTCTTTAGAGTTGTAAACCCACTTCACAACAGAAAAGGCATGCCTCCATTGGCCTTTTTCCCCTAGTCCACCCACAATTTTCAACAATTGATCTTCTGTAAACTGCAATTCGGACTGTTTCATCATCCTAGCAAACTTCCAGTTCTTCATACTTGGCTCTGTTCCACTAAGCCTATGTAACGCACAAACCAATTAATATATCATAAGAAATCCGTTTCTTGAGAAAAACTGAAAACTATCCTCATCCTAACACCTTTCCTAGCTTACACTAGGGCTAAAAGATACAAAATGAGATCAACTTGCGTTTGCTTATCATTAGCATACTCAAACATAGAAAACTTAAATGCTCTTATATAAATAAACACAATTATGGGGGTTTCAGCATTTCCTTATAAAAGTCAATATGGAATAAACAGCTGTAACAAAATAGACTGCTGAGATAGCGTTTATATATGCTTATGTTGTTTGAACATGTGCTAATCTGATAATCTGTTGTCTGAGTGTCTGACAAATTCTCAGCATTAAAAGATTTGCATTTAAAACGACCATTATGGCCCTAAATAATCACTTAAATAGGATCAATTTTGTTATGGTAAGGGATCGTTCTGCATTTCATATAAAAAAAAAATGTGCCTATTTGCTTAGTGCATTGGTTTACATCAGATAAGCAATTCCAAACACTAAACATATAAGCACTTTAAAATAAGCAATCCTAAACATCCTCCAAACTATTATTTCCTAGATAACTGATAACCATAAACTAAACACCTACACTTTAAAAACGCAATAATCAAATAATCACTTTAAAAACGCAATACCTATCAACAAGAAACCGAATGGCTTCGCCGTCACTAACTTTCCTCTTACTCGGCACAAAATCATCCTTCTTATTTCCAAACACCCCATCATTCCCAAACTCAATATCATCTTCCAAAATCCACTTAAACTTATCCCTCTCCTTCTCAATAAACTCACTCAACTCATCCAAGAACTCATATTTCAAAACACCCCCTCCAACAATCTCCTTATTACAATTTGCATACTCCATCATTTCACTTCTTTCCAATCTCTCCCATGGCTTACCAACCAATGAAACAACAACACCCTTTTCATCTTTTGTTGTTGTTGTTGCTTTAACTATTGCTTTGTTGAATGTTTTAAACTCAGCTTTTAAGGTTTCAAAGGTGACTTGCTCATGGTCTTGTTCTTGGTCTTCATGTTCTTTTAAGGTTTCTTGTTGTTTTTTAAGGTGGCGGTTGGTTTTTTGGATGTGTTTTTTGTTAAGGGTGTGGATGAGTTTAGGAGTTGGTGTGATGTTGTGTTTTTTAAGGATGTTTGTGTTTGTGTTTGGAATTGTGGGTGGTCGTGGGGGTCTGCTTAATCTTAAAGACTCCATTGTTGTTGTTGTTGTTTGAGGTTAAGGTTTAAGCTCATCTGGAAGTGGGAGTTGCAGAAAGGCTTTTTGGGGGCGAGGTTTTAGTACAGATTTATGTTGGTGCTTATTAGTGAAAAGACCATCTTACCCTTTTCGGTTAACTACGTGTTTACTCATGTATGTGTGTTGGTTGGCAAGTCTTTTCTTGCAAAATGCGGATAAGCAGGCGATGCTGACCGGTTTACATGTCTCGCATAAGGAATTGGAAGACAATGTTATGATAAGGGCAATGCTGACCATTTTTCAAGAGAGTTTCTATGCACTTTGAGAAACGTGACTATTTTCTTACAAAATCCTATCATCAGGAACCAAATGAGCCACGTGTATGAAGACAGGACAAAAAGCTTTTTTGGGGCGAGGTTTTAGTAGAGATTTATGTTCGGGGTTATTAGTGAAAGACCATCTTACCCTTTTCATTTTTGTTAATATAAAATCTATTTTAGTGTTTACTCATTTCTTTTCTTGCATAATGTCGATAAATGGCAACATTGACAAGCTTACATGTCTCGCGTAAGGACAATATAATGTTAATTTAAGATGATATGACATTTCTTGCTCAGGAGTATTTCTGCACGCTTTGAAGAACGTGATTATTTACAAAGTTCTACCATCTGAAATCAACTAACCTATGCATGTGAATAAAGTTACTACATGTAGAGTTTTAACTTGGATGTCCATGGAAGAATACCCAACAACCACCACTAAGGTTGCACCTTTGAGTTGTGTTAATTAGGATGTTTATCAAAAACCTGTTGAATTAAACATTTAAGCAATACTACATCCGTAAAGAGTTTACAAAATTATACTCACACAATGATTTGCCAAGTGTATTTGGAAGAATACCACACAACCACCACTAAGGTTGCACCTTTGATTTGTGTACTTGTGTTAATTAGGAATTTTATCAAAAACTTGTTGAATGATAAACATTTGAGCAATACTACATCTATAAAGAGTTTACAAAATTATACTCACACATGATTTGGCAATTGTATTGGTACAATCATGTTAGATCATAATTTCTTTCTTCTTTCTTACCCTTCACATTTGGTTGCCAAGTCACTGTAGATATAATCATGTAAGCTTTTTTTGTGGATCTAGCATTTCTCAAACAATTTAGCCCAGATAGTTCAAGGGCACATGATCTGCTTGGCCAGAGTTTTTAGTCATCTGACGATAGTTTTATCAGAATTGATATAAACAGAATTAAAAACATATTTTGGTGACCTATAAAATGCTTTCATATCTGCAAGTAATATATGACTTACAGATCCAATCTCGAAACATATTAGTGTATTTATCCTAATTTCCCACATTAGTCATTAAAACCAGACACAGAGCTCACTACAGCATGGGTTTGAGGTCCATGACCTCCTGATAACTCACATTCTGATGTGTGGACAAGGGCCATAATGAAGAAGGCATTCCAGTCAAGTTCTTTCACTCTCATTAAAGCACTCAGCTTCATCCAAGATTAGCACTATATATACGAGTCCTCAAATATTGAGAAAACAGGACTTATAGAACATATATTTAAATTGCCGAATTAATATACTCACAACCACCACAAAGAAAGCATGACATAGTTTTGGCAAACTCAACCCAAAAACAATATAGGAAGACAAATCAAACACCCCTAATCTACAATAAGTTTGGCAAACTCAACCCAGAAACAAGCACAAGAAAATATCCTCTTTCCCAATTTGGTTTCCAAAGTTCTTAACTTTTTGATTTAGAATGCTTCACAAGCCAGTCAAGGACAGAGTCGATGTTTGTTGTGTTCTTGCAGGAAATCATAAAGCAGCACACTTCTCTATCCGTAATGGCCTTCAAATCCCTGCAGACATGATCATCAACAACAGGCATGATTTCATACGCGTGCTTTAAATGCATGATCTATGTATCAACCTTCTATTGAGTAACTACTCATAAGCAAATTATTCATATTTTTACATTACTAATGTATAAAAAGTGAAAAAGTGGTCTTACATCTGATCGGTCAAAGCGTCCTTGGAGAGGGCACCAGCCTTGTCGATTTTGTTTCCCAAAACCAGCAAAGGGATACCATTCAATGCTGGTTTGCTCAGCAAATCATGGAGTTCACCCTTTGAGATGCTCAGGTTATCATGATCTGCAGCATCCACAACATAACTGCACCCACATACATCAAAACACCCCAAAAAATCAGAGAGCTTAATGTGAAAAAAATCTAGTTGCTACAAGTACAACAACCAAAAAGCAAAGTCAAAACAGTTATATAGGAGTTATGAAGCATTTAAAAAAAGTAGCATACACAATAGCAGAAACTGCACGACAGTATCTTTCCCACATGCTGCGAAATCGAGGTTGACCTCCAAGATCCCATAACTTTATTGTTACATTACCTTTAGTTACCTTCCGCATATTGAATCCCACCTGAGGCCCAAAAAATGAAATAAGGAACAAAAGAGAATAACAAGTTTGTAGGGATCAAGTTAAAGCATAGTGTAAAATTATAAGAAAACTCACTGTTGGAATCATGTCCTCGCTATATCCACCAGTCTATAGGCAAGATAAAACAAAAGACAGTTTTTTAGCATGTTACAATATCAAAAGAGGTAAGATTATAACATGTATGGAACTTTTGTTTAATTTACTTACCGCAACAACATTAACAAGTGAAGTTTTTCCCGCATTCTGGAGCCCAATTAAAGAAAGCTCCATCTCTTGCTTAAAAAATAGGCTGTAACATATGATTTCAAGATTAGTTCATGCGTTCATATAGACATGTAGCTGCACAGGAGCACTGACTAATGGTTTTTAGAGCAGAGATATGCAGCACATTCAAGTTGATGGAAAGATCCAATGCTAATTGTATCTTTTATATAAACTAAAGGCCTTGTATGGTAAATGCTGTATCTCAAAGGTCTGATATCCTCATATAAAAAGTGGCAGCAGATTATAAAACAGGTTTTTATGCAAAACAGCGACCAAAATCCTTAAAATGACATGCAGACACATGGGTCGAAAGGCCGAAATTCAAGGATATTATGGATCTTTTTGCTGTAAAAATTGTAAGAAGTGAAAAAACAGGTAAACATATGAGGTTTTCCCTGTTTAGGTTACCCGGGAAGGGCGAGTCTTTGACTCAAATGTACGCGGCCTAACCGGGGTATCCCTATGACCGTTTCCAACCCTTTGCCTGCCATCCCCATATGTGCATGTCCTAGTCCCCAAGGGAGGTTTGAACCCTAAACATCTTATAAGGAGGTCAGGTACGTAACCACTAGGCCAATTTGGTGGTGGTTGAAATGGTAAAAAGTTTATCTAAAAAAATTACTGGCAATATAATTTAAAAATACAGCTTTATTCATAGTTGTCGGTGTAGTTTTCCATAATTGTCATAGTGAATGATTAACTGTTGAGTTCTTGAGTGGCAACGAGAGTTGGATCATAAGCTCTGTGGATGGATTGGGAAATACAAACAAGTGATCTGCCAAAGGGGTATTAGCTTCTATCTTTTGATTCATCTCACTAAGATAAAATTAGTTTACATCTATAATTCCCACCCTAACACATCCATAAACCCTTTGCCAATTCAGTTATCCCAATGCCTTTGGTCCTGATGTAGTTTGTTTCTCTTTTAGTCAACTAATGTAATCATCTTGATTAGCTTTAATCTGTAGCCATAGAGGATTACGTGGGTTCTTATAACGATGTGAACTAGCATACACCCTGACGTTGTAACTGAGAGCCCTGGAAAACATGTTAAAATAAAAACCGACAATAGAAGACTATCCTCTTAGGCCTTAGCTTACTGTTTGTCAAAGTATATAAAAAAATTGTTGAATTAGGCTTAATTATCTCAGTATGTCTTTAGGTCTTCCATTGGATATAGAGCTTCATAACCTTTTGAAAGATAGGTTATAACACGACAAACTAATAATGGCGGTATATTGTCCTAATCTTTTGTATTTGTTTTCTCATATATAAAACGATTTCCCTTTGTAGCACTACCAATATTCATGAAATCCATACAAGTCTAGTAACAACAACTATACCCAATCCTGCCGGTGCGCGGTATTGGGGAGGTTAGGTATGATGCTACGGTCATACCCCTACCCATACAGACCTCTGGGCACACAAGTCTAGCAATGTTGAAATAAATTTGTCAATTTGCCAAACCTCATACATAATAGGTGTGTAACTATTGATCTTAAACTTTACTCCGTGAATAAATAACTATCTAAACATTCTAATGTTTACATCCATATACACAATTAGCCACAATGATTAACATAATCAATACTACACAGCAATAAATTCAGCCTAAAAAAAAAACTGTAGGAATGATTTGAAGAATCACATAGACATATTGAAAATCATTCCTACAGTTTAATAAAGCTTACCTTCGTAGCCAATTTAATAAAGCTTCCCATACACCCATAATAACTTGTCACTGTCTATTCTAAACTGAAAGAAAAAAGAAAGTGGTTTTAAAAAGGGGTACTGTATTTGATTTTGATTGTGAGAATAATAACGTGGGCCAATCAGGTTACGTTTATATCCGACACGAAAGGTAGTCTATTGGGTTTTTTGGTTTTATTTTTTTTATTTGAACGGGTGAACCGCGGAAACTGGTTTTCGTTTTTGTCTGTGTTGGGTTCGGGTTCGAGTGTTTTATGTCTGGGTTCGGTATCTGTCGACATAACTATTTACTTCAATTTAAGTAGATATTTATAGAACAAAATTTTCAAAACCGTAGTTTTTTAACAAATTTGTGGTTTTAGTTTTTGGAAATCGATTAACAAATTTTCCAAACTTATGGTTTATGTTGTTTCCTCCAGCTACAAACTTACCGCGGAGTTGAATAAAAAGTTGGTTTTACATTAAGATGAATTATTTTATACTAGACGAGTTTCAGTGTACAACAACGAGATTTTATAGCGGCAAATAATTATAGTTGTGATATTGTAGTTAAGTGTTTCGTATAATTAAATTCTACAATTTACTTTGATTTCATCTCGACTAATTTTCGGGTCATTCATTTTTTTTATTAAGGATTAATTTCATATATCACCCTACTTTCATAATTAATTTTATATATACTCAAAGCGCAAATATTGAATGTATAATGTATAATATTTTTAATGCAAATTTGGGTATATACGAAATTTCCAATTAAAATGAGAGGATATATGAAATTGCATTAAATTTCATATTAATAAGAAAAATGATTAAAAAAGTTAAGGCATTAAGCATTAAAATGGTAAATTTCAAAAAAAAAACAAACAAACAAACAAAAAGGTTGTTGGTCACTAAAAAACATTGATCGTAAAAGTCAAAACAAATTTAGAATTAATTTCATATATCACCCTACTTTCTTGATTAATTTCATAAATACCTTAAGTGCAAGTATTGAATTCATAATGTACAATGTTTTTAATGCATGTTTAGGCATATATTATAAAATTTCTAACTAAAAAGAAGGGAGATTTGAAATTGTCATAAACTTATGATGTACATTTGGTTAAATAGTAATATAAGTTTATCTTTTGCGCAAAAAAGTTAAAATAAAAAATAAAAATAAAATAAAATATATATATATAAATAAAATTGTCAGTAATATAAAGAGTATGTTAACAAAGGGGTATATTAGCTTTTCTCCTAGTTTTGATCTTGAGAGTTTCAAGCAGGACTAAAATTTGAATTTTTTTTTTTTTTTTTTTGGTAGAGATGTAGATTTCGCCAAACTGAATTTTCATTTTTTCATGTTTCATTTGTATTTCTTTATTTTATACTTGTTATTTTCAAAAACAATCGAGCTTTATTTCAAAACAAACAAGTCCAAACTATTGCGTTGCAAACATTAAACGATCCAGAAAGTGTTCGACAAGCCACTTAACCAAATACGGCATGAATTAATAAAACAAATTTAGGTGCCATTGGTTAAGGGAGTTTCGGTTACTAGGAATAGATTCATATCCGCATGTTATTGTTTGTTAGGCATAGTTTAGACCGACACTCGGTTGAGAACCAAAATCCAAATACAAATTCAGTGAGTGGGGTTTGAAAAATAATCTCCTTAATCTTTACTCTCCGCTGTTGGTTAATATGTGTAAACAAGCTCCCAGATTAGGGTTAATATAATCAATAAGGTACCGGATATTCACTTGAAATCGTGGTATCACTTTCCAATAGAAACTATTCGACCCTATGCCTGGGTTACACGAATATCTCTATGGGATAAGACCAAGTGATGTTCTTGTTTTAGGCACAAACCAAGAACCAGATGCGTATTCAGTGTTTAGGGTTTATATGTATTCTATTCATGCAAATCTGTTATGACCTCTATTTATAATAGAGTTTACTCAAACCCTAGCTCATGGAATTATGTATAATTAACGGCCCATTAATTATATCATAATATTTTTCATAATAGTAGGAATCAGTGGTTATCAGTGGAAACAATAACACTAGCAGTACTGGTAAAATAACACTCGCAGTGGAAACTATCAGTGGTAAAATAACACTAGCAGTGGAAACTAACAGCAGAATCCACTGTCAATAGAATCACACTATCAACGATAACAATACATAACCACTCTTGAGTCAGGGGATTCAGTGACCAAATAGGTGTACACTCCGTACCTCCAAACCCATTACCAGGTGTGAATTAATCCCTCAAGTGCACTAAATTTTCCAACAATCCTCCCCAAATTTAGTTCACTTCCTTTGCATGAAATAATAAACATAAAACAAAACAAATGCATAAATGAAAATATCCTGAAGATTGAATTTCCACATTAGTACATATACTTTCAAATATTCGAGAATCAGGGTGTTCTAAGAATTGAACCCTTCAACCCATTTGAATACCTGATGATAAATACACACAAGTTTTCAAACACTAAAATACTCCTGACACTATACAAGCCATGTGTCCATATCTAATTCATAAATGTTGTAAAAGCTAAAAGTCCAAAGCTTCCTGAAGCGGCAAAACTTCAACATTCACATAGGTGGTTCATCTTTAATTCATGCTCCTGCTTAGCACTTTTTCAAAGAAAATTAACCATTAAGAAGTTATGACTTTTTCCTCCTTTCCAGCAGGTAACAAGCACAACCTTGGGATGTTTGTGATACATGTGCTTCAGTCCACTAAATGATCAGCTTTCCACATTGAACTCAGCTTCCAAGTTTCCTTAGAAGGGAGTTTGGTATCCTTGCATTCAGTGACTAAGTAGGACTTAAACCCATCCCTTTAGCAGACTTTAAAACCAAGTCTCTAGCCAAACCCTTCGTCAAGTGATCAGCCAAATTTTGTTGAGATTTAACAAACTCTATAGATATCACCCCATTCATGATAAGCTCACGAATCATGCTATGCCTAACACCTAAGTGTCTAGACTTCCCATTGTACATCTGGCTATAAGCCTTTGCCAATGTAGCAGCACTATCACAACGGATAGAAATAGGTGCTATAGGTTTAGGCCATAATGGAATCTCAAGAAGCAAGTTTTTCAACCATTCAGCTTCTTTGCCAGCAGCTGCTAAAGCCACAAATTCAGATTCCATGGTTGAACTGGTGATGCAAGTTTGTTTCTTGGATGCCCAAGAAATTGCACCTCCACCAAGTAGGAATACCCAGCCACTGGTAGACGAATTGTCTTCAGTGTTACTAATCCAACTTGCATCAGTGTATCCTTCTAATACTGAAGGATAACCAGTATATGAGAGACTATAATTCATAGTTCTCTTCAAATACTTAAAAACCCTCTGAATTGCTTGCCAGTGATGAGCACTAGGATTACTAGTATACCTGCTCAGTTTACCCACAGCAAAAGCAATATCAGGTCTTGTACAAGTCATGGCATACATTAAGCAACCAATCACCCTAGAATACTCAAGTTGAGATACAGCTTTGCCAGTATTTGGCATTAACTTCTCACTTGTATCCATGGGAGTACTCACTGGAGTACAATCAAAGTAATTAAATTTCTTTAACACCTTCTCAATATAATGAGATTGAGAGATAGAAATTTTGTTACTTTCATGTTTAATCCTTATACCAAGGATAACATCAGCCTCCCCTATATCCTTCATGGAGAACTTTGATGACAAAAATGCCTTTGTAAGGTTAACTTGATTTTGGTCAGTGCCAAATATCAACATGTCATCAACATATAGACAAATGATGACTCCTTTACCAGATTCATCAAATTTGCTATATGCACATTTGTCAGCCTGATTAAGTAAATAACCACTAGACAAAACCACTTCATCAAACTTTTGATGCCATTGCTTAGGTGCCTGTTTCAATCCATAAAGAGACTTAATCAGTTTACACACCTTGTTTTCATTGCCAGGCATGATGAAGCCCTGAGGTTGGTTCATATAAACTTCCTCATATAAATCACCATTCAAGAAAGCTATCTTCACATCCATCTGATGAATAATCAGATTGTGAATTGATGCCAAAGCAATCAGCAATCTTATAGTACTGATACGAGCCACAGGAGCATAAGTATCAAAATAGTCTATTCCTGACTTTTGTTTAAAGCCCTGAATAACTAGTCTTGCCTTGAACTTTTCAATAGTTCCATCTACCTTCATTTTCTTTTTGAAAATCCATTTGCTACCTAGAGGTTTGCAACCAGGTGGTAGATCAGTCAACACATAAGTGTTATTGCCCATGATGGAGTCTATCTCATCATTAATTGCTTCTTTCCAGAAAGCAACATCCTAGGACTTCATTGCTTCTTCAAATGTTTTGGGATCATCCTCAACAATGAAGTAGTAAGAGTATTAGTCAGAGACCTCACTCCTTGTACCTTCAATTAAGTATAATTGAAACTCAGGTCCAAATGACTTTGGAGTCCTGACCCTATTGCTCCTTCTGAGCTCAGGTTCAGGTTGTTGTTCCACAACCTCATCAGGGGCCTGAGATGGTAAATCATCAGGGACCTCTGATACACCAATGTCATCAGTTCCATTTGGAATCCTTTGACTTGGTCTAGGGACTGATGAGAATCTATTCTCATCAAATAGTGCATCCCTTGATTCAATTATTGAGTTAATTGAAACAGATTCATTAGGTTCAATAACATAGAACCTATATGCCTTGGAATGCTCAGCATATCCAACAAAGATGCATTCAATGCCTCTTTCACCCAAAGTTTTCTGCTTTGGATCAGGGAGTCTTACAACAGCCCTACAACCCCAAACCCTGAGATAATTCAGGTTGGGTTTCTTTTTAGTCCAGAGTTCATAAGGGGTAACCTTGTTCCTTTTATTGGGAACCCTATTTAGTAAATAGCAAGCTGTTAACATAGCTTCATCACAGAATCCTTGACTCAGCCCTGAATAGGACAACATGGAATTAACCATCTCCTTCAGCACCCTGTTTTTCCTTTCAGAAATACCATTTTGCTGAGGAGTATAAGGGGCAGTCGTTTCATGGATTATACCAACAGACTGAAAATACAGAGTATCCATGTACTCACCTCCCCTATCAGTCCTAAATCTTTTGATTAGAGACCCTTGTTGCAATTCAACTTCAGTTTTAAATACTTTAAATTTATCTAATGCTTCATCCTTAGTATGTAACAAATAAACGTAACAAAACCTAGAAGCATCATCAATAAAAGTCACAAAGTATTTCTTGTTCCCCAAAGAGGGAGTAGCATGAAGATCACATAGGTCACTATGAATCAGCTCCAAAACTTTAGTTTCACGTTTTACACTTTGAAATGGTTTCTTAGTAATTTTGGTCATCATGCAAGTTTTACACTTTTCAGTGTCCATATCAAAGGCTGGAATTAACCTATCCTTAGACATATCTCGCATTCTTTTAAAGTGTACATGGCCAAGTCTTGCATGCCATAAGGTTGAATCATTAAGTTTAGAGGTTGATATAAATTCAGAATTAACATTATCATGAACAATATTAAGTCTGAACATTTGATTACACAAATAGCCAAAACCAATAAACACACCATGTTTAGATAAAACAAACTTATTAGATTCAATTACTTGTTTATAACCACAATTATTCAAAACACTACTAGAAACCAAGTTTTTTCTAATATCAGGAACATGTAAAACATTAAATAAAGAAACAATCTTTCCAGAACTAAACTTCAAATCAACACATCATTTTCCATGCACCAGGGCAGTTGACTCGTTTCCCATATGAAGAATAGAACCATCATTTATTGACTCATAAGTCTTGAACCAGCTTCTATCTTTACACACATGAATTGTTGCACCAGAGTCAACCCACCAAGCAACATCATCATCCTACACAAAATAAATTTCAGATATATATGTAACATAATAAATCTCAAAAGACTTATTAAATATATTCTGACCTTTCAGGGAATTGGTGTTACCAATCCCTCCACTTGTGCCTGATCCATTGGTTTTATTTCCAATCTTTACACCTTTACAATCCTTCCTGAAGTTTCCAGTTTTACCACACTTCCAACAAGTCACTTTTGGTTTCTTGTTAATATCAGATTTGGTGTTATCTTGATGCTTACGCTTGCCCTTGTTGTCATTGTTCTTGGAGAAGTTTTTATGCTCCACCATATTGACAACTGATGGACCAGTAGCATTGCTACTCTTTGGCTTGTCAATGTCTTGTGCTTTGAGTGAATCCTCAATGCGCAAGTGACTGCCCAACTCAACAAGAGTTAACTCCTCCTTCTTATGTTTCAGCATATGCTTGAAATCTTTCCAAGAAGGAGGCAGTTTATCAATGATACAAGAGACTGAAATAGCCTCATCCATGTTCATCTTGTGTTGTGTGAATCGACCAAGTATACTAAGAAGTTCATTGTATTGTTCCATGACAGGTCTAGAATCAACCATTTTGTAATTGTTAAAATTACTTATAAGGAACTTCTTACTTGATGCATCCTCAGCCATATATTTGGCTTCCAAGGAATCCCATAGTTCTTGAGAAGTTTCAACATTCTGATAAATATCAAATAGAGAATCAGACATACCATTGAGAATTAAACCCCTGCATATGTAGTCATCATTCTCCCATTTGCTTCTTGCCCGCATCTGATCCATAGTAGCATCATCTCCAAAATCTTCTGGAATCTCAGTTGTAAGAACATAAACCACATTCATACTTGACAACAAGAAGTGCATCTTCTTTTGCCATCTTCTGAAATCAACACTTTCAAACTTTTCCAACTTGGAAAAATTAGCAGTCATTTGTCTCATAGCAGCAGCCATTGATTATCACTAATAGTTTCTATTGATTGTTGGTTAATATGTGTAAACAAGCTCCCAGATTAGGGTTAAGATAATCAATAAGGTACCGGATATTCACTTGAAATCGTGGTATCACTTTCCAATAGAAACTATTCGACCCTATGCCTGGGTTACACGAATATATCTATGGGATAAGACCAAGTGATGTTCTTGTTTTAGGCACAAACCAAGAACCAGATGCGTATTCAGTGTTTAGGGTTTATATGTATTCTATCCATGCAAATCTGTTATGACCTCTATTTATAATAGAGTTTACTCAAACCCTAGCCCATGGAATTATGTATAATTAACGGCCCATTAATTATATCATAATATTTTCCATAATAGTAGGAATCAGTGGTTATCAGTGGAAACAATAACACTAGCAGTGGCAATGTTAATACTAGCAGTGGTAAAATAACACTCGCAGTGGAAACTATCAGTGGTAAAATAACACTAGCAGTGGAAACTAACAGCAGAACCCACTGTCAATAGAATCACACTATCAACAGAAACAATACATAACCACTCTTGAGTCAGGGGATTCAGTGACCAAATAGGTGTACACTCCGTACCTCCAAACCCATTACCAGGTGTGAATTAATCCCTCAAGTGCACTAAATTTTCCAACATCCGCTACATATTTATACAATCCTTTTTAGTTCTTTAAAAGCATCTCTAATATTATGGATTTTGTCAAGTACATAACAATGCCATGTCATGCCACATAAGATTTTTATAAACTTTACTTTGAGTATATTTGACAAAAGTAACTATTACTGTAACTGAAAATAGAGTTATCAATGGAAATGAAGATGGAGAGAAAGATTATAAAAAAGATTATTTCATAAGCTACGTGAAATAGCATGTGAATTTCTAATATTATGAAAGATTATTTCTTATAACCTTTTATAAGTTTTGTCGTTAATCAATGCCTAACTTTAAGTAACTTTTTTTTTCTCAAAAAAGTAATCACAATCTCTCAATAATCTAGTGTTAAACATACCCTTTATATAAACCACCCTCTCTAATGCTATAAACTTCATAAGTGGACTATACTAACGTTGTGTTCTCAAGTTTGAGGAAAAATGAAAGAAAAGAAAAGAAAACTGTGAAGAACTTATGTTCACCCTTTTTTAAAGAATGAAAATGAATGAAATTTAAAGGGAAAATGTGGATAAAACTCGAAGTAACTAAAGTCTTGCATGTTAAATGACAAAATTATCATTATTTTTTAAACTTTTAAAACTTAAAACTACGCGTATAATTGTAAATGGACCCACTATTTTCATTTTCACTCTTTATTTTTCAATAAGGACACAAAGTCTTACTCATTTTCTCTTCCTTTTCCCCTCTTTATTTATCAACTCAAAAACACAAACTTTTTTTACTCTCTATTTTTTTTTAATATTCTTTTCTTCCTTATCACTTTGTTTCTTTAATCAAAACCTCGAGAACACAGCGTAACATTTTACTATGTCCTAATTCACATGAACTTGTCTATCTCTCTTCTTCATAAACTTTTGTAAACTTTTCTGATGGAAGTTTATGAGTCCACATAACCTTCATGCCACTATGGACAAGCTCTATAAACAGGGCGGATGCATGCATATAGTATGGGGGTGGTGCCCTTCATAGCTAGCACAAAAAGATGAGATTTTAGTGTTAATGAGCTTTTTTCGAAAGTGCTCTCCACCAAAACTCAAATTGCCCCCACCCATATACTAAAACTCAACATTCAACTCTCTAAAATCTTATAAATCATTTATCTCTAAGTAATAATACTCAATATATCATTTCGATCCTAATTTTTCTTCCGTATTTCGTTGCTATTGTCAAAAAAAAAAAAAAAAAAAAAAAAAAAAAGTCCGTCTTTGAGCTCAGAGGTTACGATCGTCTCCTCATTAGCTATTTTTTAAAAAGTGTGGCTGATTCATCAGCCGAGTGGTTCGCCTTTTGTCCACCTGATTTGTTTACTTCATTTTCCGACCTGCCCGACAATATATTTTCTTGGTTCCGCCACTCTCTATAAACATATGCTCTTAAGACTTTCAGTATCTTTTTACAAAAACTAATAAAATAAAATCCAAAGCTCAATTACTTATAAAACTATAAAAGTACAAATGTTTAAATGATTATATCTTCTTTGTCGCTCATCTGAGTCAAACTAAGGGCATTCACGATAAGACATATGTATAGTTTAATAGAAACTAGACGTTAAGATGGCAAGAATGAAATAGAAAGGTCATGCAATTTGATCACTTATTCAGAGGTCTTTTCTAACTAGACTCTGTTTCAACTATCTTTGGTGGTCATTCCACCAGTTTCTCATTATAAAGTCTATCAATTTATTTACCCAAGTCATTTACCGGTATATGATTAAAATAATATAGTAATGGTCTAAGACTCGATTAGATTGTGCAAGTTTAATGCATTGTACATTTTTTTATAAAAACATTGAATGTTAAACCATGCGTTATACAAAATACTAATCTAGTTCCAATCCTATCGACAAAATAAACGAACCCTCAAATGGTGTTTGGTTTGTAAAAAGAAATCACTATGAACCTTGAAAAGCTTGTAAACCATCATACTCAATGACTTTATAAAATGCTTAAAGTTGTGACTTGTGACTTTGATATCTATTTAAAGAATATTTTGGTTGGCAGGTATACGAAATTGTAAACAACACATCTTGAGAAACTAAACGAAAATGGCGGGCGATTCTTAAAAAATCCTTAACGTATCACCTAAATCTTCGTCTTCTTGATTCTCCACTTGTGTCTTCTGTACACACATCTTTAAAGTTTTCACAAACACGAAACATATAATATTAACACATACAGAAAAACGAACCACAAAGCTATCCTTACCTTAATCTCCAAGAAAACCAAATATGCATTCCTTTTTTCCCTATTCTTCAACCCATTTTCATTTCAATCCACAATTTTCACAAACACCTTGTTTTCAATGTCAAATTTTAAACCTTTTCAGCTTCCTTTAATCTCCATACTCCTTTTCACATCAACCTTAACGCAAAACTCGTCGGTTTTTGCTTCGGGCTTCGTTAACCGGCCTGACCCTCTTCGCCATTTGAAAAGTTATAAAGGAGGGTATGATATACAGAATAAACATTATTGGGCAGTAAGTTTTTGTTTAAATGGCTTAATGAAATGTACATTGTTTTTTTTTTTTTCTTATTTGAGTTTTGGTTGATATAAAAAATGGTTAGTCTGCGGCGTTTACAGGCGTACATGGCTATGCTATGGCTGGGATTTGGATTGTTTTTGGCGTTTGTTTCGGGAGTTACGTGATGATGAAGAGATATAAAAGTGGTTTTGACCCGTTTCTTGATCATCCGAGTTCTTATTACATTGCGTGTTTTGCATTCATTGCTATGCTCACTTCAATGGCCGTGTAAGTTTAACATCATCATTGTACATAACCATTTTTATACATGCAAATTTTCTTATTTGGTCTTTTTTTGGTTTTTGAAGAATTTTCTCGAGTTTCATATTGGTAGCGAATCAAAGCTCTTTACACAAAACCAAGAACCTTATGGATACCATATTGGGAGCTGCTAAAAGTATGCAAGAAACAATTGAAACTGTTATACAAGGGTTGCTAAAAATACAGACCCTTTTGCAACCTTATGATATTCAAACATACGATCTCTTGAATCAGATAACTAACCAAATGAGGAAAGAAACCGTTTCGATTCAGAGCTTTGTTAAAGAAGCCAGGCATGCTTCTACTCATGCGATGAAGGCAGTGTAAGCAATCATACTTTAACAAACCTGTACGTATAATTTCTGATTTTTTAGCCCATGCTTATAACAATGTCTTCTTATGTTTCAGTTACATTGCAAATCTTGTTTTTGTAACGATCAACTTGGCGGTGTTAGTCGCAGGATGTGGTGAGATTTCTTTATAATGATCTCGGTAGATGTTTTATAATCAAATATTTACATGATATAATTTAACAACGAACATCTTGCCCCAAGTTTTGCACAAAGAAATGTAATGTGATTGGGGGTCTATTAATTAGTAGTTTGTAGCATTTCTTTTAACATAAAAATAAATTTGAATTTTGACTAATAGATTGATATTTCCTCCAGTCGTCCTTCTCTGGCATTGGCACCCTGGATTTATCCTGTAAGTTGATATTTGAACGGTTAATTTTTTTGAACCATTTTGGCAAAACTTCAAGTAACATATGTATCAACACCCTCTTTACATGCAGCCTAATTGTCGCTTGCTGGATCTTGACAACTGTTAGTTGGATCTTAACTGGCTTTGATTTCTTCTTTCACACGTGAGTATTTCTTCATCATCTCTCATGTGTAGAAACAATTCTAAATTCTGCCTCTTTACATGCAGTGTTTTTTATGAGTTTCCTATACCATTTAATGTAAATTGCAACAAGCTTATGTGAGCCGATAAAATACATGAACTTGCAATCAAAAGTTGAAATTCTAATGAAGCTGGTAGCAGTGATTGAGAAGATTTTGTTCTATTATACGTACATTATGTCTAAAAGCACAAGGTGACAATGCAGTTTTGCAGGGGATACATGTACAGCTTTTGAGGACTTTGAACAAAATCAGAATACAGAAAACAATGGTATCATGTCAATCATGTCTTCATGTTCAAACTCTTCAACCTCCGATAAGTTCATGGCTCAGATTGGATACACTGTTCATAAATACATAGCAGAGGTATATTCATCTATCATTCTGGAATCCTAGTTTAAGAACAATCAGTGATTAACATGTTCGTTCTAATTGCAGTCAAATTCACAAATAACATTGTTGGCACACAAAATGGTTCAACCAACTGAGCAAAGTGATAATTCCTTTGTAATTGAGAGAATTTGTGACCCTTTCTCCGGGCCACCAAGTTACAGCTATGCACCTGGAAATTGCCAACAAAATGCTCTTCAAATTCATGACCTACCAAGTGTTAGTGTCTCAATCCATTAACTTTCACCAATATTCATTTTATACTATATGGTAGCACAACTAAAGATACACTGGTGAGCCAATTTGCCTTTAAAATGGGGAACAGTGGAACACTGACTAGCCATATAGGAAATTAGTTCAAACGAATAAGACCACAGTATACACCACACAATATGCAAATTTACACACTGATATGAGACCCAAAAAAGGAGTTGATCACACAAAAATCTATCATATTTTATTGAGTAAATTATATAATGTGGTTTGCTTAAGTGGAATTGGTACTAATTACAAACATGATCCCCAGAAGTAGAAACACTGTCGACTTTTGTATTGGTATCTTGTCTTTTACATTTGCGAACCAAAATCAAAGTATTAACCAGGATGAGAACCAATTCTGTAAATTTAATAAACCAGAGTGATCGTTAACATAACTTACTCTATTTTTTATATCTTTCAAGAACTTACATAGGCTTCTCTTCCTTTATTTTGAGTGTGTGCAGATTCTTCCGACCTTAACCTGTAAAAAGGATACACCATCAGCAATATGTCAAACCGAAGGAAGATTTTTTCCAGAATCCTCGTACAGAAAGACAATGGCCTACATTCAATCTGTCGAGAATTTAATTGCTACATATCCAGATTTGCAGAGCCTTGCAGGATGCACGCCATTAAAACACGCGATTTCTGATGTGGCTTTGCATCAATGCAAACCGTTCAGAGCCTCAGTTAGATTGCTATGGGTGTGTATTCTGACCCTGTCTATCAATCTGATGATTCTAACATTGTTTTGGATCTTAAAAGCTTACCAAGAGAAGGGCAAACATTTTTCTTCTTGCTCAATCCTTCCCAAGCGACGTCAACAAAGTTTGTAAAGTCATTCTAGAAATACAAAAACCAAACCTGACAGTCAAGTCTCAAGACTTCAATTGTCTCATTGAGGTTCATGTATATATTCGAGTAACATCAAATTTCTTAAAACTTCCATACTACTGCATAAAGACTTAAATTGATCAATAATATCATAAGGTAAATGTGAATAATTTTTGATAAAAAAAAAATGTAAATAATTTTGCCAGACCATTATCTATATTACATTGTAATGCATTTGGGACTATTATATAATTAAAAAGGCTTAAAATAGACTTTTTTCTTGCTTATTATAAAAAGATTTCAAAATTAATTTGCTTATTATAATTTGTTCAAACTAAAATAATTTGGCTTAACCATCTCTAGTGTATCTACTTATAAAGCATGAAGACAACTAAACGTGTAACTAAATAACGCAAAATATGATCATACGGTACCCACCGTCGCATTGCGCGGGTACCGTTCTAGTCTGAATTATAGCTGAAACTTTTAAATGAATGGATACATTTTCATTTGTATATTTCTAATTATCTTAACAGGGAGAGGGGATACAATTATTAATGTTTGTACCAACCGTATAATTGTGTTTAAAGGAATCTCTTTAGATGAACAAATTGGTTGGTACCATCTTTTATTACTACTATCAAAGATATATCCTTATCTTAAAATGAGAATATCGTTCACTATTTGCCTCTTTTTGGGAACAAGTGTGGGTCCATCATGGCTGGATTCTGGTTCCAAACTTGTGATATTAGCAAGTGTGGCTCCATCACATAGAGACCTATGATAAAATACTAAGTTAATTCGACATATAAAGATTTTAGGTTGTAGGTAACCAATTCGACAAATAACGGTATTGAAGATCTATAGCTATGTTTTGATTAAAACATTATAGCTTCAAATAGTGCATAAATAATACTCTTCATTAAAGTGGTTGAAGGAACTTTACCTTTCTTTTCACATTTTTTTTAACAGACATTTTATTTCACTCCTCACAAATCATAAATGGAGGTAATTTGAACACAACAAGTTACATCGAATATAATGGGCAAAATCGAAATCGACTTGCCAAACAAAATACACAAGATAACAAGTTAAGCCAAAACAAGACATACACCATAATAGTTGTGACATACTACAGCAACACCATACAAGGGTGGCGGGAATCACCACAGTGAGCTTTTGGTAGACACAACCATACGAAGGTGTAGCTTGACAAAAGTACATAAAGTACATCAAACATACAAATAAGATAAAACTAAGCATCTTTAAAGGAGCCAGACCTAAACCTAACAGATCTAAAGTCGAAACCCAAAGCAGCATCAAGCCATCGATGATGTATCACAACAGATCTGAGCAGAGGAGACCGGAAGACAACTGATCTGAGCAGAACAGCGATGGCGGCAGCAAACGGCTGCAGCGAGCAGCTGCAGTTGGGAGATGACAGATCTGTGGGTAAGGACTTTTATTGAAGGAAGGGGAAAATACAAAAGAGGTCCGGACGGCAAGTCGAAACAGACATTTATTTAGAGAAAGGGTAGAGTTAGGTTGAAGGATATTTTAGAGAGAGGTTAGAGAAAATTTCAAAAGAGATATAATCCAACATAAATTCCAACTTGGCGGCAATTATTATCATCACAATCAACGATGTTAACAAAAGACAACAACAAAAGTTGCAACTGTAATCATAAAAGAGTAAACTACTACTTCTTTTCACATAAATTCTATGCCCGTCCAAATAATTATCTCTTGATAAAGAAAACCACACATCTAAGAGAGCATAATAAAGTCCGTTTCTCATTTTATTTGTTGCATAATGTAATTTTGTTTTTAAACAAAGGGTCAACAACCCTATATGTATTGTTTAAACTTTTTTTTAGTTAAAAACGTTTTCGCATATGAACTAATTATTTCTATAAAATACATGATATAAACACATATAATTAAGGTAAGTGAGTTTTAATAAAATATCTATTTATATCAAATAAGTTTATATTTAAAAGATATTTTTAAATAAGAAAAACTAATACAACAGTAATAACACACGTGAGGTTGCTGTTAGCAAAACATTTAAAAGTCAATTAATTATTATTATTATTATTATTTTAATTTGTAGTAAGAAATTAAGCGAAGTTAACATAGTAAACTTGATTAAAATTTTACTATTCATTATTAATTATATTATAAAATATAAAATTCTAAATAAAAGTTAATTAATATGACAAATAACAGGATGCAACGGGATTTAAACTTCTCTAATGAATAGTGATTACAAGTGTAACATTTTTCATAAATGTATATAACTAGATCTACGGTAAAGCACTCACAAAACACTGTAGATCATTTTTTTTTTTAATTATTTCATTGTAGCGAAGAGTGGGAAAACATCCACGCTAAATGTATCTATCTTATAATGATAATAGTGGTGAATAAATTAAAGAAAGGGATAATTGCATGTATATCCACTAAAACTCAAAAACTTGCATAATTTCTTAAAATACAAGTTTTCAATGCATGATATACAATTCAAGTTAAGCATGTTTTTAGTTTATAAGCAAATATACAAGTTTTAGTGGATATATATGCAAGGATAAACGATTAATTTGCTATTTAAACAGTCGCATTTATACACGATCTTTATAACTAGAAAAAAGTAGGTGAGTACCTGCGCTTAACATCAAAATTTTAAAGTAACAAATAATTATAATTGCGACACTGTTGTTATGCATTATGTGTGTGAAATATATGAATATTGTTATTGAGTCAAACTTTTAACTTAGAAGTAGTAAAGGAAAGTATATTAGCGCAAAGTATAATATTTGATAAGAATAGAAAAGTAAATATAGATTAGTAATTTTATATTTTTAATTTGAGAGTTGATGCTACCGAGATATGCTGGTTGAAGTGAAGTGAGATTCTTCTTCGTGTTCCAACCTGTTACCTGAGATCACTCAAAACAAGAAAGAACTTACCGTTAGCACTACCCGATGATGAATCACGGGAGCAGGCTATGATGCTTAAGATATATTCATAGGCTGTTGTATATGATGTGTTTTTGTGTCCAGATTGTGTCACACCTCAAATACTTAGTTGGTATTTATAGGAGAATGAGTTGTGAAATGGAGAGGATGAAAGTGATCTTGTTATGGCTTCATGGAGAGATTGTTTGTATGGCTTCATGGAAAGATTGTATTTGTCCCTCCTTCATTTATCAAATGGAAAAGTACACCACTTGTTATGTATGAAAAGTTTGCATGACTCTTTGTATGCGTACATTATGTTTTATTATTATAACCATATTGCAATTACTACACTAACCCAATTAAGCCTCTCAAGACTAAGCATGATCCAAAGACATGTTTGGAATTTACTAAAAAATGATAATATCTAGCTTTTTTGTACTTTGGGATGGAGGCCCAATCATACAACGTTTACATACGTTAGGCAATGATTGCCATGTATCAAGTTGCATTTTTTAACCAATGGATCATCTCTATTGCAATGGACTGGAATTGGATCATGTGCAGAGAATGTAATCTCGCGGGTCTGTTGCTCATGATTTTGTCGAGGTATTAGCGAACTGCTATACCTTATACTTGCCATTAAACTTTCGTGTCCTGCCTTAGCTTCAAGATTTAATTTTCTAGGCCATTCTTCCACATGGTTTTTCCTACGATCGGTCGCACCTGATGAGCTAGAGGTTTGGCTATTATTTTGAGCCTACGTTCTTTTCGCCAGATGACTTAGACATCCATTTCTGATACACGCTTCAATTTCCTTTCGTAAATCAATACAACTGTTTGTATCATGGTCGTGATCACCATGGAATTCACAATACCTGGTTTTATCTTGCCGATGTGTGGGAGTGTACATCTTGGTTGGGGGTCGAAGGATGGCCCTTCCTTCAGAGGTGGCATATATTTCAGCTAGTGTTTTTACCAACGGTTTGAAAAGGCCTCTTTGGTGGTTGTTTTGTTCAACATGTCGTGTCCCGCTTCGAGGTACATACTTGCCCCTTGATTTTTTTATGGAAGTCCTTATAGGTTGCATTGGATATGTTATCTGGAGCTCCACGTTTTGCCTCAGAAAATCGATTTTCGTTGTTCGCTTCTTCTGCTCGAATGAAATTATTAGCTTGTGTATACAAGTCTTCCAACGACAGAGGAGGCTGAGCAATCAGGTCTTTGAAAGTTATTCATGGACGAAGTCCACTTATAAAAGCTCCGGTCATCGTACCATCTGAACGATCCGTCATGTGTCATGTTTCTTTGCCGAATCGTGCCAACTAATCTTTTAAGGACTCGTCTTGTAACACCCCCATTTTCACAGATAGCAGCGGAAGCTAAATCTAGGGTATTACTTCTTGATACACAGTCACAGTAATAGAAAATGACTCAAAAAGAGACGTTTTGAAAAGATAAGTTATCATTCATTAAAATATCAGAGTTTTACAAAAGGAGGTCCCAAAATCTTTGTGAAACATAGAGTTTGAATGATAATAGGTTTGAAAGTCCTCAAGTCCAGTGCCACTCCGTGCCATAAGTTGCTTAATTACCTAGGATAAACATGGTGAAAGGGTCAACACAAAGGTTGAGTAAAGTTCATAGGTTTTAGTTAGTAGTGGTTGAATACAAGTTCGGGTGGGTCCAGTTGTTACACCCATGGTTGTAATAATTGCAACGAATACAATTATTAAGGAAAATTGGTTATTAGTGCAACTAAGCTTATGACACCAACACGTTAACATAGGGATCACCGTCGTGATATTTGAGGAACTAAAGTCCTCTTGAGGATGTAACTTGCCAAGGTTACCTATTGTTATCAAATATAGTGCTTATTGGTACCCGCCAGGGGCAAACCAACGGGAGTTGTCAAACTCCAAATAGATCTATCCACAATATTCGCGTTCACACACAAGTAATTAATGGTTCATGAAATTTGGGAAATAGTGGCAAATAGTAGTACTCGTGCAATAATGAATTAGGATAGTTGAAAAATACTTTTATTCATATTTATAGCATGTATCCCCCTCACGGGTTTATAAAACATTTAAAAGTGAGGCTATGAACTAACCTTAGTTCAGGGAAATGTGATTGAGATATTAGACGGCTACTCACGTAACCTGAGGTAGTGTGTATGTCAAGTCTTAGTGGGTTTGTTCATGTTTCAAAACTCTGTTTCCAAGGTAAGTGTTCCTAGATTTAAATATAACGTAACATTGTTCGGGTCATCAGAATTCAGAGCCAGGTCACTTTAACTCGTAAACCCAGCAAACTTGTCAAAACGTATACCCAAATGAAACCCTTCACATGAAGCTCCCTAGTATTGTGATACTTCGTTAAATAAAAAGATAGGGTTTTAGTTTATATGAAAATATTTCATTTATACCCACAAGTTTGTAATTTGGCAATATATACCCTTGAGTTATAAACTTTTATGGATTTAGTCCTTTATAAAATAAACATATATACATTAAACCTTAGACTTTAAAACTTTAAAAAAGTAGGTCTTTATACTTATAACTTTAAAGAAATGACAAAAACAACCCTTAATGGTTTACAAAAGTTACAATATATACCCTTTTGCATGAAAAACATTACAGAACTAGTCCAAAAACCATGCAAAGCACATTTTCATGATACAAAAGAGTTTTAAAGCTAATGGATTATTAGTATAGGCTTATATAAATAGATTTTATGAGATTATAGCTTATGAAAAGAGCTTATGAGCAAATTATCAAGAAAACATAAAATTAGGGTTTCAAAATAAAAACGCCTAGTTTTTAATGATCAAGGCTTAACCAAGGGTTCAAATAGGATCTAACACATATTATAAACATCATGAAACTTAAATAGAGCTTATAGAACTAATATAGAGGCTTACACGTTAAAAATGGGTCGATAGGGGGTTTTAGGGTTTCTAGACAAGAATAGGGCTTCGGGGGTTGTTTCTTCTTGATGCTTTGCTTCTAATGGATTCTAAGGAACCTTAGGCTACTGCTAGGACCAAGTGAGAGTAGATAATTGGGGTGGAGAAGTATTGTGGGATGATATGGAAATGGTGTTGTTGTCGTGGTATTTATAGGGTCGAAGGGGGGTTATGGCTAAGTATTCTTGGTTCCTAAGTATTCTATATTGGAATGGGGTGTAAGGGATTCATCTTAGAGGCCAAGGGTTTCTAGGATATGTCGAAAATGGTGGTGGTAAGGTGTTGGAGATGACGCGGTGACAAGAAGGTGACGAGGAGCATTGTTGTTTTCTTGGTGGCCATAGAGTTATAAGGTGGTGACAAGGAGGTGATGGAGGTACTAGGTAGGCTGCTAGAGTGATGGTGATAAGGTGGTGACAAGTAGGTGGATCATGGTGGAGGGTGCTTGCTTGGTTGTAGGTTAAAACTAGTTTTGGTGTCGAATTAGGGTTAACACTAGGATTAGGGTTTTGATTTAGGATTAGGGTTTAGAATGATTTAGGGATTAGGTTTAAGGTTTAGGAATCATACCTTAAGTGTTTGTAACTTGTGCTAAAGAAATGGTAAGGTTTAAACCTAGTGTAGGCACTTAAATGACCTAATTTGGTTATGAGCTTAAAGGACTTGTACACTGAGCTTTAGATAGTTGTATTAGAGTTTAGGGAAGGAAATATAGCTAGGATAACTTATACATAAGCCTTGAACACTTTCAAACTAGTTTAAACATGAAATTAGGGTTTTTGAAATAACCGTAAATGTATAGGGCTTATTTTGGAATAATGTTAGATATAGACATATAGTAGGTTAGATTGATAGAATACTTGATAAAATGATGTTTAAAGTACAGACTTGACATACCAGGAGGTTTACAAGATGTGAACATAGAGATTTTGGCATTGATAGTTGCGTGAGCACGTCTAGTGGTCTATGTAAGTTACTTTACATAGTGAGAGTGTAATAAAGCAAAAATTTTACCCGGGAAAATACCTTATATAGATATTGTAGTGGAGATTACGTTGATGAAAATTATGGGTTGTTACACGTTTGCTCTTTGGCGAATTCAAGTATTTAAGCCTATGTTTTTTGGATTCGTCTTTGTTGCAGAAAGTTAGCTCTGAATTTGCTACGCACCTGGTAAAAACCATCAATACTTCCAGGTGCGAGCTTATCATAGCAAAATCTTGCTACCCCACATAATGTTATATGGAAGAAATGACACTACGCTCCCCATGAACACCGTGAGGTGATCATCATGGTCTGAAAGTCCATCGTACGTTCTTTAGATTCGTGGGAATTTTAGTCCGTCAGGCATCTCATAGTCACGAATTCGTTTGGAAAATGGGGATGCTACCAGGTCACGTACACTTTTTCTATTTCTTTGAATGTAAAAGGCTCGTTATAAAAGGTAGTGTCACTTCCAGGTTTTGGTTTTAGGACCCTACTAGGTGGTTGATGCGTGGTTTTGCAACCTTGCAAAAGGTTTTACTTCTCAAGGGAACTTGAGAAGCTTGCAATCCCCACCAGGCAGTGTACCTGACCGATGTAGTATAGTGAGTGGCAAGTACGGGGGATTGATCGTTCTCCACAGGGAATAGTGTTCGTTAGGATTGAAGCTAATCTAACTAGGTCTAAAGGTGAGGGATGATTCTTTTTATATTTTATGGAAAGCAAGTAAAATATCTCGGGTATTGGAAGAGTGGGCGGAATTAGTTGCTACCCAACTAACCCAAATAACTACTTAAACAATAGAATAAAATAACAAGAAAATAATGTGGTAGGAATTTCTTATATGGAGAAAAGCATATTTACTTAGATTTTACTACTCCCTAGCTATCTTTTATTGATGAGTTGATTTGCACAATTGCGTGGATGAAGAGTTGCATTCCTTAATACTATTCGTAGGGCCGTGTACGATCTTCCCCAACTCTATAAGTTTCTATCTCTTCCTATGATAACACGTTTAGTATCCTATCATGGCCTCATTAATAGTCACTTATGCATTTAATACAACCAATAAAACCGTAGTACACATTTGATTACGTTTTTTAAGACGTTCAAGCAAGTTACCGTATAGGAGATTAGCCAGTTTTCTTAAGCCTAACGCTAAAATCAATCACCCACAACAATCAATGACAAACCAACAATCAATAATCAACAACTAGGTTTCATTTGATCTAAGTAAACACAAATAACCTAAGCTAGCATGTTAATAGAAGACAGGATGATGAGGCGAAAAGTGTACCGCTTTTAAGGGGTCATTTAAGCCCGAATTCGATATTATTTGATCAATTATTGCCCTAAATTGTTCCTTTTATCATTTTATGTACTTTTGGAGAGAAATCTGGAAAAGGAAGCATTTTGGACGTTTTTGGAGCATAAAAGTGTAGAAAACGGCAAAGTCTCAATTTCCTTGCTGGGAACAGTACCTGACGGCGTCAAGGTATTACAAGTGACGGCGTCAAGAGTTACAAAAGAGGTGGATGTGGAACTTATAACGTGACGGCCCAGAGAGTTTTCAAGCTTATGGCCTGATGGCATCACCTAGGCCGTCAGGGTCCAAATACACGTGACGGCCCAGAGTGATTTCCTACATGACGGCGTCACAATTGGATCTAGGCAATACGATTTTTATCATGGCAGCGAGTTGACGGCGTCACAAGCTATAACGTGACGCCGTCAAGGTGTAAACTCTATATATAGTTTTCTAATTTTCATTCTTTAGTGTGGAACTTTGTGTGGGATATTAGGGCATAAACCCTAAGAGGAATTTTAATAGCTTTTCAAGGGTTTCAACCCCTTGATTCTTCCATGTTTAATTGAAGATAAGTATTCATTCAAATCATTCAATATGTCTATGTGTTGTGTGATTATATCTTACGCTTGTCTTCTCTTTAACAGGCTAGGCTAGATCTTTATTGTGTTTGCTTAGATATAGTGAAACCTAGATGTTGATTATGGGTTGATTGTTTGTTTATAATTGTTACGGATGATTGTATTCGATGTTAGGCTTAAGAAAACTGGCAGACTTCCATTGGTAACTTGCTTGAACGTCTTAAGAAACACGATCGGAGGTGTACTACGATTTTTGGTTATATTTAATGCGTAAGAGAATTCTAATGATCCCATGTTAGGAGCTTCTAACGGCTCGACATAGGAGTGAAGTAGGATCTTATAGAGTTAGGGAATATTGTACAAGGCCCTACGACTAGTATTAAGGAATATAACCCGTCATCCATGCAATTGTAACAAGCTAATCAACCTGTAAAAGATATCTAGGGAGTAATGAAATCTAAGTAAGCACAACTTTCCTCATTATTGTTTCCACCATATTAGTATAATAGTTTAATTTTCATTTCTTTTATTTTATTTTGATTTCATCTTTAGTTTATTGGGTTAGTTGGCTAGCAACTAATTCCGCCACTCCATCAAAACCCGAGATTTTAATTGCTTTCCATAAAATATAAAAATACAAAAAGAATCATCCCTCACCTCTAGACCTAGTTTAGTAGGCTTTCTAATCCTAGCGACACTATTCCTGAGTTGAACGATCAATCCCCCGGTACTTGTCACTATACTATACTACAACGATCAGGTACACTGCCTGGTGGGGGTTGTAAGCTTCTCGAGATCCCTTGAGAGGTAAAACCACTGGTACAAAAAGTTGTATTGGTCACGCCAAAAATGTGTGACGATATGCATATAATCACACACGTTTTTTTCGTTGTGTGTCACTAAAGGTCCCGCCACCGTAGGTGGCATATGGTCACATTGTTGAGTTCGTGGCCTTTTCTATCGAAAAAGAGTGACCAAAACCCTGAATATGTGTGACAAATTAGGCACAAGTTTTGTTGGATTAGTCATTATCAGTGACCGTAAACACCTTATAGTCACACGAATATTTTTTAGAGTGACTATTGTTCGTCCTTTGGCCACATAAATATATAATATATGTGACATTTGAGATGATATATTCAAGTAAATGTGTATTTTGTGTGACTATTGATAATCCAATGGCCACATGAATATACAATAAATGTGACATTTGTGATGATTTAGTCACACAATGGGTGTTATTTTTTTGGAGTTAGTTACATACAATTTAACACAAAGTGGCCAAAAGTGTGAATAAGTGTGACCATATGCTGTTTAAAGTGAAGAAATGTGCATTTTGTGTGACTATTGATCATCCAATGGCCACATGAAGTTTATGTTTGCGTGGCCTTTTGTAATATTTAGTCACACAAAGCATGCTTGTTTTGGATATTTAGTCACATACCATTAAGCAAACAGTGGCCAAAAGTGTTAATAAGTGTGACCATATGCTGTTTAAAGTGAAGAAATGTGTATTTTGTGTGACTATTGATCATCCAATGGCCACATGAATTTTATGTTTGTGTGGCCTTTTGTAATATTTAGTCACACAAAGCATGTTTATTTTGGGTATTTAGTCACACACCATTAAGCAAACAGTGGCCAAAAGTGTTAATAAGTGTGACCATATGCTGTTTAAAGTGAAGAAATGTGTATTTTGTGTGACTATTGATCATCCAATGGCTACGTGAATTTTATGTTTGTGTGGCCTTTTGTAATATTTAGTCATACAAAGCATGTTTGTTTTGGGTATTTAGTCACATACCATTAATCAAACAGTGGCCAAAAGTGTAAATAAATGTGACCATATGCTGTTTAAAGTAAAGAAATGCGTATTTTGTGTGACTATAGATCATCCAATGGCCACGTAAATTTTATGTTTGTGTGACCTTCGGTAATATTTAGTCACACAACAACTAAAGCAAACAGTGACCAAAAGTGTTAATAAGTGTGATTATATGCATCTTTTAGTCACATTTAAAAAATCAATATATATCAAAACAATTCAAATATATATCAAAACAAATTCAAATACAATAAAATTGGAATGTATATAACTGAACAAAATATAAAATTGGACATCCTTTTATACACAAAGGAGTCCTAGTCGGCTTACAATAGTTTCTTTATAAGTATCTATAATCTTTTCCATAAGCAAGTAGCAACTTCGAGCGGTCTTAGTCTCTGAGCAGTACCAACTTTAACTAGCAGTAGTAACTTTTGTACTAGCAGTAGTAAATACTTGGCCACTTTTTCTTTGAAGTTCATGAGCTGCACTAAATCTATCTAAGCAATATTAACACAAACATGATCAGCAGTAATTCAAACAACATCATGAAGACTTTTAATCCAAAACAATGAACATACTAATAAAATTTGCAGTTAAACTTACAAGTTTTTCTCCCATTGATCTAATCTCATCATCTGGATATAAAAGCCTTGAAAATGTAGGCTGTTGCATATCAACACATCAGGATGAGAGCAGAACTAGAACATGTCAAAGCTCACAACATAACAGAACTAGATGAGCCACTGGTTCAACTATTTGCACAAACATGATAGGAGAGTTAATACTAGTACCACGTTAGTACTGCTGGAGCAGAGTTACTACTGCTAGTGTGTATATATATATATATATATATATATATATATATATATATATATATATATATATATATATATATATATATATATAAAACAGAATGTATATAAATGAAGCAAATATATATATATATATATATATATATATATATATATATATATATATATATATATATATATATATATATATATATATAATTGTAATGTCGTATATAATCAAATTCTCAACTATCATAAGTTAAAACCTGTTGACTCTTTGCCGCCTTAGCTTGCTTTTGCAAGGTTTCACTAGAGACCAAATGTTTTCGCTTCGTTGGTACTAATTTTAGTCCTGTATTTTGTTCACTAATATTTGGTATCATAGTTGGTGGTGTAACCTGTAGAACCGGTTTATCGTGGCTTAAGCGTTTTCGTATGTCCGATAGTTTTAACAGGTTCCTATATGTATATATAAGACACGGTACATTAGTCATGTACGTAAAACTAAAAAAAATCAAAGGTGGATGTTTTATTACTTACCACTGTTTCCATTACTGGTACGTTTTCCAAAGTTTCAATGGCCATTGGAGTGGTCACCAGCAATATAAATTAAGAAAGACAATGGTGTTATCATTAGAAAATGAAATTGTTAACAACATAAAAAATGGCTTACATCTGAGTCTAATGGCAGTTTCTTTTTGCAAAATAAATATGGGAAATGTAAGAAACCAAGGCACTAATAACGCTGCATAATATAAGATCTGCCAACCATGAAACAGTAAAAATATACATGGGTTGGCTTTGGTGACTGAGATGGAGCATACCCACGCCTCGAAAAGGAAGTGTGCTAGAAAATCCAGCTGAGGGAATTTTTAGCCAGGCATCCCATGTATCATCCTCACCCGTGAAAATAGCTCATGTAGCCCCTGCAAGAAACAAGTAACGTGATTAATGCTAACTTAAAAGACGACAACATTAGATGTCCCAAATATAAGTTTAGCCTCAAAAACAAACATACGGGTTGCATATCAAATCGGGAAACAAATAATATACAATTGGTTGCAATTTTATGCAGTGCCAAACGTGGAACGAATAAATGTCAAACACATTACCAAGCAAGCAAATCACTAACATTTGGTATAAATGAAACAGTTTGACAAAAAGCAACCATATTTGAGTTAATTTCCTATATAACAGATGTTATGTTAATCTTTTGATAGATAACTTACGCAACTGCGATAAGCAAACTCCAACTGTTCAGCAACATCCTCCCAGAGTAGAAACCAATCAAGACTCCCTTTACGAGCAAAACAGTGGCCTCTTAGAACACGTCGATTGTCTCCATTCCAATAAACAGGAAAACTATGTCGTCTTAATAAGTCTACCTGCAACGATTATCACCACACGAATTTATAATCAAAAACATGTTTTAGGCTAGTTTAATCCACGAAAATCAATGTAAATCATTTTATATTCGATTACACATTTAAGAAAATATAAATTAAATATGTGTTTGTGCATACCCATGAACAGAGTAGGATAGGTGAGATGAGGGTGATGGTGGCTCGACTGTGATGGTGGTTATCTCGAAGCAAACAACCAAAGCAAACAAACTCTCCCATATAGTTCCCTTGTCTTGATGACGGTGATGGCGTGGAGGAGCGATGGTTGGTGGAACCACGGCGAGATAAGGCGGTGAAGTTTGGCGGTGGTGTGAGTCGGTTCTAGAGAGAAGGAGAAGAGATGAATAGAGAGAAGATAGATCTGACTAGTGTAAGTGTTAGTGTTTTGATTTTGAGGGAAAAAGGGAGGGATCTTGAGCGGGAGATTGAAATTTTTGGGGAAAAATTAGGGGCGGGATCTGACTAGTGTAAGTGTTAGTGTTTTGATTTTGGGAAAAAATGAGCTTGAAATGTTTAATGAGTTGAGCTCAATCTTATATAAGTTCGACTCGAGTTATTGTTGAGTTCTCGAGCTTGTAAGTAATATAAAATATGTTTTTTTTAAGTGTACTATGTGTAAATATTTATTTATGAATGTATCAAGCTTTTCTAGCTGAAGTCTAACCGAATTCAATTCTTAGGTTATATTATATTTCAATTTTAATTTGTGTCAGAAAACACATCTTTACAAATAAATCTATCTTTTCGAGTCAAGCTCAAGCCGAGTTCAAACTTTCTCGATCCCTGATAACATGATCGAGCTGAGAGGGTGATGGAGGCTTGACTGTGATGTTGGTGGATGTGGTGGTTATCTCGTACCAAACAATCGAAGCAAACAAACTCTCCCATACAGTTCCCTTGTCTTGATGACGGTGATTGCGTGGAGGATCGATGGTTGGTGGAACCACGTCGAGATAAGGCGGTGAAGTTTGGCGGTGGTGTGAGTTGGTTCTAGAGAGAAGGAGAATAGATGAATAGATAGAAGATAGATCTGACTTGTGTAAGTGTTAGTGTTTTGATTTTGGGGAAAAAGGGGCGGGATCTTGAGCGGGAGATTGAAATTTTGGGGGAAAAATTAGGGGCGGATCTTGAGATCTTGAGCGCCTGATTAAAATTTTAGTGATTGAAAGCCTATCAAATGAGCTCGAAATGTTTAATGAGTTGAGCTCAGTCTTATATATATAAGTTCGACTCGAGTTATTATTGAGTTCTCGAGCTTGTAAGTAATATATATATATATATATATATATATATATATATATATATATATATATATATATATATATATATATATATATATATATATATATATATATATATATATATTTTAAGTGTACTAAGTTTAAATATTTATTTATGAATGTATCAAGCTTTTCGATCTGAAGTCGAACCGAATTCAATTCTTAGATTATATTATATTTCAATTTTAATTTGTGTCAGAAAACACATCTTTACAGATAAATCGAGCTTTTCGAGTCAAGCTCAAGCCGAGTTCAAACTTTCTCGATACACGATAACATGATGGAGCTGAGAGGGTGATGGAGGCTTGACTGTAATGGTGGTGAGCTCAACCTTTAATGAGTTCGACTCGAGTTATTGTTGAGTTCTCGAGCTTGTAAGTAATATAAAATATGTTTTCATCCTAAAAATCCTGCAAAATATTCATTGTGACTCGATACACGCATTTGACTCAAACAAGTACTAATGAGTTAAGGTAGTCATGCAAGTTCATGTATCCGATTTTACAAGGAAACTGCATGTTAAAGAGAGCGAGACTATTAAGAAAATGACATTATAGCTAGTAGGATCTTACGATCCCGATCCGATCATACGATCATGATCTTGCAAAGACGAAAACTATCCTGGGTAGGATCTGATCCCGATCTTGAAACTTTTAATACTTTTAGTTTTTATACTTTTAATTATTTTAAACTTATCTATACATCTTATAATGCATCTTTGACTCTCTCTCTCTCTTCCAATTTTTTAAGATTTTCATTTATACATTTTAAGTAAATACATCAAATTAAGCTATATGTACAATCAATTTAAGCATTAGCACCTACACACATTGACTGGTCAACACTTATAATTAATATATATATATATATATATATATATATATATATATATATATATATATATATATATATATATATATATATATATATATATATATATATAGGGTAAGGTTCTAGAGAAAAGTCCACTTTGGTAGAAAAGTGAGAAAAAAAGGTTATAGGGTTTAATTTGAAATATCTCAAACTTCAGGGGTATGTCTGCAAACATGCCCCCACCCCCCCCACCGAAAAAAAAAATTTTTTTTCCCGCCAAAAATTTTTTTTTTGGAGCCAAAAAAAAAATTTTTTTTTTTTGGCCAAAAATTTTCCCGCCAAAAATTTATAACCCAGATGCACCTTTTTTTTTTAGTGCATCTGGGTTATAAAAATTGGTGCATCATAGTTATAACTGAGATGCACCAATTTTTATAACTGAGATGCACTAAAAATAAAAGGTGCATCTGGGTTATAAAAATTGGTGCATCTCAGTTAACTGAGATGCACCAATTTTTATAACCTAGATGCACTAAAAAAAAAAGGTGCATCTGTGTTATAAAATTTTGGCGGGAAAATTTTTGGCCCAAAAAAAAAAAAAAATTTTTTTGGCTCCAAAAAAAATTTTTTTTTGGCGGGAAAAAAAAAATTTTTTTCGGCGGGGGGGGGGGGGGGGGGGGGGGTGGGGGTTGGGGGGTAGGGTGCAAATTTACAAAAACTCCTTAAAGAATGAAGAAAATACAATTAGGTCCCTGTAGTTTGGTGTGAAAAAAAGGAGGGGTTGATTTGTACACTTTTCTCACTTTTCTACCAAAGTGGACTTTTTTCATGATCCCACCTCTATATATATATATATATATATATATATATATATATATATATATATATATATATATATATATATATATATAAAACATTTAAAACACCTTTTCAATTAAAAGTATCATTTATAAACCACAATGTACAAACAACTCAAGCTGCTAAACACTCGCTTCATAAAATTTGTAAGACATTTTACGCATAATTTTTTTTTAATAAATGGACTTGGTCACTCAGATAGTTTATCATTTTCTCGTAACTTCAACAGTTTATCATGCATCTAAAAATATTTTCGCTATTTGTAAACTTTAATTACAGGGTACCTCCCGCCGCAACGCGCGTGTGCCCCGCTACTAATATATAACATATGCAAAGCTTATCAAACACACATCACTTATAATATCTAAAATTTACAAAGCTTATCAAACACACTTCACACACTCCAACATATACTTAATACTCTATCTCACACTCACACACAGCTGCCTTGTTCTTTCTTTCTCTCTCTCACTACTACACCCTAAGTTTGACCCTAAGTTAGATCGGAAGCATATGGTAACATACTTAGATCGCTTCTATATTGACCCTAAGTTTGACGGATGATTTGGTTTATCTGATTATTTAGTTGTTTTTTTGGTTTATCTGATTATTTCATTGTTTGTGTTTATTTAATTAGTGTTATTTAGTGTTAGGGTTTATGTATGATCTGTATATTTGTGTTTTTTTATTGTTAGGGTTTATGGTTGTTTTTTAGTTTTAGTGCGAATATTTAGGCTAAAACATCAAGTATCAAAGATGGAAGAAGTATCAATGATGGATGAAAAGACACCACTTTCAAGTATGAACATAAAATTGTTCTGATGTTTCATCCATTATTGATTCATCTTTGTTCTTTGTCAAGGATGGGTGAACCGACACCACTTTCAAGTATGAACATAATATGTATCTGTATCAAAGATGGAAGAAGTATCAGTGATGGATGAAAAGACACCACTTTCAAGTATGAACATAAACTTGTTCTGGTGTTTCATCCATTACTGATTGATGAGGCAAAAAATGAACCGTTTTTAGGGGGTCATTTAAGCCGGAATTGGAATTTATTTGATCAAATATTGCCCTAAATCGTTCCTTTTGTGATTTTAGGTACTTCGGGAGTGAATTCTGGAAAAGGAAGCATTTTAGACGTTTTTGGAGCATAAAAGTGAAGAAAACGGCAAAGTCTTAATTTTCCTTGCTGGGAACAGTACCTGACGGCGTCAAAAAGAATTTTATGACGGCGTCAAGAGCAAAATGGATGACGACCCAGAGAAAACGTGAAGGCGTCAGAACAAGGGCGTCAAGAGTAATTTTGGTGACGGCCCAGAGCAGAATCATACATGACGGCGTCAGCTTTGGATCTAGGCAGTCCGAGAACTTTATTGGCGGAGAGATGACGGCGTCAGATTTTTCCTCTTGACGCCGTCACCTCATAAAATCTATATATACTTTTCTAATTTTCATTTATAAAAGAGAGGAACTTGTGTGGAGAATATTAGGGCCGAACTTTATAAACCCTAGCTAGTTTGTAATAGTATTTTCAACGGTTTTCACCCCTTGAAACCCTTCATGTTCAATTGAGATAAGTTTTCTTTCAATTCATTCAATATGTCTATGTGTTGTTTGAATATATCTTACACTTGTCTTGATTTTAACATGCTAGGCTAGATCTATTATGTGTTTGCTTGGATGTAATGAAACCTAGATGTTGATTATAGGTTGATTGCTTGTTTATAGTTGTAATGGATGAATGATTTCAATGTTAGGCTTAAGAAAACTGGCAGATCTCCATTGTGTAACTTGCTAGAACGTCTTAAGAAACATGAACCGATGTGTACTAGGTTTTTATGGTTGTATTTAATGCATGAGCGAATTCTAGTGATCCCATGTTAGGAGCTTCTTAGCCGGCTCGACATAGGAGTGAAGTAGGAGCTTATAGGATTGGGGAAGTAAGTACGCCACCCCATGAATGGTATTAAGGAATACAATCCGTCATCCACGCAACTGTAACAAGTAATTAACCTGTAAAAGATATCTAGGGAGTAGTGAAATCTAAGTAAACACAATTCTCCCATATATTGCTCACACCACTAGTTTAAATTAGTTTATTTTCATTTTTGTTATTTTATTTTGATTGCATCTTAGTTATTGGGTTAGTTGACTAGTAACTAATTCCGCCCACTCTTCCAATACCCTAGATTTTATTTGCTTTTATAAAATATAAAAAAATACAAAAAGAATCATCCCTCACCTCAAGACCTAGTTTTTAGGTTTTCTAATCCTAGCGACACTATTCCTGAGTTGAACGATCAATCCCCCGGTACTTGTCACTATACTATACTACAACGAACATGTACACTGCCTGGTGGGGGTTGTAAGCTTCTCGAGATCCCTCGAGAGGTAAAGCCTGGTGCAATTCCCACGCATCAAGTTTTTGGCGCCACAACCCGGGGAATAGTTATTGTCTAGGTTAGGATTTGTTTTTATTAGGTCTACTTGCTAGATTCCTTTCTAGTAAGACTTTATTTTTATTTATAGGTTCTCTTTAGTCTATCTTATTTCTTCGTGCTTTTGTTCGTAACTCTTTACCATCCGACATCATGGAAGGTGGTAACATCTTTGAACCCATCAACCCACCACAACAAGACCACCCACAAAACCTACCACTAGCAAACCAACCTCTTAGGCCCCGAACCCTAGGAGAGTACTCCCGACCTAGCCACCAAGGCTACCGAAACACCATTGAGCTCACCCAAGGAGCCAATGTGTCTCCCTTGCGATCCGACACCATCCGGTTGGTGCAAAGCGGATGTGCATTCCATGGACTTCATTCCGAAGATCCTAATCAACATCTCAAGGACTTCCTTAAAATAGTAGATTCCATAGACCTAGATGTTGCAACTAGAGAGACGACCCGATTACGCCTATTCCAATTCTCTCTGCGTGATCAAGCTAGTCAATGGCTTGAACGTTTACCCAAGGGATCCATCACCTCATGGGATGATCTCACCACTCGTTTCCTTGCTCAATTTTTCCCACCAGGGAGAACGACCAAGCTTAGAAATGATATCTTGATGTTCCAACAACGTCAAGGTGAAACTCTATATGAAGCATGGACTCGTTTCAAGGACTTACTCCAAAAAGTCCCTCATCATGGCATAGATCTTTGGCTCCAAGTCCAAATCTTCTATGACCATATTGATCTCTCCACAAGGCAGTCCATTGACCAATCGGCCGGTGGCAAGCTATGTTATCTAAGTGTGGAAGAATCATGGGAACTCATAGAAGATCTTGCTCTCTATGACAACGAAAGTTGGAATGATCCCCGTGATTTGAACAAAACGGTCAAGGCAATATCTTTGCCTTCGAACAATTCTAGCACTCCCGACCGTAGAATCATGGAACTTGAGGCTCATGAAATCTCACGAAGCTCCTAAGCCTTCAAGCCAAGTGAACAAAATCACTTCTTCATGCGAATTATGTAATGGTCTCCATGACACTCGTGATTGCGTGGAACTCCCCGGAACAGCTTTTGCGGACTACGCATCCTCGCGTATCGACGAAGCGGGAGATAAGTGGTACACTTTCAAACCCGAGCTAAACCCTTATGGTGATTCCTACAACCCTTCTTGGAAAAATCACCCGAACCTTAGGTGGAAACAAAACCAAAACAATTCTTCCAATCCGCCTAATCGTTACCAACCAAACGGTCCACCCTTCAACCATACTTTCAACAATAATCCTTCTAACAACTATGGTAGTACCAACAATCTTGAAGGATTGATATCAAAGTTTATGGCATCTCAAGAAGCTCGCATAGCTAGGTTTGAAACCGAATTCAACCAACAACAAACGGAGATGACTAATAAGATTGACAACTTGTTGAAAGCCCTCAACAACCAGACGTTAACTACACCTAGGAAGGACACTAGGGACACCAATAGCAAAATCCAAACTAAGGACCCCTCGTAATCCAAACACGTCCACTTTTTCAATGTTGTCATCGTTAAACCAATTGATAAGGAGATAGAAGAAAGTGACAAGGATGAAGTTGGAGTAGAAACCGAGACTAGGGATGAAATTAGGGAAGTTGAGGTTAATAAGGGAGAAAAGTTAGAGGAAGTAGAGACTGTAGAAGAGTACTTTGATAAGTTGCCCACCAAGGAAGAACGGGAATATCACAAGGATTTATTCGATGATCCCGAGACACCATATATCCTTGGTTCACCCCTTATCAAAATGGGAGACCCCTCTAACATCAACATACCAAGCAACATCGGGCATATGCATGTATGAAAAGCTTATATCGATCCTAGGTCTCCTATAAACATCATGACTAGGACTTATTACAATTGGGTAATGAAGAAACAACTTGGTTATAGGATGATGCCCAATAGGAATTTAATAAGTAATTTTGTAGGTAGAGTGAAAGGATTGCATGTGATTGTCGGAAATTTCACTTACGAGATCGATTTTATGATAGTAGAGGATACTCGTCCGGTGATAGATGCTTGCCTAAGTCAAGTAGTGTTCGGGAAACCATTCGTTGAGGCCACTAAGATGAGTTATGATCCGACTCTAGGGATAGTTAGGTTCAAGGAAGAGAATGATGAAATTGCCTACCAAATGCCCTATAAGATTGAACAATACCGCCTCCTATCGAACATATAAAAGGAACACAAACAAGCGGCTTACTATAGGAATGATGAGGATAGACGTAGAGGAGTAGAGTATGTGATGAATAGGATGCTTGGTTTCTACAAAGAATGCTTGCAACTAGGTCCGGAATACAAAACTGGTATAGGAGATGACCTAGAGAGTGAAACCAACAATGAGGTCACGTAGTAACCAATGACCTTGAGTCTAGCTACAAGACTCGTAAATAAAGAAAAGCGCTTCTTGGGAGGCAACCCATGCTTTGTGTGATTTTTATTTTATTTGATTGTTATTTGTTTCCGTATGCATGCTTTATTTTTATTGTTGGTAGATCATGTTTCAAAACTAAAATGGTGAAAATACTTTATTTTGTCGTTTGGCTTAGTCATAACTTCATCCAAAGGTATTTCGCAAAAGATAAGTGTAAGGGGAAACCCCAAATATGTTTTTAAGAAACAAACTTGATCATGATTCTCCACAATATTAAATGAACATGTGTATTCGTATTTGTTAGAGTCAAATGCTTATATCGAGTCATAATGATGTTTTGCAGGATTTTCCAGGAAGTAGGACAAAGTTTTTCCAGAAATTTTCCGGAAACTTAACATAAGAATTTATGCAGGTCACTTCTGATGGCGTCAGGAAGAAATTCCTGACGGCGTCACGTGTAAAAATCTGGAAATTTTACCTGTTTTGTTTTTCTAACGGAGTCTTAAAGTTTTTCTTAATTCTTTAGTTTTATAATCTCCAGGAAATCTGCAAACATCATTCCACAAGCATTATATCTTACTTTGTTTTCTAGGATTTTTTAGCATATATAGATTGCCGCCGATTTTACGCGATGTTGCCTTGTTTGTTTTCTCAGGTTTAACAGGTTATGTTTGACAAGAAGATGATTTATATTCTGGAAGGGAAGCTTTGATTGTTCATTTTCTTGGAGGAAGATCTAACCTTGTTACCATACTATCCATACCGAACGAATCAGGGGAGTATTTGATTTCATTCTTTTACCTATTTTACTTTTACATTCTTTAATTGAACATTTGGGACAATGTTCATCCTAAGTGTAAGGGGAGGGTAAATGATGATACCTTATAGATACACTTTCACTTGAGTTTGTTTGTTTGATGGTAGGTGTGTAATAAAACTATGAGAAATACTTGTTAGTGTAATTTTAGCGCTAAATTTAAATTTTTTTACAACATTTAGGAGTGAAACTTTAGCCTTAGCAAGCGTCTCATGGATAGGAGATTGTATGACTAGCATAAAACCGTATCATTCAGAAAAAATTTCCACCCAAATATGTGAGGTTCGCCTTTAGATTTGATAGGAAAAGCATTTACTATTAGTGCTTATGAGTGTACCGGTAGCATTTAATTCTAGAACTTGCGTTAGTGATGCATCCCGAGACCGCTAGTGAGACTACATTCGTGTAGTAGGATTTACTACATGATAAGAGGCATTAGGATCACCCTTGTGTTAAACCCGTTTCATAATTTCTTGACCATTTAAGTCATATTACTTGGCTAGTAAAGTCAATTAATTTTTCCCACACCTTACCGTTGTACTCATTTTTAGTACACGAAACTCTTAGTGCACCCCTCCGAGCCTATCTTTTCATTTCTAACTTTAAGCATCTTACTTAAAGGAAGAATTTGTTACACCCCACTTAAATGTACAACCAAATCGTCTTAGCCTTCCGTGTATGCACTCATCTTTAGTGCATTATTGTTATTTGTTTAAATCCTTAGTTAATTATCTAATTGATTACATGGTTGCTAAGTCGAGTCATATCCTTGTACATATTGTTTTGGGACGATTGAGACTCATGGGTAAAGTACTTATATTATGGAGTAATGGGGAAGAACATCATATTATTACCCCTATATGTGCGTTAATCTTAAAAGTACTCCAAGTGTTTTAATTATCTTGATTCGAGTCATTAGATTAGTTTATTGTAAAGTATGTAAAAATTCAAGTGTAAGGGGAATGTTCATTCCCTATGATGTATTATTTTGGATGGTAGGGTAAGAATGTATGCAAAAAAAAATAAAAAAATAAATAAAAATAAAAAAAACATACGGACTAACCGTCCCATTTTATTCTATGTTTATTTTATGTTTTTGTTATTTTTCATTTATTAGCTTAAGTCGAGTCTAGTCTTGACATAGCAACGCCATATTGTACATGTAATTAACCAAGATAATTAGCTCGCCACCAGTAAAGATTGCCTATATCCAACAAAACCGTGTATTCCATATCCCTACACCTAACGTTACAACCCTTTTAAAAGACCTCTTTGATAGTTTATCCTAGGTGCTTACGCCATGCGGTGGAGGTTTGATCCTTTCCCAAACCTATGGTAATCTATTTTGCTATGACAGGTAGTGAGAGATGTTTTTCATTTCCATATTGTGATATATACTTTACTACACCCGAGAGATGTGAGTATCTAAACATTATTTGTGAGGTGCTAGTGTATGACCTCCGTGCTTGTCTTTGGTCTTTAGTAGAACGATTATTTGTTGTAATTACTTTTATATTTGTGTTAAATGACCCATAACTTGTATTTTGATTAGAATAAAAGCTCATTTGCTTGAGGACAAGCAAATCTCAAGTGTAAGGGTATATAATGAGGCGAAAAATGAACCATTTTTAGGGGGTCATTTAAGCCGGAATTGGAATTTATTTGATCAAATATTGCCCTAAATTGTTCCTTTTGTGATTTTAGGTACTTTGGGAGTGAATTCTGGAAAAGGAAACATTTTGGACGTTTTTGGAGCATAAAAGTGAAGAAAACGGCAAAGTCTTAATTTTCCTTGCTGGGAACAGTACCTGACGGCGTTAAGAAGAATTTTATGACGGTGTCAAGAGCAAAATGGATGACGATCCAGAGAAAATGTGGCGGCGTTAGAATAAGGGCGTCAAGAGTAATTTTGGTGACGGCCCAGAGCAGAATCATACATGACGGCGTCAGCTTTGGATCTAGGCAGTCCGAGAACTTTATTGGCGGAGAGATGACGGCGTCAGATTTTTCCTCTTGACGCCGTCACCTCATAAATCTATATATACTTTTCAAATTTTCATTCATAAAAGGGAGGAACTTGTGTGGAGAATATTAGGGCGGAACTTTATAAACCCTAGCTCGTTTGTAACAGTATTTTCAAGGGTTTTCACCCCTTGAAACCCTTCATGTTCAATTGAGATAAGTTTTCTTTCAATTCATTCAATATGTCTATGTGTTGTTTGAATATAACTTACACTTGTCTTGATTTTAACATGCTATGCTAGATCTATTATGTGTTTTCTTGGATGTAATGAAACCTAGATGTTGATTATAGGTTGATTACTTGTTTATAGTTGTAATGGATGAATGATTTCAATGTTAGGCTTAAGAAAACTGGCAGATCTCCATTGTGTAACTTGCTAGAACGTCTTAAGAAACATGAACCGATGTGTACTAGGTTTTTATGGTTGTATTTAATGCATGAGTGAATTCTAGTGATCCCATGTTAGGAGCTTCTTAGCCGGCTCGACATAGGAGTGAAGTAGGAGCTTATAGGATTGGGGAAGTAAGTACACCACCCCATGAATGGTATAAAGGAATACAATCCGTCATCCACGCAACTGTAACAAGTAATTAACCTGTGAAAGATATCTAGGGAGTAGTGAAATCTAAGTAAACACAATTCTCCCATATATTGCTCACACCACTAGTTTAAATTAGTTTATTTTCATTTTTGTTATTTTATTTTGATTGCATCTTAGTTATTGGGTTAGTTGACTAGCAACTAATTCCGCCCACTCTTCCAATACCCGAGATTTTATTTGCTTTTATAAAATATAAAAAAATACAAAAACAATCATCCCTCACCTCTAGACCTAGTTTTTAGGTTTTCTAATCCTAGCGACAATATTCCTGAGTTGAACGATCAATCCCCCGGTACTTGTCACTATACTATACTACAACGATCAGGTACACTGCCTGGTGGGGGTTGTAAGCTTCTCGAGATCCCTCGAGAGGTAAAGCCTGGTGCAATTCCCACGCATCAAGTTTTTGGCGCCACAGCCCGGGGAATAGTTATTGTCTAGGTTAGGATTTCTTTTTATTAGGTCTACTTGCTAGATTCCTTTCTAGTAAGACTTTATTTTTATTTATAGGTTCTCTTTAGTCTATCTTATTTCTTCGTGCTTTTGTTCGTAACTCTTTACCATCCGACATCATGGAAGGTGGTAACATCTTTGAACCCATAAACCCACCACAACAAGACCACCCACAAAACCCACCACTAGCAAACCAACCTCTTAGGCCCCGAACCCTAGGAGAGTACTCCCGACCTAGCCACCAAGGCTACCGAAACACCATTGAGCTCTCCCAAGGAGCCAATGTGTCTCCCTTGCGATCCGACACCATCCGGTCGGTGCAAAGCGGATGTGCATTCCATGGACTTCGTTCCGAAGATCCCAATCAACATCTCAAGGACTTCCTTAAAATCATAGATTCCATAGACCTAGATGTTGCAACTAAAGAGACGACCCGATTACGCCTATTCCCATTCTCTCTGCGTGATCAAGCTAGTCAATGGCTTGAACGTTTACCCGCGGGATCCATCACCTCATGGGATGATCTCACCACTCGTTTCCTTGCTCAATTTTTCCCACTAGGGAGAACTACCAAGCTTAGAAATGATATCTTGATGTTCCAACAACGTCAAGGTGAAACTCTATGTGAAGCATGGACTCGTTTCAAGGACTTACTCCAAAAAGTCCCTCATCATGGCATAAATCTTTGGCTCCAAGTCCAAATCTTCTATGACCATATCGTTCTCTCCACAAGGCAGACCATTGACCAATCAGCCGGTGGCAAGCTACGTGATCTAAGTGCGGAAGAATCATGGGAACTCATAGAAGATCTTGCTTTCTATGACAACGAAAGTTGGAATGATCCCCGTGATTTGAACAAAACGGTCGAGGCAATATCTTTGCCTTCGAACAATTCTAACACTCCCGACCGTAGGATCATGGAACTTGAGGACCAAGTCAAGTTTCTCATGAAATCTCACGAAGCTCCTAAGCCTTCAAGCCAAGTGAACAAAATCACTTCTTCATGCGAATTATGTAGTGGTCCCCATGACACTCGTGATTGCGTGGAACTCCCCGGAACAGCTTTTGCGGACTATGCATCCTCGTGTACCGACGAAGCGGGAGATAAGTGGTACACTTTCAAACCCGAGCTAAACCCTTATGGTGATTCCTACAACCCTTCTTGGAAAAATCACCCGAACCTTAGGTGGAAACAAAACCAAAACAATTCTTTAAATCCGCCTAATCGTTACCAACCAAACGGTCCACCCTCTAACCGTACTTTCAACAACAATCCTTCTAACAACTATGGTAGTACCAACAATCTTGAAGGATTGATGTCCAAGTTTATGGCATCTCAAGAAGCTCGCATAGCTAGGTTTGAAACCGAATTCAACCAACAACAAATGGAGATGACCAATAAGATTGACAACTTGTTGAAAGCCCTCAACAACCAGGCATTAACTACACCTAGGAAGGACACTAGGGACGCCAATAGCAGAATCCAAACTAAGGACCCCTCGCCATCCAAACACGTCCACTTTGTCAATGTTGTCACCGTTAAACCAATTGATAAGGAGATAGAAGAAAGTGACAAGGATGAAGTTGGAGTAGAAACCGAGACTAGGGATGAAATTAGGGAAGTTGAGGTTAATAAGGGAGAAAAGTTAGAGGAAGTAGAGACTGTAGAAGAGTACTTTGATAAGTTGCCCACCAAGGAAGAACGGGAATATCACAAGGATTTATTCGATGATCCTGAGACACTATATATCTTTGGTTCACCCCTTATCAAAATGGGAGACCCCTCCAACATCAACATATCATGCAACATTGGACATATGCATGTATGGAAAGCTTATATCAATCCTAGGTCTCCTATAAACATCATGACTAGGACTTATTATAATTGGGTAATGAAGAAACAACATGGTTATAGGATGATGCCCAATAGGAATTTAATAAGTAATTTTGTAGGTAGAGTGAAAGGATTGCATGTGATTGTCAGAAATTTCACTTGCGAGATCGATTTTATGATAGTAGAGGATACTTGTCCGGTGATAGATGCTTGCCTAAGTCAAGTAGTGTTCGGGAAACCATTCATTGAGGCCACTAAGATGAGTTATGATCCGACTCTAGGGATAGTTAGGTTCAAGGAAAAGAATGATGAAATTGCCTACCAAATGCCCTATAAGATTGAACAATACCGCCTCCTATCGAACATATAAAAGGAACACAAACAAGCGGCTTACTATAGGAATGATGAGGATAGACGTAGAGGAGTAGAGTATGTGATGAATAGGATGCTTGGTTTCTACAAAGAATGCTTGCAACTAGGTACGGAATACAAAACTGGTATAGGAGATGACCTAGAGAGTGAAACCAACAATGAGGTCACGTAGTAACCAATGACCTTGAGTCTAGCTACAAGACTCGTAAATAAAGAAAAGCGCTTCTTGGGAGGCAACCCATGCTTTGTGTGATTTTTATTTTATTTGATTGTTATTTGTTTCCGTATGCATGCTTTATTTTTATTGTTGGTAGATCATGTTTCAAAACTAAAATGGTGAAAATACTTTATTTTGTCGTTTGGCTTAGTCTTAACTTCATCCAAAGGTATTTCGTAAAAGATAAGTGTAAGGGGAAACCCCAAATATGTTTTTAAGAAACAAACTTGATCATGATTCTCCACAATATTAAATGAACATGTGTATTCATATTTGTTAGAGTTAAATGCTTGTATCGAGTCATAATGATGTTTTGCAGGATTTTCCAGGAAGTAGGACAAAGTTTTTCCAGAAATTTTATTGAAACTTAACATAAGAATTTCTGCAGGTCACTTCTGATGGCGTCAGGAAGAAATTCCTGACGGCGTCACGTGTAAAAATCTGGAAATTTTACCTGTTTTGTTTTTCTAACGGAGTCTTAAAGTTTTTGTTAATTCTTTAGTTTTATAATCTCCAGGAAATCTGCAAACATCATTCCACAAGCATTATATCTTACTTTGTTTTCTAGGATTTGTTAGCATATATAGATTGCTGCCGATTTTACGCGAGGCCACACTCCTTCATTATCGCATTCAAGATGCGTGATGTTACTTAGACTCTATTCTTTACTCAACATTTGTAGATTGTTTGTATCACTCTGTTTGCTTTATATATATGTATGATGTATTTTTGATATAAGAATTATGTTGCATTTGTATTGAGAGTATAAGGAAGAAAAGTGGCGGATGTGTGTGCGAATATTTAGGCTAAAACATCAAGTATCAAAGATGGAAGAAGTATCAACATGGGTGAACAGACACCACTTTCAAGTATGAAAATAAACTTGTTTTGGTGTTGTTCATCCATGTTGATTCATCTTTGCTCTTTGTCAAAATATAGAAACAATTATCAAGTATAATTTGTAGGTTCGATGCTTGAATTTAGCGTCTTCGTCTTCCAGCATGTTGGTAGGTTAGAGATTCAAGGCTGAATAATATGTTGTTGTTGGCTAGGGTAGAAAGGATGGTAGTTCATTGCATTGTTATTATAAGTTTAATATGATTTCATTCATGCACGATTAACTCTCTAATGTCGTAGAATCTACATAATTAATATGTATGTTCATCACATCTAAGGGAGCAATATAAATGATAGTAAGAATCTGTTTTCTAATAACTTAAAGCTCAATATTAGGGAAAATCTATCTAAAGTTGTAGAACGGTTCCATTACTTAATTTGGAAATCCTCTACTACCGTTATTAGACGGTGTCCAAAAAACAAAGCAATGGAACCTTTCTGCAACTTTAGATAGATCTGGCCTGATCATTGAGACGTCTTCAATGCGATGATGATATAGTGTGTATTGTTCATGACAGGCCACACTCCTTCATCATCGCATTCAAGATGAGTGATGTTACTTAGACTCTGTTCTTTACTTAACATTTCTAGATTGTTTGTATCACTCTGTTTGCATTCCATTCTTTTTTATGATCTAAATGAGTCTGTAATTTCAACATACCTTTCCATTCTAAGCTCCCATACAGTTCCTTTTATTTTTTCAACAATCTAGCAATGCGGCTGGTTCAGTCCTTTGCTCAAAGGGAGTTGAAACGATAAAAGGAGCTGTAGCGGGAACTTAGAAGGGTTACGTATGTTGGTTTCAACATACCTTTCCATTCTGAGTTCCCATACAGTTCCTTATGTTTTTTCAACAATCTAGCAATGCGGCTGGTGCAGTCCTTTGCTCAAAGGGAGTTGGAACAACAAAAGGATCTGTATCGGGAACTTAGAAGGGTTACGTATGTTGGTTTATTGCATTCCATTCTTTTTTATGATCTAAAACCAACTATCCATCAAGTAATGTGGCCATTGGAGTTCCAAGAACAAAGGTTGTTTCAAATACACCTTGAATTGCAACATTATCTTTTATTTCATTTACACTATATTTTTTTAAATTTTAATATATTTTTTTTTTTTATTTTTTTTTTGCAGAAATCATACATTGACAGCAGTGACTCAAGTTCATTTCAACATACCTTTCCATTCTGAGTTCCCATACAGTTTCTTTTGTTTTTTCAACAATCTAGCAATGCGGCTGGTGCAGTCCTTTGCTCAAAGGGAGTTGAAACGACAAAAGGAGCTGTATTGGGAACTTAGAAGGGTTACGTATGTTGGTTTATTGCATTCCATTCTTTTTTATGATCTAAAACCAAACATCTACCAAGTAATGTGGCCATTGGAGTTCCAAGAACAAAGGTTGTTTGAAATACACCCTAAATTGCAACATTATATTTTATTTCATTTACACTATATTTTTTTAAATTTTAATATATTTTTTTATTTTTTTGCAGAAATCATACATTGACAGCAGTGACTCAAGTTCATTTCACATATCAAGCAGTTCTGAAGGTCCTCCAAATACATGGGCAGACTACTTTCCAAAGGGATATTATGGATTAGGCACAAAAAAGGAAGATGCTAGGAAGGTTAAAACTCCAAAAAAGACTGCCAAAGAGCTTTTTGATGAGAGGGTTCAGGTGCTAGGCCTGCCCAATGCTAAGACTTGTGAAGACAAGGGTATAAAACCATGGGAACCAAAAATGCCCAAAGTTTGTTCAAAAGGGAAGGGTAAAAAGAAAATGTATTAGTTGAGTTAGGAAGTAATTTGAATAAACCTGTGTAATCCGTTTGTACTACTTTATTTGACTTTATGAATAAACATGTTGTCATTGCTCAATTTTCTCATTAATGAACTGAATATGAATCGGTTAATTTTTGTGGCATTTTATTTTTATCCCTAGCAGCATTAAGTTATGCCAAGCAGTATTAAGTTCTGAGTTACTAGCATTCACCCAAATTCCAATCCAAACCCTGAGTTGCCCATAAGATAAGTTTGACAATCTTTGACTTTTGCAAATGACAAGCAAGTTTGACAATCTTTGTTTGACTTTTAACAAAGCTTCATAACATAGTCAACAAAGCAACATAACATAATTAATCAACAAAAAGATAACTTGATCATATAGTAATCGATAACTTGATTAACAAAGAAACATAAGATAAGTTTTCTTTGAACACAAAAACATTAAACTTCAAAGAAATAACATAATAATGATTAATATCATCTTACATCAGGGTTAATTGAATGAAAATTATACAAACTATTTTGAATGCCTTTATAAATATCAACAATGTTTCCATGGATTTGTTCTATTTCTTGATTTCGAACATTAACTTTGTTCTGATGCACCAATATGATATCTTGGTCTTTTTTGTTTTGTTCTTCCAACAGCGCAATTCGTTTGTTGTAAAGTTCAACCAACTGTCGTTCAGTACCATATTGGTCTTGAGAATGGCATTTGTCCCAGCACTCTTGGGTTAGGCCATGGATTTTATATTTTTCTGGCATTGGAGGAGGAGGAGGAGGAGGAGGAGGAGAAGTATCCCTTGAACGTTTTGTTTTCTTTGAAGCAGGATTTAAAGATGATGAAGCCATTGCAGTTCCAAACAATAATTGAATACGCAATGAAAAGATGAAAGAAGTTGGTTGTAATTCCTTTGTATTTATAGGCACACAAGAGTCGCAATGTCACAACGTTTAAGTGTCACAACGGTTTACAAAGTGTCACAACGGTTTACAGTTACTTTTTTACAGTTACACCGGTTCACAGTAATTTATGCCTAGCAGCATTAAGTTATGCCTAGCAGCATTAAGTTCTTTATTAATCAGGTCATAACAGTGTTGAAGTAAGTTTGCCAATTCAGGGAGTAAACACTGTCACAAACACAAATTTTACACAACTAATAACTAGATTAATACCATTATGTTTATTCTTACTATATTTTCTAACATTTGAAACCACTTACAATGCTTATTACCATTTAAAGTTTAAAAATAAAATTATAGAATGCTTAGGAGCGCGCATTTAATGTGTAAAATTAAAATGATTACAATTAGGCACGAGTAATTAGTGCATTTCACATGCTAATGTGACGTTAAACTTGGTAAATCGCAATAATCCTTAATGTTGAGACTTTCTAAATTCCCTGGGCGTATAGTATGTCGCATCCCTTTTTAAGGCCATCACTTAGCTTTTCAACACACACTTTTTAAAACAATCTAAGATCGAAGTTATGGCTGGAAACAAGAAAAGGTGCATTTCATCAAAGAAGAAGCGTTCAAAGTAAGTACTACTAATTGAAATTTTGTACACGTAAACATTCAAAGTTTGTAAAGATGTTATGTACGTACATGTTGACTTGGTTTTTTTTCTAGTAGAAGTTAGTTAATCCATAATAATTTTGGTGTATTAAGCTTTTATGAATTTATAAAAATGGTTATCAATTGGTAGCTTTAGGTAATCAGTTGTGAAATTGTGTTAGTTTACTACGTAGTAGCTTGAATGTTTTATTCCTTATATTTGTTATCTTCTGTCACACCCCCAAAATACCTGAATGGCAGCGGAATGGAATACCTGGGGGTGACTGCCATAGCATCACAATTACAGTTACATTGAACGACCTAAAGTGTCGTTTGGAAAATACGTCATTTGATCATTAAAACATTTAGAGTTTACAAAACCTAGGTCCCAAAAGGTGTTGCCAATTTAGGTGAAATAAGTTCAAACAAGATCAAACATTCATAAGTGCAGAAAATATAGTCAGACGCGTCGACTCCGCGACTCCATGAAGGTCCAAATGCATGCAACATGAGCTACCTTAATAACCTGAAAATACATGCTAAAGTGTCAACACGAGGTTGGTGAGTTCATAGATTTTAGTGAATAAGTATGTAAAGTAAAACATTTGAAAGAAGAATTCCCAGAAAAAGTATCGTAAATCCGTAATAAGGCTGATGCAAAGGCATCGTAAATCAGTAGTAATAGTGATGGAAAAGTATCGTGAATTTATAAGTAATTTTGTATGTACAATAGCCCAAGTATAAAGTAAAGTAATAAGATTTCAGTCATAAAACTACATTAGCTCTTAAGCTCATGACCCCGAAGCTAGACATTACTTGGCCCCAAATGAGTGTTTACCAGACACTCTAAAGATATTAGACATGAAATGCATCCGTAATTCCGTTGGAGCAACCCAAACACGGATGGAGGAGTCACCCTCAATAGATCTATTCACTCACTCTCGCTCGTACTTTAATTAACAGTCCATGATAATAAATGGGACTTGTCAAGACGTGGTAATAAGGCAACTTAAGCAATGTAAGGCATTTAATACTTTGGCATGTACAAAAATAATTAGGGCAAAGTACTCTCCCCCAGAAGTAATTCAAAACGTATAAAAGTATAAAACAAGTATTTAAGCATGTATCTCCCCCAAAGAGTTTATAATGTAATTAAACAAGTAAAAGTGGGGCTATGACTCACCTCGAAGTGATGATGTTATGAGATGAAATGATAAGGACAACAAGGAACGAAATCAACCGCAACCTATGATGAATGAATATGATCTAATTTAGATCATGAAATGATGTAGAGAATATGCATGTACATGATACCTATACCACTCATAACTTGAAAATACTAGTTATAGTCACAGTAAAATATATTCCATACTTAAGAAAAATAAGTCCTAACTAGACTTGTAAAAACTTGACGTAATGTCAGAAAATCAATTTATAGAGTGGTAACAAAATTGCATACTTTAGAAATTCTGTAAAACAATTTCCCCATAGGGTAGTAAAATAGCTTGAAACAAAATTCGTTGAATGGTGTATTGGATACGTAGGTGAATCTTATGGAATGGTAATAGTCTACTAATCCACTTATTTAAAGAATGTAAATATCTTAGTTCAATACAGGGTAGTGGTTTATGATTATGAAGTGGTCGAGAATATGGTAGTGATATTGAGAGCGTGAAGGATGAACGTGTCGTTAAGGCATCTATAGTCAACTAAAGATGATAGTCTATGTGTCAAAGGATATAGGGCAGAAATTGGTGCCAATGATGTGAAGTATTCAAGAATTTATACTAGGTAAAGTTCGCAGGTTCAAATGCTTAATCCCTTTAGGCATGACTAAAATGTATAAAGAATGAAAATTGTTGTATGGGTGATCTGAGTCAAGTAGGTACCACATCGAATGATGTTTGATTTTCCATGATTGCAAGCTAAATGCCTTATAGTCAGGTGAAACTTCTCGATGTCCTTTCATGAAAATAAGGTCTTGTCCCAATGTGACTAAGCTATATCGATCTCCGAAAAGAATATAAATTTTGTTGAGTAATTGTACCTTGATCTTTTAATCCAACGAGCTCATACTAGCGTGAGGGTCTTATAATATGGAATGAGCGAAAAAGTCGTAATTTGAAGTAGTGGTATTAAGGCATGGTGTATCAATATTGGTAATCTCTAGTAGAGGGGTTTCTTTCGCATCTAAGGTCAAATAGTAAGTAGGTATAGTGGTTGCTTTCGAGATTCGTTCATGAGTTATGCGTGTTCCTTCTTGGAGATATGGTTTCTAAAATTAACAACATTTATTTGAGTAAAACATTGTGAAATTTGGTCATAAATGTATTTTGGAGTGACTTTATTTGAAGTTTGTAATGAATATAGTTATGTAAAAGATGTGACTACGAAATATTTTGTATTTTGATAAAAACGATATCTCATATATATATATATATATATATATATATATATATATATATATATATATATATATATATATATATATATATATATATATATATATATATATATATATATATATGTGTGTCTTTAGAAAAAGGGAATTCAAGAAGATTGTTGCTTAAACAAAAATGAGTTTTAATCCAACCATTGAAAATCAATAATTTGTCGTACTTCGTAAGGTTTGCAAGAAATCTTTTTATTTGTACAAAAATTTAGTTTGGCTTTGACTTACTTGAATTGTTATTATCTCCGAAACACGAAAACTAGGGGAGTCACTTTTATCTTGGTCAAAATGACCATTTAATTGTAAAGACATCTTCGTCTTTATTAATCTTATTGTTTTACTCGCATCTTCCTAAGGTTGTAATTATATGTCAAATCTACTAATGTGACCACATTGGTCGGTGGAGTGTTGCTAGAGCGACTAATGATGTAATTATCGACTAAGAATGTGGTGTAATCAAACTTGATAATGAAGGGAGAGTTGTGATGAGTTCCATTATGATGGTATAATACCGTTCAAAGCATCTTGTTGGTTTATTGTGTTATGGAGGTATTAGTCGATCATATCTAAGATAATATAGAGTCCTGGTGATAGATGTCACCCTTGGGCGATTGATTGCAATTCTTATTGCGTTTGTGAGGCTTGTGGTATTATTCAGAGTATATCGTCTAAACACTCGTGGAGATCATCGTCTAATGATGAAGAGTAGTAGGTTGTCAAGCAGTAGAGGCTCTCAAACTCTCACCAACCTCAAACCTATAAGGTGGTGTAACGTGTGGTAGATGGTAATGGTATGTCAAATAGTGGTTGCTTCTTAAGCGGCCTGTCATATATGGGTGTAGGGTCTCTGAGATGTGATGGTGATAATAGTGAATGGAATACTACCCTGTTCCTATAACAAATCAATGGTGCTAATGGTGGTGTAAGTGCAACTGGTTGTACAATGGTAGTGGAAGATGACAAGGCATCTTCAATGTCGGAATCCGATAAAAGGATGACAGGGTATGTATCTGAAGACATGTCACTTGTGAACCAGGTCAATATAATTATATATATACGAATATGGGTATATAACTCGCACAGTGTGTGCATGAAACAACATATGTAGAGAATATGCACTTATGATAAAATGATGAGATGCTATGATGATGTGGTTATAGGCTAGGGTCCAAGATACATCCTAGTTCGCTATAACCTTAGCTCTGATGCCGATTTTTCACACCCCCAAAATACCTGAATGGCAGCGGAATGGAATACCTGGGGGTGACTGCCATAGCATCACAGTTACAGTTACATTGAACAACCTAAAGTGTCGTTTGGAAAATACGTCGTTTGATCATTTAAACATTCAGAGTTTACAAAACCTAGGTCCCAGAAGGTGTTGCCAATTTAGGTGAAATAAGTTCAAACAAGATCAAACGTTCATAAGTGCAGAAAATATAGTCAGACGCGTCGACTCCGTGACACCATGAAGGTCCAAATGCATGCAACATGAGCTACCTTAATAACCTGAAAATACATGCTAAAGTGTCAACACGAGGTTGGTGAGTTCATAGATTTTAGTGAATAAGTATGTAAAGTAAAACATTTGAAAGAAGAATTCCCAGCAAAAGTATCGTAAATCCGTAATAAAGCTGATGCAAAGGCATCGTAAATCAGTAGTAATAGTGATGGAAAAGTATCGTGAATTTATAAGTAATTTTGTATGTACAATAGCCCAAGTATAAAGTAAAGTAATAAGATTTCAGTCATAAAACTACATTAGCTCTTAAGCTCATGACCCTGAAGCTAGACGTTACTTGGCCCCAAATGAGTGTTTACCAGACACTCTAAAGATATTAGACATGAAATGCATTTGTAATTCCATTGGAGCAACCCAAACACGGATGGAGGAGTCACCTCAATAGATCTATTCACTCACTCTCGCTCGTACTTTAATTAACGGTCCATGATAATAAAGGGGACTTGTCAAGACGTGGTAATAAGGCAACTTAAGCAATGTAAGGCATTTGATACTTTGGCATGTACAAAAATAATTAGGGCAACGTACTCTCCCCCAGAAGTAATTCAAAATGTATAAAAGTATAAAAGAAGTATTTAAGCATGTATCTCCCCCAAAGAGTTTATAACGTAATTAAACAAGTAAAAGTGGGGCTATGACTCACCTCGAAGTGATGATGTTATGAGATGAAATGATAAGGACAACAAGGAACGAAATCAACCGCAACCTATGATGAATGAATATGATCTAATTTAGATCATGAAATGATGTAGAGAATATGCATGCACATGATACCTATACCACTCATAACTTGAAAATACTAGTTATAGTCATAGTAAAATATATTCCATACTTAAGAAAAATAAGTCCTAACTAGACTTGTAAAAACTTGTCGTAATATATATATCGTATATAGAATGTTAGTGTTATATCATTCGCCTTGAAAACCTTGAAGTAACGTCTAATAGTCGTATAAATAAACTTGTAATCATAAGTACTTCATTAATTATGAATTTGGCACTTTGGTAGTATTTCTAGAAATTCTAGGATTTAGTACGTAGAAGTAGTATTATTATTATTTCTAGTTAAAAGCTGTCAATTTATATATAGTTTTGCCGATATTGAAACGTGAATATCTTTGTCGTTATAAGTTCATTTTCTTCGTTCTTTATATTCACGGATTTGTCTTAGTATGTACTAATATATTTTTGATAACTCGGCTTCTCTAGGTTACGTCTAACGCCTCGGTTTGTCTACCAAAAATCGTCCAACAGCATATAATTTTCAGAAAAATAGTTTTCGTCAATAAACTTGCAAAAATCATATCTCCTTCGTTATAAACTCGTTTTAATCCGTTCTTTCGCCAAAAGTTTCATTTTTGAAAGTATTTTCTAAATCTTTGGTTGAAAATCTCCCCTGAGTTACTGAGTTTTCCAGAATTTCCATTTTGGGACAGTAGGTTTATAATAATGTTCCAAATCCATTTCTAATGTTCTAAACTAGTTTCTAATCCACCCAAATCACTTCCAATCATCACAAATCTAGTCTATTCCTACCATACACCTTCTTAGGGTGTCATGGGTTCCTAATCATCATCAATCTAGTGGATCTAACAAGGGTTTCCATTTCTAGGGTTTCAAAGACATAAGTATATATAATGAGTGGCATAAGCTAACATATGCATGAAATCATGTATAGAAATCACATGATCATAAAGATAAATTGAAGAAATTATGAAAATAAATTTTGTAAACTTACTTTGAATGATTATGAAGCTTGGATGATGAAAACCTAATGATCCTTGAGTTTGTATTACAAAACCCTAACAAGGATAACTATAAGGACTTGATTTGAGCTTGATCTTGGAAAAAATGGTGGATCTTGGTGTTGTTTTGGTTTGGCCGTGGGTTTTGAGAGGAAAAAGAGGGGAAATGGTTTTGATTTTTGATCTAAGAATATAAGTATGAAAAGGTGTTTGTAGTTTAGATATTTTCTAGTGAATTTGAGATAAGTTAAGAGAAATTAATGCCAAGGGTTAAAAGGGGGGGGGGGGGGGGGGGGGGTTGGCTGGTTTTTCAAAGGCAGAAAAAGGGCAAAATGTGTTTTTGATTTATTTAGGAGTGGTAGTGGAGGATTGGTGTAAGTATTAGTTGTTAAATTTAGGTAGATGTAGTTAGTTTTTAGTTATAATCGGGTGTCGGGTTTGCGAGAAATAAATTTTAACGACGTTAACCGGGACTTAATAAAGTCATAAAAATGATAAAATTATGTTGGGTACAAAAATTGAGCGTTTGGATAATTATCGTTTAGTTTTCACGAAAACCGTCGTAGTTATATTAAACTTACGTTATAAATTAAATAAATTCCCAACATACCGGGTAAATGAATTTTATAATTTTTATGATATTGTAAGGAGTTTAAAAATATATCGGAACCATCGTGGGGATTCTTAGATATGTTAGTTATATTTATTACTCGCGTGTTAACATTTAATTAAAATAAATATACGTAAAACGTTAAATATACCAAAAATATTAATATGAATATTCTACGAGTGGTATAGTATGTAAATGCTATTATGATGATATGTAGACTATTTCTAGTCCGTATGAAGTGTCCCTAATGATAAAGCATGAATTCGCACCTGAACCAATACGGTTACGCGAATTTAAGTACCCGTAAACTAAATTTACGATGAAATGAGCAATGCACGTGAATAGTGTTTTCTTTCCGGAAATGAATAGTATTTCATGAATAGTAAAATTTTTGAACGCTTCTCAGAATATCAAACTGACATAAAAAACGATGAATAGTAAAATGATGAATAGTGTTTTATGAATAGTAAATTGTCAAAGTTTGGAAATTGACCTGAAATGGTGAGTTGTGACAGTCGCCCACCCAAAAAGGAATTCAGTCCCTGAATTCAGCTGGTGTTGGTCTCAGAAACAAACTTCGTGAAAAGATGTTGATGACGTATAGCCTATATTTGGGCCGCAAGCCCAAATGATAGACATTACTTACACTTAAGCCCATCACGAATGGGCTACCATGACAAATGGTATGGGCCGCAATATTAATACTTTGGGCTCATGAAGCACAAAGGCCCAATCTAACCCACCGGGTATACGATAAGGATTATTTATTCAAGGAATAGATATCCTTACCTTGGATAAGCACCATGCGTGCGAAGAGTAAGGAGCAAGAAACACGGTTTCTTAGCCCCTATATATAGAATCACACGATTCTCATTAAAGGTACGATTCACATAATCCCTAAACTCTTCAACCAAAACCTAAATTCGATTACTTACTCTCACGCCGGAGTCTAATCGGGGGAGACAATCCCTCGATAAGCCTAACGGTGTTGTTTATTTTCTTAGTACGCAGGTAACAAAGTACTAAGGAACGAATTGATATAAGAGCAAAGCCCAACAAACAGGTACGCCCAACTTTTGTATCAACAAGTGGCGTCATCCGTGGGACCCTACAACGAACTAGAATGACGAAACACAAGAATTCGGGCCAGCGGACTCCGCAGTCAGAAAAACGTGATCATCAGAAGAAGAATCGACAAGATTCGACCTCTAAGCAGGTTGCTGGGACAACCAGCGCACCTGATCACCAGGAGGCGGGAACAACCCAGCCTATTCCAACAATGGAACTACCTTTAATCTCGTCAGTGGTCCCAAGCGCTGAGGAACTCCAGCGCACCCTCTTCACCACTCCTCATCAGGCTGCACCCGTAGTGAACAACACTGTGCCGCCAGGCGCGCCTGAACGAAACCGGGCGCCCCATACTGAGGCAGAGATCCTTGCAACGACTGAGGACGTACCCGATTTAACTTTGGGAAATTTCGTGTCCCAAAACTATGAAACCCTAACTGCCCTCATGCAGGAAGAAGCGGCAAGAAGAGCCGGTACGGATCTGCAAACCCGACTTAATTTCGGGCCAGAACGTGAACTAACACCACCACGTCACCCACGAGGAAGACGTACAGAACGTACCAATGTCCATGACAGGTTGGGTACGGTGTCTGGCTCACAAAATTCTGGAGACAGCGGTAGGCGCACCAATGTTCATTCCAGACTTGGCAGTCGGGGAATACACGACCGATTAGGTCCTCAGCATTCGCCGAGTCAAGGATCCTCCAATCCCAGAAGTAGGCGGATCCAAGACAGGTTGGGGAGAAGAAGATCCCCAAGCAGAGATCCCTCAGGCTCCTCTTCTGAAGGGAGCAGGCGCAAACGCCGACGGAGAGATTATCCTTCCTCCAGCGATTCCTCGGACAACGAGGATAAAGAAACAGGTCACTGGAAATCAAAAGAATGACGTCGCGAGGAAGAGAACGAGGATATGTCTCTCCCATGGCGACGCCATAAAATTGATGCGTTCACACGTCGCATAAGTGATTACTCAGACGACAGGCGCAGACGCATGCCCGCTAATGTGAAGACATATGATGGAACAGGTGACCCTGACGACCACCTCAAAATTTTCGAGTCAGCCGCAACTATCGAAAATTGGCCACAGCCTGTGTGGTGTCACATGTTTAATTCCACATTAGTAGGGAACGCGCGCACATGGTTTAGCAAACTCCCACGTAGGAGTATAGGCGGCTTTGAGGAATTGCGAAAAGCATTCCGCCACAACTTCACCCAGCGAAAGAAGTGCGCTAAAAATCCTGTGGAATTGGCAAGGGTGAAGCAACGCCAAGGAGAATCAACCAGCGCCTTCATGGAGCGCTTCAAGGATGAGTACATACAAGTCAAAGCATGTCCCGAAATACTAAAAATTTCAGGGTTCATGAATGGAATTAATAATCCAGAACTCATCCGAAAGCTCAACGATAGAGTTCCACAGTCTTTCGATGAACTCACAAAACGCACCAGATCCTTTATACAAGGAGAAGCAGCTGCTGCGGATAGCAAAAAAGGATATTCAAACTATAGACAACAAGAACAACCGCGGAGACAATCCAATGATCAAAACAATAACCGCGGCAGGAACTACCGCAGTGGAAGAGACAACGACAAATATACTCCTCTCACTAAAACTCCAAGGGAGATATTTGCAACAGAAGGTGCGAACTTCCCAAGACCACCACCAATTAAAACGGCAGAAGAAAAACGCCAAGGTAGTGGATACTGCGAGTACCACGGCCAAAAGGGCCATACAACTAACGAGTGTGTCCAACTGAAACAACTAATCGAAAAATTAGTGAGAGAAGGAAGGATGGACCACCTCGTAAAAAACATCAAGGAAGGAAAAGAGAGACAGAGAAATGGAGGCAAGAAAGAACCCCCAAAGGAAAAGGCTGATACTATATACATGATACAATCATGGCAGCGCAAAATAAAGCAAAAAGTCAGCCAAAAATTCTCTCCAGAAAAAGAGATATCCTTCCCTACAATCGCTGCGGACAACGCAGTCGTGGAACCTCTGACCATTGAAATACATGCGGGAGGACACGACATCCACCGCATGTATATTGATGGAGGAGCATCCGCAGACATCATGTATGATCACTGCTTCAAAAGGCTGCGACCTGAAATCCAAAGTCAGTTGATACCAGCTACAATGTCACTAACAGGATTTACAGGAGAAAAGATCTGGCCCATGGGGCAGTTACGCTTATTGGTGGTCGTAGGAGATGAGCAACACTCAACTGCGGCATGGATAAATTTTATGGTAATCAAGTCTCCCTCACCATACAATGGCATAATTGGAAGACCAGGAATATCATCCATGCGCGCAGTACCATCCACAGCACACGGAATGCTTAAATTCCCAGTTGAAGGAGGAGTGGTTACTCTCTATAACACAACGGTACCACCAAGAGAATGTATCGCAGTGACAACTGAAGCAGATACTATTCCAGAACAGCGCACGGAAAAATCGCCAAATTTAAAGGTCGCTATTCATCCAGACTATCCGGAACAACAAGTTTCGATTGGAGGATCTTTATCTGACAAAGGTAAAGCAGCCGTATGCGCACTCTTGCAAAAGAACCTAGACATCTTTGCATGGGAACCAAAGCATATGACAGGAGTGCCTCGTTCTATCACAGAGCACAAACTACAAATCCGACAAGGATACCCTCCAATACGACAAAAGAAGCGCGGTCAGGCTCCAGATCGTGCAAAAGCTATTTTGGAAGAAGTACGCAAGTTAGTAGATGCGGGCATCATGCGCGAAGTGTACTACCACGACTGGCTCTCTAACCCAGTCATGGTAAAGAAGAGCGATGGTAGCTGGAGGATGTGCGTGGACTTCACGGACCTCAATAAAGCATGCCCGCAAGACTGCTATCCATTGCCAGAAATTGATTGGAAGGTTGAATCCTTATGTGGATACCCCTTCAAGTGCTTCCTAGACGCATATAAAGGGTACCACCAAATCCAAATGGCAGTGGAGGATGAAGAAAAAACAGCTTCCAACACCAGTCAAGGGGTATACTGCTACACAAAAATGCCTTTTGGCTTAAAGAACGCAGGCGCGACATACCAACGGCTGGTGGACACAGCTTTCGAAAAACAAGTAGGCCGTAACTTGGAAGTCTACGTGGACGACCTTGTTATAAAAAGCCATACAGAGGATGAGTTAGTGCGCGACATCGAGGAAACATTCCGAACGTTGGGGCGGATAAACATGAAACTGAATCCAAAAAAGTGCACCTTTGGCGCAACTGAAGGCATGTTCCTCGGATACTTAATAGAACCCGATGGAATCAAACCATGCCCAGAGAAGACAAAGGCTGTTATTGATCTCCCCTCCCCGCGCACACTCAAAGAAGTCCAATCACTGAATGGAAAGCTGGCAGGGCTGAATCGCTTCTTATCTAAGTCAGCGGACAAGTCCCTTCCTCTCTTTAAAACACTCACGAAGTGTACAAAAAAGGGAGACTTTCGTTGGACCAATGAAGCGGAGGAAGCTTTCCAACAACTCAAACATCATCTGGCATCTCTTCCCAAACTAGTCGCACCGCGACAAGGGGAAGAACTAATCATGTACTTATCAGCAACCCACGGAGCAGTTAGCGCAGTACTATTGACAGATAGAGACTCCGTCCAGACACCCATATACTTCGTAAGCAAAGCCTTAAAGAAAACAGAGGCTAACTATAGCGCCATGGAAAAACTGGTCTTGGCTTTAGTGTTCGCCGCCAAAAGACTGCGCAGATACTTCCAAGCGCATCCAATTGCGGTAATCACTGATCAGCCAATTAAACAAGTTATATCTAAACCAGATGCATCGGGACGCTTACAAAAATGGAGTGTAATGCTCAGTGAGTACAACATCTCATACAGGCCGCGCACTGCTATCAAAGGGCAAGTTTTAGCTGATTTTATCGTGGAGAAGCCAGAGGGTGACAGCCCAACACCTGCAGCAAAAACGGATCTACAGGAACCATGGACACTGTTCACCGATGGATCCTCATGCGCAGATGGATCAGGCGCAGGACTCATTCTTACAAACCCAGAAGGTATGGAATTCACCTATGCGCTACGCTTCGAGTTCACAGCCACAAACAATGAGGCAGAATATGAAGCCCTACTGGCCGGACTACGCATCGCAATTCAAATGGGTGTACGCAACCTAGAGGCAAACGTAGATGCTCGGCTAGTCGCTAACCACGTGTTAGGAGAATACGAGGCCAAGGATGACCATATGATCCAATACCTGGAAAAGACAAAGTCTCTGATCAAAAACTTCGATAGGTTCACAATAAAACAAGTACCTAGAGGGGAAAACAGAAAGGCGGACGCACTCAGCAAGATCGCATCTACAAGCTTCGCACACCTTTCAAAACAGGTATTGGTGGAAACCTTAAAGAACAAGTCAATCCTTGATATGGAGATATCAACGGTGATAGAAGAACAAGATCCTACGTGGATGACACCTATCATCGAATTTATCAGCAAGGGAACCCTACCCCAAGATAATAAAGACGCTCGAAGAATACGGCGCACGGCGCAACGATTCGAATTTCGCGACAACGTACTCTATCGGCGATCTTTCTTACAACCATGGCTCAGATGTGTTGGACCCCTTCAAGCAGACTATGTACTCCGCGAACTTCACGCGGGATCATGTAGTATGCACTCAGGACCGCGATCCGTGGTGGCAAGCGCTTTAAGGGCAGGATACTATTGGCCAACAATGCACCGCGACGCACGCGACCTAATAAGAAAGTGCAGCAACTGCCAAGTACATAGACCTATTCCGCGCCGACCACAGCACGAGCTAACACCAATTACCTCACCATGGCCATTTTACAAATGGGGTATCGACATCGCAGGACCTTTTCCCGTCGCAGCGGGAGGAGTAAAATTCCTCATCGTAGCCATAGATTATTTTACAAAGTGGATCGAAGCAAAAGCAGTGGTGAACATTACAGGAAACCAAGTCAAGCGCTTTGTTTGGGACAATATTGTCTGCCGCTTCGGCCTACCAGGCGAGATCGTATCAGACAACGGAAAACAATTCTGTGATAACCCATTCAAAGATTGGTGCGCACAATTAAACATCACACAACACTTTGCTTCAGTCAAACACCCACAAACCAATGGCCTAGTTGAGCGCGCTAATCGCAGTCTAGGCGAAGGCATAAAAGCGCGCCTTGACAGACATAAAGGAAGATGGGTGGATGAGCTCTCGCACGTCTTATGGGCGCATCGCACGACAATCAAAACCAGTACTGGCGACACGCCATTCTCCTTAGTCTATGGAACAGAAGCCGTCATACCAGCCGAGATAGGAATGCCAACTATACGCACGGCAGAGGTCAACGTCACAACAAATGACGAGGAACGGCGCATAGACTTAGATATACTGGAAGAAAGACGCGAACGCGCAGCTATACGTGAAGCAAAGGCTAAGGCAAAAATGAAGAAGTATTATGATGCAAAAGTCAAAAACACTTCATTCAGACCAGGAGACTTTGTTTACCGCGCCAATGACGCGAGCCACGTAGAAGACACAGGCAAGCTCGGACCCAAATGGGAAGGACCTTACGAGGTCACAGACGCGCTCGGCAACGGCGCATACAGGTTGCGCGATATGGAAGGTCACGACCTAGCGCGCACTTGGAACATCTGTAATCTCAAAAGATGTTACTTTTAGGCTACGGCCCTTACACAAACACACTCACACCCTACGAGGTGCCCAATAAGTGTTTGTATTTCTTTTCTTTCTTAGGAATTATGTTTTCCATTTTTTTTTCAATAAACTTGCAAGTATTAATAAAATGTTATGGTTTCTAGCTAACTCCATAGCGCACTTTTACTTTATTGCATATATGTCAATATTGTCTATCTTATATTTTTGCCTACATGGCGTGCATGCACCACTTAAAGACCCACGAAGGCATAAAGGATGAGTTAACCTACTAATTTACTCGTTGAATAAGAGGGTTGCAAACCCATCAACATTGGATCACGTATCCTTGCTAAGCGCCTTACTCTTGAGACGTCAAAGTAAGTTTCACATGCGCACCCCACGACGGATGCGCATATACCAAGTACACCGTACGAGCTTAGCAATATAACGAGCCAAGACACTTGGTCAAAAAAATAAAACTTAGCAAACAATGCAAGTATACTTAAAAGACTTAGTCGAAAATAAAACTTAGCAAACAATGCAAGTATACTTAAGTCACGCACTTAAAAGACTTAGTAAAATAATCAAATATAGCAAACAATGCAAGTGTATTTAAGTTACGAGCTTATAACAAAATGTATCTTATTCCATACTTATTAAATTACAAGGAAAAAATACATAAGCTCACAAACAACCTATATGCTATGGCGATGATCATGGCTCTCTTCTGGAGCGGCGGAACTCCCCGCCTCCTTCAGCTTACTCAAGGTTATAGCATCCTGGAGCGACACAGTTGGAACACTCACGGCAACGCCATCAGATCGAGGAAGGTGCGCAGCACCGATGCCGCACATCACAGCCTTGCCCTTAATGCCCTTCTTTATGGCAACCCTTTGCTCGTGACGCTCTAGCACCTCCTTCAAAGGGACTTCCTTCTCAAGTGCAAAAGGCTTGAGGATATCACGGGGCCGCGCAAAAACTGGGACTAGAAGCTGCGAGACATCAGGTTTGAGATAATAATCTACCTCCTCTTCAGCATTCTCCCCAAGATGACGCTGCAACGTCAGACCCGCCATGAGCACATCTATGGGGTCATCTTGGTCGCGCTCCAACCTCCCTATATGCGGCAACTCAAGAACCTTCAGCCCCGCCATCGCCTGCACCAACTCATCGTACGCCGTTGAGCTATAACCAGGAATCTCCGCCAAGTCTTTCTCCAACAACTTGGCCTCACGGAGCTCTTCCAGGACCTGCGAACGGCCACGCGCCATTGCGCAGTGAACAACCTTCCCAAAGGCTTCCACCACCTCTGCAGACTCCAACGTACTCAGAGCTGCCAGACGAAGCCCATGGCTGATCAACCACCTGCATTCACAAAGTGATAATAAAGTAAGATACGCAATAGAGCGAACAAGCAAATCTAAAAGACAAGGACGTAAGAATACCTGCGCTCGGCTATTACAGACATAAGATGAGGATACAGCTCCTCGTCGTACTCGATGCTGAGGGCGCGCAGCTTCTCCTCATACATCACGAGCGTCTTCTCCATGTTCTCCTTGAATTCTTGAAGCCTAGCATAATGCTCAGATCTTTTCTCCTCAAGGAACGACACAGACCACGATGCCCTGGCCTTCATCTGCTCGAGACACGACCTCGCATGTAGCAGATCAGCCAAGATGCTCATCTTGTCCTGAGCCATCTTCTCCCCATACACCCTTGACTCCCCAAGCTCAGCCTGCACGCCCGCCAATTGCGCGCGCAGCTCCTCTTCCTTCTGGGCCAGAGCACGACTCTCCCCAACGCGCTTTCCCTTCAGCTGCGCCACCAGCTCAGCCTGACGGGCAGTAGTCGCAGCCAACTCATCAAGAAGTTGCCGCGCCTCACCACCATCTGCTGCCAAGGTATCTTCTCCCTTGTTTTCATTCTGCGGAGAGGATACTTCATCATCCTTCGCGTCGTCATCCCTACGGAACAAAGACAGTCAACAAAAAATTACAACAAGTAATTACAAAAAAAAAAGAGAGAAGGAATGCACACTTACAGAAACGGAGAAGCATCAGCCTTCAACCGTGCGCCGGAGGTCGAAGTTTCTTCTGCGTTCGACTCTGCGTCTTTGATGACGTGTCGACGCCTCTTGCTGGTGCCACTGGTTCCAGCACCTCCCTTGCGCTTTAAGTTCTGCGCAACTCCTTCCCTCAACACCTCCTCAGGCTTCAGGATCCGAAGGCTGTCAGATGACCCTGAGCGCGTCTCCTCGTGCGCCACCTCCAAATCAGGCACCACCTCCGCAGTTGGGGCCACAACTACTTCAGGCGCAAAACTCTGGACGGGCGTCACCACAAGGGGTGGCGTATCCTCAGGGACTGTCGCAGGCAGAACAGTCAAATGACCGGCAGTCGCATCAAGCAAAGGCTGCTCCCCTTCCCTCAGAGGACGCACCCCTATGGTTACCTGCTTTGGCCTATCCAGCTTGACCACAGCGAACAAATCCATCTCTGCGCATCAAGGGAAACAAGAAAGAAAAAAAGAGATCAGTTATTAAAAGCACGAAGACAGGAACAAAAGACTTACAAAGCATGAAGAATAAAGGGATGAACACCCACCCCGGCCATCCTCACTTAAAAAAGTGGGAACCTCATCTGCAGCACCAAAATACGCGCGGCTCAACCCCACGTATACCAAAAACTCCTCCGGATAGGGGTTAATGGCCAGTCGATTGGCATCTAACGTTTGCGCGTCAGCATGATTATAGGAACCGGGTGCGGGGCGCCCATCCCTTGGTAAGGTTTCCTGAGTATAAAACTCAAAGGGAGAGGGAAAGACTGCGTCATCCACCCAAAAGAAATACTCCCTCCAATTTTTGAGGGCGTCAACCTTTTCCGTATAACACTGAAGCGCCCCCTGGCGCTTCGCAAAGGAAACCCACCCATTCGACCACGTCGTGTGGTAAAAAGCGCGGAATAAATCTACAGTTGGTTCTATCGCAAGTAAACGACAGTTCACTTCAAAATTCGACACCTTCGCCGCACCTATACAATGCAGCTGAGAGATGTGAAGGCGATAATGATTGAGCAAATCGCTCAGAAAAATGGAAATGGGTACGCGGTAATTCGCATACTCAAAAAATTTCGTGTATAGACCTATCTTCCCTTCGGGGAAGTCAGCTATACACGCATCGACATCTGGAGCCTCTGGATGTACATCCAAAGGCACAAAATAGTCGGAAGAAAACTGCGTGACGTCCTCAATAGACAACGCGGAACGAAAGTCCTCTAATTGAGCAACTATTTTCATCTTAAAAAATAAGTAGGACGCACACAAAGATTACCTACGGAAGTTCAAAGGTTTTCTAGCAAAAACGCTCTTAAAGTGAAGAAGATGAATAGTGGTTGTGTGTGTATTTTACTGTGTGGTGAAAAATAAGGGAGGCGGCACTCTTATATAGGGTGGTAAAAACCCTAATTCACGCCCACGTGGATCCCACTCACAGTAAACGTGTGGCTAGAAGATCAAAAGGTACAACACTTTTTCCCGAATCCCAAGTGATACGTGGACACCATCCCCGATTACCGAGGTAACTATTTTGAACCTGTTAGGTGCATTGCACCTCCAGAAAGGCGGTAACAATTTGTTCATTCTCCCGCCACGCTTACCGCTGCTTACATTAAGTCTAGTACCCGCGGCTACGTGCCGCGCATACTAGACTGGGGGGACATGATGACGTATAGCCTATATTTGGGCCGCAAGCCCAAATGATAGACATTACTTACACTTAAGCCCATCACGAATGGGCTACCATGACAAATGGTATGGGCCGCAATATTAATACTTTGGGCTCATGAAGCACAAAGGCCCAATCTAACCCACCGGGTATACGATAAGGATTATTTATTCAAGGAATAGATATCCTTACCTTGGATAAGCACCATGCGTGCGAAGAGTAAGGAGCAAGAAACACGGTTTCTTAGCCCCTATATATAGAATCACACGATTCTCATTAAAGGTACGATTCACATAATCCCTAAACTCTTCAACCAAAACCTAAATTCGATTACTTACTCTCACGCCGGAGTCTAATCGGGGGAGACAATCCCTCGATAAGCCTAACGGTGTTGTTTATTTTCTTAGTACGCAGGTAACAAAGTACTAAGGAACGAATTGATATAAGAGCAAAGCCCAACAAACAGGTACGCCCAACTTTTGTATCAACAGATGTGGATACTTGAGTCGCATTTGGTCTTTGGGTTGGATTCCTTTCAATGGAATCATGAGTCACTAATCTGAAAGTCATTTCTCGGGATCTGAAATTGTGAAACATGTTTGTATAACCTTCTGTTCTCTAACAAGGCTCAAGTCTGACGAACACTAGGCCTACTCTGTCTGAGATATTAGATGGTCCAGTATATATCGGGTTTAACTTCTCGGATTTTTCTGAATGGTATCATGCCTTTCCTAGGCAAAACTTTTTAACGTGACCCTACCATCAACTTGAAATTCTAAGGGTTTACAACTTATCGACTTGTAACTGATTCTTGATTTGCAGGAAATTCCTGGTTATTTCATGAGTGCTTACAGGAACAGTGAGTTTGGCTTTTTCCGCGTTCGGTCCGTCAATAGATGATCAGCGCTTCTTGAGGTTTACAATGTGATATGGGTAATATATGTTGCTGAACTCTATCTGAACTCAAATTTGTATGTCAACTGGTCGATTCTAAAATGAATGTTAAATGGTCCAATATACTAGAGGTTCAATCTCTCGTGTTACCAAAATTATATCATGCCTCTCCAAGGCAAAGCTTTCAACTTAGTTCGTTCCCCCACTTGAATCTAGATGGTTTGCTGTTCCGGGATACCCAATCCACTTGATGTGCGTCATGCACCAACCCTACTTCTACCAGTTTCTTGTTGCTTGTAACTCGTTCTTGACTTGTGAAATTTCCTTTGTTGTTCCATAGTTTAGTTCTAGACCAGTGAATTTAACTTTCCGATTTCAGTCTGTGAATTGGTAATTGGTACTTCGATCATAGAGTGCATCAAATGGTGTAGTCTCTACTCTCGCGCGATAACTATGCTTGCAAATGAATTTGATTTATGGTAAATGGTTAGTCCAACCATTTCTAGAGTCAATCACTCATGCTCTGAGCATATCTTTCTTATGTTTGAATTGTCCTTTCGCTTCGAACATTGGTCTGAGGATGGTAGGCGGTGTTTACATCTAAATGGGGTTCCAAATGAAATTTTAAAATGATTGCTAGGAGTCTGAGGTGATTCGATTACCTTTATCAGGAATAATTGAAACGGGTACAATAAATCTTGTGACTAATTCCACAACGTTCTATCTTTCAAACTTGGCTTTATCTGTAGGAGAGAGAATATGAGTAACAATTTTTTTTGATTCCTTGTGTTTTGTTCCAACGGATGATAAGACATGTGTCTTTCTTTGCCTATTAGGCTCGGTCTCTATTACTAAAGTTCGTAATTGATTTATGGTGTCCCTCCTAATTTCCTTCATCACATATTCCAAGGTTCTCTATTGTCAAGTCACAAAATCCTAAATGCATAAGCGATGTAGTATGGTGATTAGTTTTGGAAATTTATCTCGCGGTTATGTGGGTTTTGGTTGAAATCTTTTTCTGAATAAACGAATTTAGAAAAATGGAGCTAATGATTTACTAAGTAATATCTTTCTTGATGATTCAAAATTCAGTAGTTATAAAATGTGAAACCGTTTTCAACCATGTTGTGATTAGGAATGTTTACCAAAGTTTGATGTTTATATATTTTCTCGTTGTACAATAGTTTTGCTAAATATTGACCAAAAAGGATCGTACTTGTTCAAAATAGGAATTTCAGAAATTATTTTCTACAAGATATGTGATTTGTATAAACACAGATTTTAAATCAACTTCATTCAAAAGGGAAAGTATTAATAAGGATAAAATAGTAGGATAGGTAATGTTCGCATAAATGCATAGATGTCTAACGTTTAGTCCCTGAGGTTGGATAATGCTTATTGGTGGGTGTCAGGCAAAACTACAAGCATAAGTATTCAAACTAACTTAAGTCCTGAAAAGGTTTATCATTGAAATTGTCAACATGTGGGCAAGATATATGGTCGGGTCTGATCCCTTTCCTTGATATGAAAGTTAGGTTATCTGAAATTTCTAGAGAACACAACGCCTTAGGGGAATCCATATCGATATTATTAATTTAAACAATTTTCCTTGGTGAAAACTCATTACAGGGAAGTTTGTGTTTGGATGAGGCCATGTTTAAATGGAACACTCTACAGTATCAGTTAGGAGGTTTGGTTTATTTCTATAGTGTTACTTAGTGTACCTTCACAATGTGTTCAATTCTGTAGCTCAGTCTAGCTAGTACCTTTGAATGATAAAATTTGACAACTAAGTCAGAGATGGTGATTTGGATGGTCTCGTGGTATCTTAGGATTGTTGTTGAGTTGTGAATTTTCTTAGTCCAGGTTTAGTAGTTCCGTAATCCTTTTATTGTTTTTCTTGCATCGAGGAATCCTCCTGGTACTTGATATGGAAAGTCTCTCCTAGAGAAGTCAATGGAAAGTCCAACTTAATGGCTAAGTGAGTGACAGGTGGGGTAAGTATCCAGGGGAAAGTTTGTCAGAAAGAGACATTTATAAAAGAGTTTACTTGTTTAAAATGCTTTTACATGAAGATTGTTATTAGCAATACTTTAAAAAGGTAACTATTTCCTTCATGGCATAATCCTTCCTGAATTATACATAGGTGATCAGGCTATGTATAGTTGAGGACTAATGATGCGATGCTTGATTTAGTCAAAATAGTATTACTTTTCTCAAAAGTTTTAGATGGTGTTCAACGTTTTGTTATGAAAAATGGTATTCTAGATATTTCTTTTCAAGATAACCTAAAAATTGTTTCGTATAATAATAGTAAATAATTGACGTAATGACAGAAAATCAATTTATAGAGTGGTAACAAAATAGCATACTGTAGAAATTCTGTAAAACAATTTCCCCATAGGGTAGTAAAATAGCTTGAAACAAAATTCGTTGAATGGTGTATTGGATATGTAGGTGAATCTTATGGAATGGTAATAGTCTACTAATCCACTTATTTAAAGAATGTAAATATCTTAGTTCAATACAGGGCAGTGGTTTATGATTATGAAGTGGTCGAGAATATGGTAGTGATATTGAGAGCGTGAAGGATGAACGTGTCGTTAAGGCATCTATAGTCAACTGAAGATGATAGTCTATGTGTCAAAGGATATAGGGCAGAAATTGGTGCCAATGATGTGAAGTATTCAAGAATTTATACTAGGTAAAGTTCGCAGGTTCAAATGCTTAATCCCTTTAGGCATGACTAAAATGTATAAAGAATGGAAATTGTTGTATGGGTGATCTGAGTCAAGTAGGTACCACATTGAATGATGTTTGATTTTCCATGAATGCAAGCTAAATGCCTTATAGTCAGGTGAAACTTCTCGATGTCCTTTCATGAAAATAAGGTCTTGTCCCAATGTGACTAAGCTATATCGATCTCCGAAAAGAATATAAATTTTGTTGAGTAATTGTACCTTGATCTTTTAATCCAACGAGCTCATACTAGCGTGAGGGTCTTATAATATGGAATGAGCGAAAAAGTCGTAATTTGAAGTAGTGGTATTAAGGCATGGTGTATCAATATTGGTAATCTCTAGTAGAGGGGTTTCTTTCGCATCTAAGGTCAAATACTAAGTAGGTATAGTGGTTGCTTTCGAGATTCGTTCATGAGTTATGCGTGTTCCTTCTTGGGGATATGGTTTTTAAAATTAACAACATTTATTTGAGTAAAACATTGTGAAATTTGGTCATAAATGTATTTTGGAGTGACTTTATTTGAAGTTAGTAATGAATATAGTTATGTAAAAGATGTGACTACGAAATATTTTGTATTTTGATAAAAACGATATCTCATATATATATATATATATATATATGTCTTTGGAAAAAGGGAATTCAAGAAGATTGTTGCTTAAACAAAAATGAGTTTTAATCCAACCATTGAAAATCAATAATTTGTCGTACTTCGTAAGGTTTGCAAGAAATCTTTTTATTTGTACAAAAATTTAGTTTGGCTTTGACTTACTTGAATTGTTATTATCTCCGAAACACGAAAACTAGGGGAGTCACTTTTATCTTGGTCAACATGACCATTTAATTGTAAAGACATCTTCGTCTTTATTAATCTTATTGTTTTACTTGCATCTTCCTAAGGTTGTAATTATATGTCAAATCTACTAATGTGACCACATTGGTCGGTGGAGTGTTGCTAGAGCGACTAATGATGTAATTATCGACTTAGAATGTGGTGTAATCAAACTTGATAATGAAGGGAGAGTTGTGATGAGTTCCATTGTGATGGTATAATACCGTTCAAAGCATCTTTTTGGTTTATTGTGTTATGGAGGTATGATTCGATCATATCTAAGATAATATAGAGTCCTGGTGATAGATGTCACCCTTGGGCGATTAGTTGCAATTCTTATTGCGTTTGTGAGGCTTGTGGTATTATTCAGAGTATATCGTCCAAACACTCGTGGGTAATCTCAAATAGTTAGAGATCATCGTCTAATGATGAAGAGTAGTAGGTTGTCAAGCAGTAGAGGCTCTCAAACTCTCACCAACCTCAAACCTATAAGGTGGTGTAACGTGTGGTAGATGGTAATGGTATGTCAAATAGTGGTTGCTTCTTAAGCGGCATGTCATATATAGGTGTAGGGTCTCTGAGATGTGATGGTGATAATAGTGAATGGAATACTACCCTGTTCCTATAACAAATCAATGGTGCTAATGGTGGTGTAAGTGCAACTGGTGGTACAATGGTAGTGGAAGATGACAAGGCATCTTCAATGTCGGAATCCGATAAAAGGATGATAGGGTGTGTATCTGAAGACATGTCACTTGTGCACCAGGTCAATATAATTATATATATACGAATATGGGTATATAACTCGCACAGTGTGTGCATGAAACAACATATGTAGAGAATATGCACTTATGATAAAATGATGAGATGCTATGATGATGTGGTTATAGTCTAGGGTCCAAGATACATCCTAGTTCGCTATAACCATAGCTCTAATGCCGATCTGTCACACCCCCAAAATACCTGAATGGCAGCGGAATGGAATACCTGGGGGTGACTGCCATAGCATCACAGTTACAGTTACATTGAACGACCTAAAGTGTCGTTTGGAAAATACGTCGTTTGATCATTTAAACATTCAGAGTTTACAAAGCCTAGGTCCCAAAAGGTTTGCCAATTTAGGTGAAATAAGTTCAAACAAGATCAAACGTTCATAAGTGCAGAAAATATAGTCAGACGCGTCGACTCCGCGACTCCATGAAGGTCCAAATGCATGCAACATGAGCTACCTTAATAACCTGAAAATACATGCTAAAGTGTCAACACGAGGTTGGTGAGTTCATAGATTTTAGTGAATAAGTATGTAAAGTAAAACATTTGAAAGAAGAATTCCCAGCAAAAGTATCGTAAATCCGTAATAAGGCTGATGCAAAGGCATCGTAAATTAGTAGTAATAGTGATGGAAAAGTATCGTGAATTTATAAGTAATTTTGTATGTACAATAGCCCAAGTATAAAGTAAAGTAATAAGATTTCAGTCATAAAACTACATTAGCTCTTAAGCTCATGACCCTGAAGCTAGACGTTACTTGGCCCCAAATGAGTGTTTACCAGACACTCTAAAGATATTAGACATGAAATGCATCCGTAATTCCGTTGGAGCAACCCAAACACGGATGGAGGAGTCACCCTCAATAGATCTATTCACTCACTCTCGCTCGTACTTTAATTAACGGTCCATGATAATAAAGGGGACTTGTCAAGACGTGGTAATAAGGCAACTTAAGCAATGTAAGGCATTTAATACTTTGGCATGTACAAAAATAATTAGGGCAACATACTCTCCCCTAGAAGTAATTCAAAACGTATAAAAGTATAAAACAAGTATTTAAGCATGTATCTCCCCCAAAGAGTTTATAACGTAATTAAACAAGTAAAAGTGGGGCTATGACTCACCTCGAAGTGATGATGTTATGAGATGAAATGATAAGGACAACAAGGAACGAAATCAACCGCAACCTATGATGAATGAATATGATCTAATTTAGATCATGAAATGATGTAGAGAATATGCATGCACATGATACCTATACCACTCATAACTTGAAAATACTAGTTATAGTCATAGAAAAATATATTACATACTTAAGAAAAATAAGTCCTAACTAGACTTGTAAAAACTTGTCGTAATATATATATCGTATATAGAATGTTAATGTTATAAACTTCGCCTTGAAAACCTTGAAGTAACGTCTAATAGTCATAAAAATAAACTTGTAATCATAAGTACTTCATTAATTATGAATTTGGCACTTTGGTAGTATTTCTAGAAAATCTAGGATTTAGTACGTAGAAGTCGTATTATTATTATTTCTAGTTAAAAGCTGTCAATTTATATATAGTTTTGCCGATATTGAAACGTGAATATCTTTGTCGTTATAAGTTCATTTTCTTCGTTCTTTATATCCATGGATTCGTCTTAGTATGTACTAATATATTTTTGATAACTCGGCTTCTCTAGGTTACGTCTAACACCTCGGTTTGTCCACCAAAAATCGTCCAACAGCATATAATTTTCAGAAAAATAGTTTTCGTCAATAAACTTGCAAAAATCATATCTCCTTCGTTATAAACTCGTTTTAATCCGTTCTTTCGCCAAAAGTTTCGTTTTTGAAAGTATTTTCTAAATCTTTGGTTGAAAATCTCCCCTGAGTTACTGAGTTTTCCATAATTTCCATTTTGGGACAGTAGGTTTATAATTATGTTCCAAATCCATTTCTAATGTTCTAAACTAGTTTCTAATCCACCCAAATCACTTCCAATCACCACAAATCTAGTCTATTCCTACCATACACCTTCTTAGGGTGTCATGGGTTCCTAATCATCATCAATCTAGTGGATCTAACAAGGGTTTCCATTTCTAGGGTTTCAAAGACATAAGTATATATAATGAGTGGCATAAGCTAACATATGCATGAAATCATGTATAGAAATCACACGATCATAAAGATAAATTGAAGAAATGATGAAAATAAATTTTGTAAACTTACTTTGAATGATTATGAAGCTTGGATGATGAAAACCTAAGGATCCTTGAGTTTGTATTACAAAACCCTAACAATGATAACTATAAGGACTTGATTTGAGCTTGATCTTGGAAAAAATGGTGGATCTTGGTGTTGTTTTGGTTTGGCCGTGGGTTTTGAGAGGAAAAAGAGAGGAAATGGTTTTGATTTTTGATCTAAGAATATAAGTATGAAAAGGTGTTTGTAGTTTAGATATTTTCTAGTGAATTTGAGATAAGTTAAGAGAAATTACTGCCAAGGGTTAAAGGGGGGGGGGGGGGGGGGGGTTGGCCGGTTTTTCAAAGGGAGAAAAAGGGCAAAATGTGTTTTTGATTTATTTAGGAGTGGTAGTGGAGGATTGGTGTAAGTATTAGTTGTTAAATTTAGGTAGTTATAGTTAGTTTTTAGTTATAATCGGGTGTCGGGTTTGCGAGAAATAAATTTAATGACGTTAAACGGGACTTAATAAAGTCATAAGAATGATAAAAATATGTTGGGTACAAAAATTGAGCGTTTGGATAATTATCGTTTAGTTTTCACGAAACCCGTCGTAGTTATATTAAACTTACGTTATAAATTAAATAAATTCCCAACATACCGGGTAAATGAATTTTATAATTTTTATGATATTGTAAGGAGTTTAAAAATATATCGGAACCATCGTGGGGATTTTTAGATATGTTAGTTATATTTATTTCTCGCGTGTTAACGTTTAATTAAAATAAATATACGTAAAACGTTAAATATACCAAAAATATTAATATGAATATTCTACGAGTGGTATAGTATGCAAATGCTATTATGATGATATGTAGACTATTTCTAGTCCGTATGAAGTGTCCCTAATGATAAAGCATGAATTCGCACCTGAACCAATACGGTTACACAAATTTAAGTACCCGTAAACTAAATTTACGATGAAATGAGCAATGCACGTGAATAGTGTTTTCTTTCCGGAAATGAATAGTATTTCGTGAATAGTAAAATTTTTGAACGCTTCTCAGAATATAAAACTGACATAAAAAACGATAAATAGTAAAATGATGAATAGTATTTTATGAATAGTAAATTGTTGAAGTTCAGAAATTGACCTGAAATGGTGAGTTATGACATCTTCCTAGTACATAAGATCCGTGAAAAAAACCTAGCTTTACTCACCCAGCATTCAAAACTTACATCATAATATACCAAAAGGATAATCTTTAATGTTAGAATGTAACATTATTATATCGAAAATTTTCGGCCCACCCAATCAAGACGGTCAAAAGGACAATCTATAAATTTATCAAAAGGATAATCTGTATAAATTTATCAAAATGATAATCTTTAATGTTAGAATGTTACATTATATACATCATATAATTAAGAATACCAAATTAAAAGGATAATCTGTAAATTTATCATCTAATGCTTATTTGATTTCAGGAAACCAGAGAAGGTATTTAACATTGAAGAGTGGTATGAGTCGTGGAGTTCTCGAAGAAACAAGGCAAGACGCAAAGCAAGTTTGCTTCAAATTAAGAAAGATGAGAAGGAATACAAGCGATCAAAGCCGCGGGTTGGTTCAGTGGAAGAGGATGCGGCTGATGTTGGATTTTTGAGTGAGGAAGAGAGATTCGAGTCCATTGACTACGATAATGTGCATTTGTCGTTTGATCCAGAGAAATCTCCGAAATTTAATTGTTAAACATTTTATATGTATGAACTGCTTTATTTTACTTTTGTTATGGATACTAATGTTTTTTTTTTTTTGTTTATTATTTATGAATTTTAACTTTCTTGCTTCATTAAAGCTTGATTTTTCATTTATTCATTAAGCTTGATTTATGCCAAGCAACATTAATTTATGCCTAGCAGCATTAACTTATGCCTAGCAACATTAATTTTGAATGTGTTGCACATATTTTGAATTTTCGTTACACTTAAATATCACATTTTGCTATAAATAATAGTCACATAAATATCACAATGTGACTATTTTGAATGTATTGCACATATAATACCCTTATAATGTGGCAATAAACTTAATTTAGATACACATTTGTGATATGGTGTGACTATTGTAAAGCCTATAGTCACATGATCATGCTACAATTAAATGTGACTATACACATTAGGTTGTGGCAGGCAAACACACACTAAACTTTAGACACACATATTTACTTACGTGACCATATGTATCGAATTTTCGTTACACTTAATCATGTTTCTATGGTTTCATGTGACCATATATGACATTTGGTCACACTCTTCAAGTGTGTGACATATATATTTGTCACTATTAAATGCATATCGTGACTAACGCTTCAAACTTACTTTTTAGTTGTCACACATTTCAAACGCTATGTGGCTAAATATTCAGCAAAGAATAGCAGTCACGTTTAACTAATGTGTGACAAACTTGACTATATAATTTAGTCACATACACAATTACTTCATGTGATCATATATCTATTTTGGTCACACTCTTCAATTGTGTGACATATATTTGTCACATATGTATATCTGTAGTGTGACTAATGCTTAAAGCTGATTTGTATCGGTCACACGTCCCAAATTAAACGTGACTAAATGATTGAAAAATATTTACCAACTACCCTCTAGTCACATAAATACACAAATGTGTGACATATATCTTCTGAAATGGTCACACAAGTCGGATCGAGTGTGGCTGTTTATTTTATTTTCATACATTTAGTCACGTAAATATGTTACAGTGTGACCGTTTGAAATCGACCATGTGTAACGAAAGGCCATTTTTGTATCAGTGAACCTGTTGCGAGGGCGCAATTCCCACGTATCACAAGAATAAGAAATAATCAAACAACACATAGACATATTGAATGATTAAAGGAGATCTTCAATTAAACATGGATGAAACAAGGGTATGAAACCCTTGAAAAAGGTCTGAAATTCGACTTAGGGTTTTAGCACAAAAGTTCATCTCTTAATGAATGAAAAATCCAAAACTATATATAGATTTTACAATCTGACGGCGTCACCTTTTGGGTCGTGACACTGTCAAGTCGCTGCCAAATTACTCCTCGAATTGCTTAGATCCACTTCTGACACCGTCTGGTTCAATTTCACTTTGGGCGTCTCTTTTTAACTTCATACGTGATGGCCTTGGCCTTTTATAACATGACACCGTCATGTGTAAATCTTCAAATTCCTTTCTAGCGCGTCAAGTGTAAAATAAATATCCACCTCTTGATCAACATGTGACGGCGTCACCTTGTGACCTTTGACGCCGTCAGGTACTGTTTCTATCTTGGATTCCTGACTTTGTCGTTTTCTTCACTATATGCTCCAAAAACTTTCAAAATGCTCCATTTTTCAGAATTCTTCTCCAAAGTACCTAAATTGACAAAAGAAACGATTTGAGGTATTATTTGATCATAAAAACACAATTTAGGGCTTAAATGACCCCCTAAAAGCGTAACAAATTTCTCCTTATCAGTGGTCATTATTTGTTATGCTATTTTCCATCTCTTTTTTGTCATTCGGGGGCGGTGATTCCGCGATTTATTTTTGCTGGTCAGTTGTTGGGGTTGCTTCCTTTTCTCCCCCCTTTGTCGCTTTGTGTAGCTTCTTATCTCGAATCAGAATGCCACGGCTTAATGATGGGTTGGTCGTCATTGAGGTCATCTAATATTTGTGGAGAAGTGATTTCTTTTCTTTTTGTGGAGAAGGAGAATACATGGCATTTATTGATGTAAGTTTTGGACCACGAAGTGCATCACAAGATCACCAAGATCGGGCTTGGGCTTGGATTGGATTTGAACTGACGTGAGAGGATCATCGGATCCCGCAAGGTTTACAACAGGTTCGGGACCATTAGGTTCATCTTCGAGTACATGAACAGAGGTGCTTTGTGTCATCCCTAGCAATTAAAGTTGTGGTTTAGCGGGGGGGGGGGGGGGGGTTATTAGTTTCGAGGCCGGTCCCACGAATGATACCAAAATGATGCTACCGAGATATGCAGATGAAAGTGGAACGAGATTTTTCTTCGTGTTTCAACCTGTTACATGAGATCACTAAAAACAAGAAAGAACTTATCATTAGCACTACCTCGAAGATGAACCCTCGAAGCAGGCTCCGATGCTGAAGTCATATATATTCGTGGGCTGTTGTATAGGATATGTTTGTGTGTCTAGATTGTGTCATACTGATGCGTGGTTTTGCAACTTTGCAAAAGGTTTTACCTCTCGAGGGATCTCGTGAAGCTTGCAATCCCCACCAGGCAGTGTACCTGACCGATGTAGTATAGCGTAGTGGTAAGTATCGGGGGATTGATCGTTCTACTTGGGGAATAGTGTTCGTTAGGATTAAAACTTAATTAAACTAGGTCTAGAGGTGAGGGATGATTCTTTTTATATTTTTATATTTTATAGAAAGCAGGTAAAAATCTCGGGTATTGGAAGAGTGGGCGGAATTAGTTGGTAGTCAACTAACCCAAATAACTACCAATGCAATGAAAATAAAATAACAAGAAAATAAAATGTGAGAAAAACCTTATAATGAGAGAAACGTGTTTACTTAGATTTCACTACTCCCTAGCTATCTTTCATTAATTGACTAGTTTGTTATAATTGCGTTGATGACGGGTTATATTCCTTAATACCATTCGTGGTGCCGTGTACGATCTTCCCCAACTCTATAAGCTTCTACCTCTTCCTATCTCGAGCCGACAACTAGCTCCTAACATGGCATCCTTAGTAGTCACTTATGCATTAAATAAAACCATTAAAATCGTAGTACACATCCGATTCATGTTTCTTAAGACGTTCAAGCGAGTTACCAATTGGAGATTAGCCAGTTTTCTTAAGCCTAACATCGAAATTATTCATCCAACAACAATTAATAACAAACAATCAACCAATAATCAATAGCTAGGTTTCATTACATCTAAGCAAACACAAACAAACCTAGCCTAGCATGTTAATGTAAAGACAAGCATAAGATAGAATCAAACAACACAAAGACATATTGAATGATTATTGGAAGACTTATCTTTAATTAAATATGGGTGAAAGAAGGGTTTAAAACCCTTACAAGAAGGATAAAATTCGTCCAAGGGTTTATGGTGAAGTTCCTCCAAAAGTTCTCTTTCTAATGAATGAAAATTAGAAAACTATATATAGAGAATACAATCTGACGGCGTCACATTATACATGTGATGCCGTCAACTAGCCGCCAATGCTTTCCTCGAATTGCCTAGATCCAGATCTGATGCTGTCACTTTATAAACTTCTCTTGGCCGTCATCCTTTAGATTGCACGTGACGGCCTAGGCATCACAAAGGGTGACGCCGTCACTCTTTAAATCCAAAAATCTTTCTAGCGCGTCTCGTGTAAACTTCATATCCACCTCTTTGCCAACACGTGACGCCGTCACCTATAGAGCGTGACGCCGTCAGGTATTGTTTTCAGCTTGATTTTGGAGACTTTGTTGTTTTCTTCACTTTTCGCTCCAAAATGTCCAAAATGCTTCCTTTTCCAGATTTCTTCTCCAAAGCACCTAAAATGACAAAAGGAACGATTTGAGGCAATATTTGATCAAATAATCACAACTTAGGGCTTAAATGACCCCCTAAAAGCGTAACACTTTTCGCCTCATCAAATACCCTTACACTTGAGATTTGCTTGTCCTCAAGCAAATGCACTTTTATTCTAATCAAAATACATGCTAGGGGTCATTTAACACTAAGATAAAAGTAATCACAACAAATGATCGTTCCACTTCAACAAAAAAACAAGCACGGAAATTATACGCTAGCACCTCACAAATAGTGTTTAGATACTCACATCTCTCGAGTGTAATAAAAGTATATATCACAAATGAAAATGAAAAATATCTCTCACTACCTGTCATAGCACATAGATTACCATAGGCTTGGGAGAGGATCAAACCTCCACCACTTGACGTAAGCACCTAGGATAAACTATCAAAGAGGTCTTTCAAAGGGTTGTAACGTGAGGTGTAGAGATATGATAAACACGGTTTTGCTGGATAAAGGCAATTTTTACTGGTGGCGAGTTAATCATCTTGGTCAATTACATGCACAATGTGGCGTTGCTAAGCAAAGACTCGACTCGACTTAAGCTAATGAAAACTACAAAAACATAAAAAGAAACATAAAAGGTAATGGGATGGTAGTCCGTATGTTTTTCTCTTTTTCTTTTTCTTGATTTTTTTTTTTTTTTTTTTTTTTTTTTTTTTGCATACACTCTTGCCCTACCATCCAAAATAATACATCGTAGGGAATTTGCATTCCCCTTACACTTGAACTTTTACATATTTTACAATCAACTATTCTAATGACTCGAATTAAGATAATCAAAACACTTTGAGTACTTTTTAAGATATTAACACACATATAGGGGTAATAATTGCCGTCTTCCACATTACTCCATAACAATAATACTTTACCCATGAGTCCCAATCGTCCCAAAACAATATGTACAAGATATGACTCGACTTAGCAACCATGTAACCAAATAGATAATTAACTAAGGGTTTAAACAAATAACAATAATGCACTAAAGATGAGTGCATACAAGGAAGGCTAAGGCGATTTGGGTGTACATTTTGGGGTGGATTGTAAACAAATTCTTCCTTTAAGTAAAATGCTTAAAGTTAGAAACGAAAAAGATTGGCTCGGAGGGGTGTACTAGGGGTATCGTGTACTAAAAATGAGTACATCGCAAAAGTGTGGAAAAATTAATTGACTTTACTAGTCAAGTGTATTGACTTCTTTGGTAAAGTAATTATGATACGGGTTCAACACAAGGGTTATCTATCCTAATGCCTCTTATCATGTAGTAATCTAACTACCCGAATGTAGTCTCACATGTGGTTTCGGGATGCATAACTTTCACAAGTTCTAGAATCTAAGTACTACCGGTACGCTCATAAGCATCTTTTCCTAACAAATTTAGGGGCGAACCTCACATATTTGGGGTGGAAAATTTTTGAGTGGTACGGTTTTTTGTGCTAGTCATACAACTCCTATCCATGAGACGCTTATTAAGACTAAAGCTTCACTCCTATATGTTGCAAAAAAATTTAAATTTGGCGCTAAAATTACCCTAACACGTGTTTCTCTTAATTTTATTACACGCCTACTATTAAACAAACAAAAATCAAGTGTAATTGCATTCTCTAAGGTATCATCATTTACCCTCCCCTTACACTTAAGCTGAACATTGTCCTCAATGTTCAGTTAAAAGGGTGTAAAAGTAAAGAAAGTAAAAGTATGAAACAAATACTCCCCTGATTTGTTCGGTGTGGATAATGCGTTAACATGGTTAGATTCTCCTCCAAGAAAATGAACGTTGAAAGCTTCCCTCCAGAAATATAAATCATCTTCTTGTCCAATATAACTTGTTAAACCTGAGAAAACAATCTTGGCAAACATCGCGTAAAATCGGCGGCAAACTATATATATAATAAATTCCTAGAAAGCAAATAAAGATGTAATGCTTGTGGAATGAATATTTGCATATTTCATGGAGTTTATAAAACTAAAGATTTAACAAAAACTTTACGATTCTGGCAGAAAAACAAAACTTGAAAAATTTTCCATTTTACACATGACGCCGTCAGAAGTGACCTGCAGAAATTTCATGTTAAGTTTCCGGAAAATTTCTGGAAAAAACTTACGCCTTAATTCCTGGAAATCCTGCAAAATATCATTATGACTCGATACAAGCATTTGACTCAAACCAATACTAATATGCATATTCGTTTAATATTGTTGTGATTCATGTTCAATCTCATTCTTAGAAACAAATTTAGATTTCCCTTACACTTATCTTTTTCAAAATTCCTTTATAAGTAGTCAAGACGAAGTTAAAAACAAAATAAAGCATTTTCACAATTTACTTTGAAACATGACCCACAAACAATAAAAATAAAACATGCATACGGAAACAAATAAAATCAAACAAACAAATAAATAAAGCTTGGGTTGCCTCCCAAGAAGCGCTTTTCTTTATTTACGAGTCTTGTATCTAGACTCAAAGTCATGCCTATCGTGTATCGCTTATGCTCACATACCCAAGTGTGAGCCATTTAATTGTTGCCTCATCTCTCTTATAGTCATCACTTAACTCTAAACATCCGCGATAATATTTCTTATTCTTTTCGTGTGGATATTTAAGCCCTTTTCTTATGTCGTTCTCACTTAACATCTCATGAGGGGGAAGCCAATTACATCTTTCAACAGAAAAATCCATAAATCTAGGGTGGGTACGGGGCATTCGATAGACAAAGTCCTCATCTCCGTTTGAGAACGTAATTAACCCTTCCATAAGCTTTTCATCTAATTTGGTCAACCTTTTGAAGGGCTTCCCAAACATGACTTGGGTTAAATTACAATCAATAAACTCTCCTAGATTCTCCATAGCCATAAATTCAACTAAATAGACAAGGCTCCCTACAAACACATGCAATGTCTTTGCCCTAGCAACAATATTATCTCCTTTGTATTCTAACTCATTTACCATAATTTTGTTGTATTCAGTACGCGAAATTATGTTCATTGGTAATGATGAGTTAAGATAAACATCAAAGCTCCTAAATCCTATCTTACAAGGAAATTGCATATTAAATAAGCTGTCTTTCACAATCCTTGTCCTAGGGTCGACATATCTAAGAGGGTTCACCTCTTCCTCCATCCTATCCTCATTAATACATCACCATCAACTAGGTCCTCATCGGAGTCCGAATAGTAAAAAGGGCTAACCCTATGGTCATTATTATGGTCAGACTCCTCCATCTCAGAATTATTGCCAAAGTGATGGTCAAGCGAGAGGTTAGGTGGGTTTTCATTTTCCACTACAGGGAGGGATAGGTGGTTGTAAAATCCTTCGACGAAAAACAAGAATAACAGGAATCAAACGATCAATGCTATTGTTGTCCATCAAGAAAGTTTACGAACAAAGGGAACAAAGAAGAAAGATAGACTAAAGAAGACCTATAAAATTAAAATAAAAATCTTACTATAACGGAATCTAGCAAGTAGACCTAATAAACAGAAATTTCAACCTAAGCTAGGGGTGATCATCGGTCGGAAACCGGACCGGACCGGCCAAGACCGGACCGGACCGAAGACCGAGAACCGGAAAACCATAGACCGAGACCGGACCGAATATGGTCGGTCCGGTCTCGGTCCGGTCTCGGTCCGGTCGGTCTTCGGTCGGTCCGGTCCAATTAGGCAAGTTTTTTCGGGTTTTTGGTCGGTCCGGACCGGACCGGACCGGACCGACCGGACCGAGACCGAATTTGGCAAAAAGCTTAGACCGAGGACCGGACCGAATGTGGTCGGTCCGGTCCGGTCGGTCTCGGTCCGGTCGGTTTTGTCGGTCGGTCCGGTCCGGCCGGTCCGTTTGCTCAGCCCTAACCTAAGCAATAACTATTCCCCGGCAACGGCGCCAAAAACTTGATGCGTGGTTTTGCAACCTTGCAAAAGGTTTTACCTCTCGAGGGATCTCGAGAGGCTTGCAATCCCCACTAGGCAGTGTACCTGACCGATGTAGTATAGCGTAGTGGCAAGTACCGGGGGATTAATCATTCTACTTGGGGAATAGTGTTCGTTAGGATTAAAACTTAATTAAACTAGGTCTAGAGGTGAGGGATGATTCTTTTTGTATTTTTATATTTTATGGAAAGCAGGTAAAAATCTCGGGTATTAGAAGAGTGGGCGGAATTAGTTGCTAGTCAACTAACCCAAATAACTACAAATGGAATGAAAATAAAATAACAAGAAAATAAAATGTGAGAAAAACCTTATAATAAGATAAACGTGTTTACTTAGATTTCACTACTCCCTAGCTATCTTTCATTAATTGACTAGTTTGTTATAATTGCGTTGATGACGGGTTATATTCCTTAATACCATTCGTGGTGCCGTGTACGATCTTCCCCAACTCTATAAGCTTCTACCTCTTCCTATCTCGAGCCGACAACTAGCTCCTAACATGGCATCCTTAGTAGTCACTTATGCATTAAATAAAACCATTAAAATCGTAGTACACATCCGATTCATGTTTCTTAAGACGTTCAAGCGAGTTACCAATTGGAGATTAGCCAGTTTTCTTAAGCCTAACATCGAAATTATTCATCCAACAACAATTAATAACAAACAATCAATCAATAATCAATAGCTAGGTTTCATTACATCTAAGCAAATACAAACAAACCTAGCCTAGCATGTTAATGTAAAGACAAGTATAAGATAGAATCAAACAATACAAAGACATATTGAATGATTATTGGAAGACTTATCTTTAATTAAATATGGGTGAAAGAAGGGTTTAAAACCCTTACAAGAAGGATAAAATTCGTCCTAGGGTTTATGGTGAAGTTCCTCCAAAAGTTCTCTTTCTAATGAATGAAAATTAGAAAACTATATATAGAGAATACAATCTGACGGCGTCACGTTATACATGTGACGCCGTCAACTAGCCGCCAATGCTTTCCTCGGATTGCCTAGATCTAGATCTGACGCCGTCACTTTATAAACTTCTCTTGGCCGTCATCCTTTAGATTGCACGTGACGCCCTAGGTGTCACAAAGGGTGACGCCGTTACTCTTTAAACCCAAAAATCTTTCTGGCGCGTCTCATGTAAACTTCATATCCACCTCTTTGCCAACATGTGACGCCGTCACCGGTAGAGCGTGACGCCATCAGGTACTGTTTACAGCTTGATTTTGGATACTTTGTCGTTTTCTTCACTTTTCGCTCCAAAAATGTCCAAAATGCTTTCTTTTCCAGATTTAACAAAAAGAACGATTTGAGGCAATATTTGATCAAATAATCACAACTTAAGGCTTAAATGACCCCTAAAAGCGTAACAATTTTCGCCTCATCACATACCTCAAATACTTGGTTGGTATTTATAAGAGGATGAAGCAATGAAGTGGAGAGGATGAAACTGATCTTGGTATGGCTTCATGAAGAGATTGTTTATATGGCTTTATGGAGTGATTGTGTTTGTCTCTTCTTGATTATCAAATGAAAAAGTACCCACTTGATAAGTGTTATTGGTTTTTTGTAGGAGAGGGGTTTTAATTATTGGTAGCGTGATGAGGTAATGCTGAGATGCTAGACGAATGATTAGGTGGCGCTGAGGCACGTTATTCGTCCCTCCCACACTTAGCTCTCTTGTAACCATACTGCAATTAGTACACTAACCCCACTAAGAGTTATTAAGTACTCCCTCCGTCTCAAAATTACTGTCCCCGTTTGACTTTTTCGATCTTTACTTTTCAACTTTGACCTTAAGCTTCTTTGTTTATATTACATAATATTTGATACAAAATATATGAACGGATTGAGTTTTAAATGTATTTTCATTGGTATAATTTTTATCAAATAAAACAAATAAAAATATTTATAGTCAATGTTGAGAAAGAAAAACCGAAAAAATAAAAAAAGGACAATAAGGGACTGTTTGGTTGGTGGGTTTTTATGAGGGGTTTGGGCATGAGTCCAAAAAACCATTGTTTGGTTGATAATACTTATATTTTCAAAACCCTTTGAACAAGGGTTTTTCAAATCCACACCAACTTGGTAGATTTACATCAAATCCGTGAGATCCATCATATATCCTTTCACATACTTTTCTTTTTTACTTTATAAATAATTTTTTTTATTTAAAATTTATTATAAAATATATTTAATAAATATTTTTTCTGTCTTCTAAACATATCTCAAATCCAAATCCTAATGCAAATCTAAATCCTAATCCAACCCCACTTATAAATCAAACGGACCCTAATTTTAAGACGGGAGATTACATTTTTTATTTTATTTTATACTCCGGTGAGATAAGATATGAATGATACATATAGACTCAAGAAAATTTGAATTTTTTTTTCATATTAATTTTTCAAAAAATAGTAGAGGTGAGACAGAAAAACAATAATGCCAATGACGCATCTCATTTAATAGACGAGACACAAGGAGTGTGATTAAACTAAAAAAAAAAAAAAAAGACGTACTGTAACTGTACTATTCTTATTCCAAGTTACTTAAGAGTCATTAAGGATATGTACGAGGGGGTGAAGACCCGTGTACGGGCCACAGTGGGAACCTCAGAGTTTTTCCCCGTGAGAGTAGGACTACACCAGGGTTCCGCCATTAGCCCTTATCTATTTACCTTGATTCTTGATGAGCTATCACGAGGGATCCAAGAGGGCATCCCTTGGAGCATGATATTTGCTGACGATATTGTGCTGGTGGCAGAGTCTGCGGACGGGTTAAACAACAGGCTTGAGCACTGGAGGGAGGCTCTTGAAGCCAATGGCCTTCGAGTAAGCAGGGAGAAGACGGAATATATGAGATGTATTTTTGGTAGGAGCGAGATCGGACACAACGAAGAAATGGAAGTTTGTATCGGAGACCAGATCCTCTCACCTAAGGAGTCTTTTAGATATTTGGGTTCGGTGATCCACAACTCAGGGAGGATAGACGACGACGTAACCCACCGTATTGGAAGAGGCTGGGCGAAATGGAGAGCGGCGTCAGGAGTTTTATGTGACAGGAAAGTACCCTTTAAGTTAAAGGGGAAATTTTATAGGGTGGCTATTAGACCTGCTATGTTGTACGGGTCAGAATGCTGGCCTATCACAAAAGCTCAAGCAAACAGGGTGGAAGTAGCTGAACTGAGAATGATGAGGTGGACCTGTGGTAAAACTATGTCTGACATGATTCCGAACGGGGTGTTTAGATCTGTACTGGAAGTAGAATCTATTATTTCGAAGATGAGAGAAGGAAGGTTGAGGTGGTTCGGTCATGTCAGGAGAAGACCACAAACTGCACCAGTAAGGAGAGTAGAAACGCTTATAGTCGACGGGCGGAGAAGGAGGGGTAGACCTAAACTTAGATGGGAGGATAGACTTAAGCTCGACTTGGAGGAGCTTCACTTGTCCGAGGACATGATCTCAGATAGGAAGGCGTGGAGAAATAGGATTAGTATGTGTGGTTAGGCTTGGGTTTGCCGTGGAGTTTTTGGCTTTTTGGTGCCTCTTTCTTGCCTTGCCCTTTGCTTTCGGTTTTTAGGGTCACTTTGCTTGTTCCCCCTTTATGCGCTAGGTGCTTTTTTGTGCCTTCTGCTTGTCTTTGGTTTTGTTTTTGCTTTGTCTTTTGGCTTTTGGCCCCTTGCTTTACCCTTTACTTGCCCTGTTTGCTTTGCCTTTACTTTTTGTGTCTTTTTAGCGCTTCTTCTGTTACTTGCATGTCTGCTTTGTTGGCTTGTTTGCTCGCTTTTTTCTCTTTCTTTTCTGGTCCCTCTTTTGGTGTGGTTTTTGGGCTGTGGTCTTTTTTTTTTTTTTTTTTTTTTTTTTTTAGTTGTATGTATATATATATATATATATATATATATATATATATATATATATATATATATGTGTGTGTGTGTGTGTGTGTGTGTGTGTGTATAGGTGTATAATTATATATATGTATGTATGTGTGTGTGTGAGGTTATGGTGTATGTGTATATATATATATATATTTCGTCCCTTTGGGCTCTTTTTGCACACACTAGCCGGAGGTCTTCCTGGAAGCAGTCTCTTTACCTTCAGGTGTATCCTGAGATAGGGGTATGATCTGTCTACATCTCACCTCCCCCATACCCCGCCCCGGCGGGATTGGGTATGTTGTTGTTGTTGTTGTTGTTGTTTAAACGGTTAATTATGTTTTTGGATGTAAAAACTAAAAATAGTACTCGTAGGAGTGAGTCCACCTGGCTCATTCATTAAACAACTGTAGACGGTGATGCAATAATAAAAAATAAATTACGTAATGAGTGGAGTAATAAGTAAACACAAGAAGGTGCCAACTAGTCGTTGAATTATTCATCTTCAACAAAAGATAGATAGACACTCAGACATAAAAGCAAAACACAAAAACATAGATTCCACATACATACATACATACATACATACATACATACTTATGTTATTGTTTAGATAGATATATAATACGTAGTAAAATATTTTGGTCGTAAGTCACTATCATATATCACTTTCAACTCCAGATCCAACAATTTTAACCTCAACAAACCATTTTCCTAATCTCAGAACAGTGACTCTTAGACTAACCTCAGATTGGTTGTTTGGTTGATCAATTGAGTGTTGTTATCAATGGTATCAGGTAACTCTTTGATTCAGGTTTTTGGTTGTTCAATATGGTTTATAATCTGGTTGTTTGATTTGTTTATTACTACTTGGGATATAGGGTGTTTGAGATTGCTTTTTTTTTTTTTTTTTTTTTTTTTTTTTTTTTTTTTTTTTTTTTTTTTTTTTTTGTGTGATTATGCTTATGAATAAGTGTTTATAAGTTGCTTTGATAATAAGCACTTCCAGGAATAGTGCTTGGATTACCTTCAGTGTAAAGAATACAGTAATATTTATGACAAGTTATACTAGTATTTAATTTCAATCCAATCTATTTATAATCGGTTTTTAGGCTAAACACGTGGATAAAAGATAAGGTATAGTTTCTTCTCAAATTAGCACTTTGAAAATAAGAGGCTCCTTACTTATTAGAAATTGCTTGTTTTACTACAAAATAAGCAGATAAGCAGAAGCAGAAGTAGTTTGGATAAGACGAACACTCCTAACTGCTTATTTGCTTAAAAAAAGAAGACAAATCGAAAAAATAAGCAATCACAAACGCCCCCTTAGTTTCTTTTTTGGGTAAGTCTAACTGCAGAGGTCTGATGGGATATAAAATTATCAATAAAAAATGTTCAATTTAGTGGTATGTGATAATTTAGAATGTTTGGGAACGTGGATCAGATGTTCTGTATAGTATTATTAAAAGTGATTTTTCTCCAATTTTAAGACCTCTTATTGGGGTTCTACACCATATATAAATTGTTTGACTGTTTAAGTGCGTGGAAAATTTGATCGTTAATTGATCTACATGTATAAGGACTCTAGATAAGAATCAGTTTTGTTGCAGCCAATCCAAATTAATTATCTTCCCTAAAATAGTTATAGAATCAGTTTCATTATGTACAAAACACACCAGAAACTATCGTCTGGTTACATGTAAACACAATGATAAGATAGTAACTTTCAAAATGCAATGCTGACCGCCCTCTTGTTTAACAACTGCCGTTGAGTACTCTCTCAGACAATTCTGGTAGAACTTGAACTATAACTATAACAATGTACACAAGGTACCATGTCATCTTATAGTTCAGATATAGAAATTTATTTGTCATGCTGAAATATCCTAAAACAGGGAAACTGTATATTTCCTTGATCATATAAGAATCTAGGGATACAAACAAGATATTTTATACTTATGGACCTCTGTAGGTCGTATTTTCTTAACTGCATCATTATCTTGAAGGTTAAATGGAGAACAAATTGAGGATGAAGAACAAATACCGGAAACCAACCACTTTAAATTGCTATGCAGGAAGCAGATATAGGTTCTCCGTTGCGATATGCTGCCTCATAGGATGCTTTGTTATGTTCCACTTTTACTTCCTTAATCAAAGTCAACGCAGTCAACATGCAGTAACCCAAATACAAACAAGTCACCATCCATTATATCGTGAACTAGTAGAAGTAGAGGACGAGGGCATAAAAGTCCCGCCACCAAGGAAGCGATCTCCACGTGCTATAAAACGGAAACCTAAAAAACCTATGACCCTGATTGAAGAGTTTCTTGATGAGTCGTCTCAACTTAGATACATATTTTTTCCTGGTCAGAAGACTGCCATCAATCCAGTTAAGGATGCTGGTAATGAGAGTCTTTATTATCATCCCGGCAATATATGGTTGGATACTGATGGGAATCCGATTCAAGCTCATGGAGGTGGTATTTTGTATGATGAACGATCCAGGACATACTATTGGTATGGTGAATATAAAGATGGGCCCACTTACCATGCTCACAAAAAGGCAGCAGCTCGGGTTAGTATTTCAACCTTCATGATGTAAGACTGAGCTATTAAATATGTGTTCTTGGTTATATATTTTATTGGATTTTAACTAATTCTGTGTGGTTCTCATTTGATTAGTGGACTAAATAATAAGTAACAAGTTTATGACAAAAAAAAGGGTGTTACAGAGCTCATATGCTTGTTTATGTTCTTTTTAACAGATGAAAATACGTAACATCATCTTAGTCTAAATTGGAAGATAGAATGTAATACATAGCTCATACTTGCAACCCATTGGTATATTTGTTGTTGATGGGTGCTGACTGCCGAACTACTGAGATATGAACAATTTAGACATATATGCTTTTTCTTAATTTGAACGTCAAAGTATAAGTAGTTAAGTAGAAAAACTCCCAAAAGAATGTCTTATTAGACCTTCAGCTTTCCCGTTTTCTTAGAATTGCCAAATTCTAAGACTTATGGCAGTTCGTACCTCTATATCCTACAAATAGTGACTTCATGGAGTTGGATAGATAGCAACAGTCTCGTTGATTTGGATTTTCTTATTTTTAGGCGGGTCAAATATTTTTTTTTAACTAAAAATGGAATTGGCCACATGGGTCAGATGGGTCGAAACCATTTTTTTCCAAAAATTTATTACTCAATATATGGTTCTATTTGAAAACTTAGATTATTATTGAGATAGCATTAGTTATTCATAAAAGGAAGTCCAAAAAAGATCAATTAAATTTTCAGCCAGATTGATCTGACTCCATGAGCCCGCACTGAAAATGACCCATTTTGACCGGGGTTCATCTTGATCTGTTATCCAACCTGCCTGAACTGCCCATTTCCCACTTAGTTGGTTTTAAATGCATCAGTGTCTTCATCATTGCAAGAAAGTTCCGGAATTGATAATGCAGTATCGTTTTCATGCAGGTTGACATCATAGGCGTAGGTTGCTATTCTTCCAAAGATCTTTGGACCTGGAAAAACGAGGGTATAGTTCTAGCAGCAGAAGAAACAGATGAGACACATGACCTTCACAAGTCTAATGTATTAGAAAGACCAAAAGTAATATATAATGAGAATACAGGCAAATATGTAATGTGGATGCATATAGATGATACCAACTACACCAAAGCCGCAGTAGGAACCGCCATAAGCAATTCCCCCACCGGTCCCTTTGACTACATCAAAAGCTTTAGACCACACGGGTTCGAAAGCAGAGACATGACCATCTTCAAAGATGATGATGGTATGGCTTATCTTATATACTCTTCCGAAGACAACAGTGAACTTCATATCGGGCCCCTCACTCAAGATTACCTCGATGTGACAAATGTCATGAGAAGGATTCTCGTGGGCCAGCACCGGGAAGCTCCAGCCCTGTTCAAGCATGAAGGAATTTATTACATGGTCACTTCAGGTTGCACTGGGTGGGCTCCAAACGAGGCCCTGGCTCACGCAGCAGAGTCTGTTATGGGCCCATGGGAGACAATGGGGAACCCATGTATCGGTGGTAATAAAATCTTTCGGCTCACAACATTCTTTGCCCAAAGTACATATGTCCTTCCTTTACATGGGTTCCCTGGTATTTTCATATTTATGGCAGATCGGTGGAACCCTGCAGATTTAAGGGACTCGAGGTATGTATGGTTACCTTTACTGGTTGGTGGACCAGTGGACCGCCCTCTTGATTATTCATTTGGATTCCCATTGTGGCCTCGGGTCTCTGTTTATTGGCATAAGAGATGGAGACTTCCATATAAATGGAATAGTAAGAAATGATTCATTTTAATTTTTTCTTTATGTAGGGGTATAGTTATATTGTGTACATCATATATGTATAGAAACTGGTGGTAGGTTGTAATGTTTTGTATGAGTGTGCATTTAGAGAAATAATAATATGAGCATGTTAGATGGCTTGAGCCATTTTGAGCACATAGTCGTCGACAAATAAATTCAAGAACGTCTAAAATATCAATAACGTGCATAACTCTTACACTCGCATCTTACCCAATAAAACGTGACACAGGCACACATCTGTATGATGTACCACTAATCAATTTGGAATAACATTTCTAAACGAGAGATACCTAATAGTGACCATTAAGTTATTTCCGGCTAAGAGTGAAATAATATTCTCAACTTGTATCCGTGCACGAACTGCATAAAATGCTGAGACCGTAAGAGCAAACACCAAAGAGAACGCAATAGCAATAAATAAACCCCGAAATCTATCAAGGTTATGAGATTTGAGTAATCTTGGGATGTTAAAGTGTAACAACCGTGATTTTAGCAGGTTAGTTAGACTAACAACCTTGAGTTATCTAACTTTGTTTGGTGTGATTTGGGTGGATATATGGGTATATGTGTGTTATTGTGTGATATTTTGTGATTAGTACTTGAGTTAGCACTAAATCCTTTTGCGTTAATGGTAGTCATTGTGATTTTGGAAAATGTTGATTTTGGGAAAGTTTATTTTGATCGCCTTTGTGGTGTAGAAATGACTTATGTATATTTGGTGTTTTGTGGTTTTGCGTAACGAGTCTTCGTTCAAGTATTTGAGCGTTAGTAAGTTACAGGAAGGTTGTTTTTGTGGGATATGTTTATAGAGTGTGTGAAATTTTTATTTTTGGAAACTTTATTTTGAAAATGATTATTTTTCCGGTTTGTCGTAAAATTAAGGTTTATCGCGAAAGATGTTAGGTTTCGTTATGGGAATACATCAAATATGAAAAGTATGAGGTTTTGAGGGTAATAAATAAATTTAATAAAAAAAATAATATATATATATATATATATATATATATATATATATATATATATATATATATATATATATATATATATATATATATATAAATATATATAGGGTAAGGTTCTAGAGAAAAGTGCAATTCATTAGAAAAGTGAGAAAAAAAGTTATAGGGTTTAATTTGAAACATCTCATACTTCATGGGTATGTTTTGAAACATACCCCCCACCCACCCACCCACCCCCCCCCCCCCCCCCCGAAAAAAAAAATTTTTCCCGCAAAAAAAAAAAATTTTTTTTGAGGCAATTTTTTTTTGGGCCAAAAATTTTCCCGCCAAAAATTTATAACCCTGATGTACAGTTTTTTTTAGTGCATCTCAGTAATAAAAATTGGTGTATCTCAGTTATAACTATGATGCACCAATTTTTATAACTGAGATGCACTAAAAAAACGGGTGCATCAGGGTTATAAATTTTTGGCGGGAAAATTTTTGGCCAATTTTTTTTTTTTTTTTTTTTTTGCCCCAATAAATTTTTTTTTGGCGGGAATTTTTTTTTTCGAGAGGGGGGGGGGTGTGGGTGGGGGTAGGGTGCGAATTTACAAAACCTCCTTAAAGAATGAAGGAAAATACAATTAGGTCTCTGTAGTTTGGTGTGAAAAAAAGGAGGGGAAGGAGGGGCTGATTTGTACATTTTTCTACCAAAGTAGGTATTTTTCATGATCCCACCTCTATATATATATATATATATATATATATATATATATATATATATATATATATATATATATATAAAGGGGCGGCCGAATAGGGGATTTAGGAGGAAAAAAGAAACCAAATTTGATACCAAATACAACTCTAAGCCTTAAGGGTTATCCAATATAATTATAAATACAAAATTAAAACTCCCATACTCTTTTCCTTTTGAATGTACGGTCCACCAGGAGGAGGAACAAGAGAGAAAAATTTAGGGTTTTGTTTTTGAAGCAAAAATCAAGATCAAGGTATATTTTTAATAATAGTTTTCATGTAATTAATTAGTTATTGTTATAATTCATGTAATATTAATTATGATGGAATCTAGGGTTTATATACTTCTGTAAATTAATGAAGTAAAACATGTTAGGATCATTAGTTGATAATAGTATGGTAATTGGTTAAGGGAATTGAGTGTAAAATGCGTTAGTTTATGCGTTAGGGTTTGGACAGAAAAGTCGATGTAAAGATGTGAGTGTAATTAACAGATGGTGAGGAGTTAGGTCATGAATTTTTTTGTCTAAATTGAAGTTTAATGAAAGATCTTTCCAAAAAGTCCGGCCACGAATAATTTCAATGTCGGGAAGTTAGTCTTTTGATTTTTCTTTGATAAGGTGTCAAAGCTGTTAAACCGGGACAGAATTTGGGTAAAAGTTTGATAGTGAATTGTGGGTGAAAAAGTGGTATTAAGGTTAGCCCTTCTGAAATAGTTGAGTTTTAGGTTATCTTAAACTACCACGAAAAGGATTCGCGATAAAAAGTTGTAGAAGTATTTTATTCTAGTTAAAACTTTTTGGTGTGCGTTCAGATCCGAATTTGGATAGTTGACAAGTTTGATTTTCTTGTGAGTACTTGTGTGTGTTATTAGTCCATGGCCTTCTGGGATTAGCTTGTATGCTTATGAGAGACCATGGTGAATTTTTGGTGTTAGTTGTTGAGCTTTAATTGTTATGATTTCATGTGGGCGAATGTACCCTAAAATTCTGCGTTTTCTAATTTTAAAAGTGTAAGGGATTTAGTGAGTATTAGGTTATGGTGATGGTTAGTATGGGGTCTGGGAGATCCATGGTGTTTCATATGAGTATTAGACACCCATCATATGTGTATTACATGGGTTATAGCTTTTAGCTTGACCATGTGTAATGTGGATTTATTTTTGTGTGTTATAGATTGTGATTTATTTTTGTGGAAGCTGCAAGGTTGAGGTGAGTTCATAGTCCTATATTTTTACCTTGTTTTAAACTTGGGATGGGAATGATGCTTGTATTAAATGTTTGGGTTACTGTGATTATGTGTGTGCCAAAGAGCTTGGACTTATAATGTTATCGTATGTATGCTATGTGTGATGATTTGATTGTGAGATATACGTGATTCATTTGGGGACCCATTTGATGCCAAGTTTTGTGTGGATATATACATGATTCAATTGGGAGGATGCTTATCCTGTTGCTCGTGCATGCGACCTAATTGATGCCAATATGGGATCGGTGGACACGAACCGTCCAGATGGTTGCCTTTGTGTGTGATTATTGGTTTGCGAATACATGTAGCTTATATGATAACTATAAATTATTTGTCCAGCTATGCTTTTATAATCACAGTAAACTGGTTGCCTTGAGAGTCTAAGTGTGTCTAAACTTATGAATCTCACCAACATTATGTTGACGTTTTAAGCATCATTTTCAGGTGAGCATTCTAAGGTCAAAGTTGAGGGCAGCAATTAGGCGAGCCTTAGTTGCATATGGAGACTTTATTTATGTTTGGGATTTGACTTTATTTGGATTTGGTTGTGATACATTTATGTTTTACGTTTGGTACTTTCATATCTATTGAAGATATATTTGGATTTTGTTTTGGTTATTTTATTTATCTTGGGGTATTGTTACAACACTTTGTGTTGGTACATTGCTCTATTTATTTGCATGTAGTTGTTATCTATTTAGACACCAGGTGTTGTGATGATATCAATGAAGTTACACCCGCGCGTTTCCACCGTGGCGGGGTGTGACATAAAGAGAGCTCATTCTTGAACCATTTCTTCTCCAAATTCTTTAGAATCCCTTTTTCTCTCGTTATAGCGATTTCCCTTGACATCTCTCTTACCAAAGGTGAACCTTTTGCAAAGACCTGAACAACATATATGAGAATCATGAGTGACTGAGAAGAAATACCGAAGCACATACATAAAAAAAAGTTGACCAGGACACTTGACAAATTGATTGGAGAAAATAATACGTAGTAAGAGAAAATGAGTGTATGACATTTGTTAAAAACGACTTGGATTTACCCGCGCGTTGCAACAACAACAATAAGCATTCGGTTTCTTTAGTTTTAATTAATCTATAAAAATTTAACATAAAAAGTGTGTTTGAAATGGCATTTAACAACAAAGATGAATTTTGCAAGTTGTTAAAAACCGTCTCTAAAATGCAACTAAATCAGAAGGACTTTGACATTTTCCAAAGCAATTTACTGTTCAGATGAATTTAGTAAATGTTATATATATATATATATATATATATATATATATATATATATATATATATATATATATATATATATATATATATATATAGTGTAGTGTTCTGTGCAGTACCAATATTAGATACAGTACTTTACAGTACCATTTAAATTAAATCTGGACCATCAGATGGGTTAATCAACGGTTAAGATTAAATATGACAGTTTTTTTAATTAAAAAAGAAAAGAAAAACCTGTTAAAAGTAAAAAAGGGTAATATAGTCATCTTATAAAAATCAGTCAAGCCACAATTTTCTCCTTTTTACCTAGTAACCGCCTACTTTTCTCCAAACATCTGTACATCTCTCTTCCTCCATCACAAAACCTAGCCACCCTATCTTTCATATTTAATCTTCTCCATATCTACTTTTCTCTCATCCTCACGCACACACACAACCACCCGATCAGATCTTTCTTTAATTCCAGTGTATAAGCATGGATCTCTCGGTTCTTTGCTAAAAAATGGCGCTTCAGACTCACCAGAACTCTAGCCGGCGCCAGATCTGTTTGCGGATCCGGCCACCCTACCACCCTATCTGATTTCCCATCCCAAAACGAAAGAGCCTCAAACTTCTTGTAACTTATTCCAACAATAACACCACTCGACTAAACAACAAATTAAAAAGCTCCAATAAGAAATGATGCAATGTGGCCCAATACAAAACATTGAGAAGATGACGCAAAACAAAGTAGGTAAAAATTGTGGGCATCCACCGTATACTTATTAGTTTAATTATTTTCTTCAAAACTATGGATAGCGATTGTTTGGTGTACCCAGTTATCTTGTATCCTAGTGACTTTCTTGAATTTTGTTTTCAAGTATTTCTCTTTTGTTTTTTAGTGTCATAACTCATAAATAGTTTAGTTATTCAACTATTAAAATTAATGTATAGTTCGAATTTTGTATTTAATTTTCTAACATTAATATTGGGATTAGTGCTGTGATTAAACTAAATGATAGTTTGAGACGTATAAATATTAAATAAAGTAAATTTATAACCAATTTATCCAGACACAAAAGGGCTTATATGAGACGATGGTGGCGGTCTTGTGTTTATGCTAACATAAAATTAGTGAAATGGTGCATATGTGTTTATGGTTGGTATAAAATCAAAGAAATTGTGTGCATATGTGTTTTGAAGTTGAAATAAAATCAAGAAAAGATGTATGCATATATGTTTTTGTTATGAATATGTGTTTTCTAGTTGTTTCTAGAATGGTGCATATGTGTTTTACGATTGTGCATATATGTTCGGCTAGATTTACTCAGTTTTTGCAGTCAATTATATTTGAACATGTTTGTATTAGCAGGATTTATGAAAATGATATGACATTCAAGACCTATGAGATGATAGGGATGATGTTGAACGAGTTGAGAAGAATGCACAAATACATACAAGAGGATAATTTGTGGAAGAGATGCGAGTGCATAAACGAATTTCTATCTATCAAACGCCAAATTTAGTTTTTAAATATTATTAGTGCACAAGTGTATGATCAATAAATTACATTTCTTTATTCTTTTAGACATTTGTATTTAAATGACATCTCATATGATACTAAATTTATTATAATGTTTATGTCGTTGGTTTAAATTTTGAATTTCAAAGAATTGTATGCTAAAAACATATGTGCAATTATCATTTTAAGCAAAATACATTAGAATTTTAAAAAGTTGTACATTATAGAATCAAGTAATTATATGAAAAAAAACACTTATGCACATTGATTTTTTTTGAAAACCTGTATGCTAAAATGTATAAACTAAAAATAACATTTTTTTCAATTCCGAAATTTATGGTGATTTAAAAAACGTTTTTAGTTTCAAAAATAATAAAAAAGAAAGTAAAAAATGTGTTTTACCATTATGCCCTTTTGAATTAAGAAAAACTATTAATATTTAAAAAATTCTGATTGGTCCATATGGTACTGTAAAGTACTGCATTTAATATTGGTACTGCATATAACGCGCCCCTATATATATATATATATATATATATATATATATATATATATATATATATATATATATATATATATATATATATATATATATAGTGAATAGGGATGAGCATATCGGACCGTGGACCAGACCGAACCGAGAAACCGGACTGACCGGACCGGACCAAACCTATTTCGGTCCTGTCCTCGGTCTGGTCCGGTCCGGTCGTACGTACAACCAACCAATAATGCCTTCTCGGACCGGGCCGAACCAACCCTGATCGGACCGAACACATTCGGTCTAGTTTTCGGTCCGTGGTTTTGGGCTAAAACGGTCTCGGTCCGGTCCGGGTTATTTCGGTCCGGTTTTGACCCGATGTTCACCCCTAATAGTGAATAGACCTATTATTAGGCTATCTCTTTTTTGTTTGTTGGCGCTAGTTAAAAAAAAGAAAGACTAAGGCTGTGTTTGTTTTTTTTGAAAAACATCTTAACAGCCTTTTAATAGGCTAAATGTCTGAATCGGTTAGACATTTGGTCGTTCAGACCGTTTGTTTTTTTTTTTCTCGTTCAGACGCGTTCAGATACAGTAAGATCTTAATGGTTTAGACTTGAGAGGGGTGTCTGAATGCGTCTTGTTGCCTCTTGTTGACACAAATAAAAACCAAAAAAAAAATAGTACGAGCAAGCAAATGTGCGGTTCAAACATGAGTTTTTTTTCCCGTTCAGATGCAGTCAGATTCAGACATTTACGCATCAGATTCAGACCAGATTCAGAAACAAACACCACCTAAGTTTGTAGATACGCAACATACTTTCTCAAAAGTACCGAAATACGTAACCTACTAAAAATAATCCGTGTATCGCTAACAAACTTTCAAACTTGGCTAAAGATACGTAATGTTGACCGGATTTTTACCTGTTTGACCGGTTTATAGGTAAACATTTAAAAAACATACATTATTGGTCCCTGTCGTTTGGGTTGACTTTCACCTTTAGTCCCTTGACTTTATTTTCACTTTTTCACCCGTGTTTACACGTTTTGGTCCGTTTTTGCACGTTTTCTTTCATTTTTCTACTTTTATAAAAAAAATCGAATATAATTTTATAAAAAATATTTTATAAAAAAAAATCGAATAAATTTTTTTTTCGAATAAATATTTTTAAAAAAAATATTTGAATAAAATATTTTCGAAAAAAAATATTTTTTCTAAAATATTTCCGAAAAAAAAAATATGTTTTAGGAAAAATATTTTTTTTCGAAAATTTTTTAGAAAAATATTTTTCTAAAATATTTTCGAAAAAAAAAATATTTTTTTTCGGAAATATTTTAGAAAAAATATTTTTTTTCGAAAATTTTTTAGAAATTTTTTTTTCTAAAATTTTTTTAGAAAAAAAATAAAAAAAATTTAGAAAAATATTTGAATAAAAAAATATTTTTTCGAATTTTTTTAAAAAAAATATTTGAATAAAATATTTTCGAAAAAAAAATTTTCTAAAATATTTTCGAAAAAAATATTTTTTAGAAAAAATATTTATTCGAAAAAAAATTATTCTATTTTTTTTTATAAAATTTTATTCGGTTTTTTTTTATAAAAGTAGAAAAACGAAAGAAAACGTGCAAAAACGGACAAAAACATGTAAATACGGGCGAAAAAGTGAAAATAAAGTCAATGGACTAAATGTGAAAGTCAACCCAAACGACAAGTACCATTATTGTAACTGAAATAAAGTTAAAAGATGACTGGTGAAAACAGACGCAAACCACAGGGACCAGTAATGTATGTTTTTTTAAATGTTTACCTACAAACCGGTCAAACAGGTAAAAATCCGGTCAACATTACGTATCTTTAGCCAAGTTTGAAAGTTTGTTAGCGATACACGGATTATTTTTAGTAAGTTACATATTTCGGTACTTTTGAGAAAGTATGTTGCGTATCTACAACTTAGTCCAAAAAAGAAAAGAAATTGCTCATAGTTTTTCTGTTGCATTTATCAAAAAGATTGTTCTATTGACATGTCTAAGTAACTTTGGATCGCTAATAAAAAAGTAAACTTATCAATTGTTTCAACATGAGAAATGAGTCAAATGGGTCAATCTGCGTTATGATCTCCAACGTGCAAGATGAGTAACGGGTCAAATGGGTCAATTTGAGTTATGTTATATCTCCAATGTGCATGATGATCGAATAACGGGTTCTAAGTCATGTATATTGTTAGTTTTATGGGAAAATATAGTAGTTTTCACTCTAGTTAGTCATATTTACTACATTAATTAGTATTTTACAAGATAGGAAAATGGAGAAAATGTACAAGAGTTAACCTGAGCCGACCAGTTTTGAACTGAATTAAAAATAACTATTTTGACTCGTTAACTAAACCCGCCTATTTATTCAATACTGGTGGACATTGCAAGTGAGAAAGAGGGTACTTACAAAGCCAAACCTGAAGTAATAGGTTGAGATAACACCATGGCATAATCATCTGAGTGCATACCAAGAAACATTCGGATGTATGGAACTTCATCAATAATAGCATCAGCACCACCATGTTTTCCACCTTTTGATAATGCATTAGCATAATCCTTGTACGAGTGATAATACTTATTCATATTATCATTAAGTTTGACATTGTCAATAGTTACTCCTTCAACAAAAGAGCCACCATGAAAACCTACAATTCCCCCTTTTGGCGCTAATTCAAATTGTTCAACTGTCAATAATGAAGGAGTTAACTACATTTTTGGTCCTTGTGGTTGTATCAAAATCTCACTTTTGGTCCAATTTTCAAAACACGTGCGATTCTAGTCCAATAGTTTGAGTTTTGTTTCACTTTTGGTCCAATTTTCTAACGGAGTTAGTTTAGTCGTTAAGTCAAATTGTAAAGTGGCAACATTAGTCCTTTAACCTAACGGTCGTTTGCAACGTTCATCATTTATACCAAAGATAAAAAAATGGTATTTGACGGAACCATCTCAAGTCCGTGTACCTTTTTGATACCGAGCCCCCCACCCAACAAAGAAGGCATATCCCGGTAAATTACCTAGGTAACACTGGCTGACCAAGTTGGAGTCTGGATTCGAACCCCCGCCTTTAAGCTTTGACTTGATCAACTGCGCGCTTTTGCGGTAGTTGGTGACCAACTGCCCTAAGGCAGCTGGTTCCTTTATACCAAAGATCGTTTGCACCGTTAGTGCTTTCAGTTAGTTAGTCTCTTAAAATAAATTCTAAAAAAAAAAAAAAAAAAAATCTAAAAAAATGATTTTTTTCCAAAAAAAATAATTTGAAAAAGAAATTTCTAATAATTTTTTTTAAATTTCGAAAAAAAATTCCAAAAAAAAATTATTTGACGAAAAAAAAATTTCCAAAAAAAAAATTTGAAAAAAAAATTCTAATAAAAATATTTGTTAAAAAATTCGAAAAAAATTAAAAAAAAAAAAAAAAGATTTAACATAAAAATTAATTTCGAAAAAAAAATTCTAATAAAAATTTTTGTTAAAAATTTCGAAAAATATTATATAAAAAATTTTTGACGAAAAAAATTTTTCCAAAAAAAAATTCGAAAAAACTTTTGTTTAAGAAAAAATATTTCTAATTTTTTTTTCTAATAAGAATTTTCTTAAAAAATAAAAAAAAACTTTTTATAAGAATTTTTTTTTCAATTTGTTTTGAAAAATTTATTTTCGTCAAATTTCTTTTTTTTAAAGAATTTTTTTTCGAATTTTTTAACACAAATTTTATTAGAAATTTTTTTGTCAAATTTTTTTTTGGAATTTTTTTTTCGTCAAATTTCCCTTTTTTCGAATTTTTTAACAAAAATTTTTATTAGATTTTTTTTTTCAAGTTAATTTTTTCGCCAAATTTTTTTTTAGAATTTTTTTCGAATTTTTTAACAAATTTTTTTATTAGAAATCTTTTTTTTTTTCAATTTTTTTTGGAAATTTTTTTTTTGTCAAATAATTTTTTTCGAATTTTTTAAGAAAAAATTTTATTCGAATATTTTTTGAAATTATTTTTTTTGGAAAAAAAAAAATTCCAAAAAAAAAAAAAATCATTTTTTTAAAATATTTTCTAATTTTTTTCGATTTTTTTTAAAAGACTAACTAACTGAAAGGACTAACGGTGCAAACATTGTAAACGATCTTTAGTATAAAAGACGAACGTTGCAAACGACCGTTAGGTTAAAGGACTAATGTTGCCACTTTACAATTAAACTTAACGACTAAACTAACCCCGTTAAAAAATTGGACCAAAAGTGGAACAAAACTCAAACTATTGGACTAGAATCGCACGTGTTTTGAAAATTGGACCAAAAGTGAGATTTTGATACAACCACAAGAACCAAAAATGTAGTTAACTTATTATGAAGTCAGTGTTGCTGTATAACTCGTAATTACGACAAGCACCACTATTAGCCAAACAAACATCACAAATCTTGACAGGTTCTTTGATAATTTATCCCCTACAAAAACAAGCATAACACACTGTCAGATCTTTGATTAATTAAATTGTGTATTACGTATAAATTAAAGAGCAATGCTACAATCACATAAAATTTTTCACAAAATCATCCACAAAATGACGTGTCCAAGCTGATTGGTTTAATCAAGGAAAGGAGAGAGAAAATGTCATAAAATCCACCGGTCACCCGCTGATACGTCATTTTGTGAAAATTTGTTTATGAATGTAACATTTCTCTAAATTGAAAAGGTCTTAGATATACATCGAGCCTCAACTTTGAGCAAAAAAGATGGTCATTAAGATGAGCCAAAAGATCTTTCCAATTCCTTGAGAAGGAGCTCTTTCAGATTTTTCAACCATAGCTTCGATTGCCCAAATAGTGAAGCCAGTGAGGATACCGATAAGAAGAAAAGTTAACCATACATCCACGCCCAGTGGCAACAAGAAGACCATTGAGTCTTGTTCTTTGATTTTTGTTAGTGTCCCTATACCAACATCGGTATAAGTTCTTGTAAAGTCAACATATTCCGATATATTGCCTAGGATTGTTGTATCTCCAAGTAGTCCATCGAGTTTTTGTTTGATCAACACAAATAGTTAATATCTTTCTAAGCAATCATGTGTATGTTGGTTGTAAGGGGAGTGTAGTCCTTACTGTTAAACATTAGTAGTAACTTAAACATATATTAGGGACTTAAGTGTACTTTTGTAATTAAATTAGGTGTTAGATATAAACTAGAATTAGTTAGCTTGGAGTGCAAGGCAAGCTAGGTTTTCACCTCCTCATCTCTATAAATAGAGATGAGGGGATGCTAATTATTCATTCTTCTTCCTCAATTGTAAAGCTTTATTAGGTTTTTAATAAAGGGTTCGTTGAGGGTATATCGTGTGCATATTCTTGTCAAGTCTTTGTAATCTCTCATGTTTGCTACTTGTGCTTGATACAACTCGCGATCGAACTTCGGGTTTGTTGTCGAGGTATTTTCCAACAAGTGGTATCAAGAGCCACGGTTATTGTGGTCATCGAAGTTCGAGTGCTAGATCGAGGTGCTGAGTCGGTTTCGGGGTTCGAATCAGTCTTTGGAACAACGATCGTTCGACAAGGGGAATAATACGCGTGAGGGTTCTTTTTTTACTATTAAGGAAAGGTGACATATATTTAGAATATATTATTATATTAAAAATATATCTCAATTTGAAAAAGAATACTACAAAGGAGATGAAAGAAAAGGTTTAGTCTAAAAAGAGATTTGACTTTTAAAAGGTTGACTTTCAGGTATCGTCTTTAGGTTTTAAAATACTTTTGATATAAATAATGCGTAAAAACATTATTAATATTTTTCGATATTCTTATGTTTTGACGATCACAAAATATAAAATCATTACGTAAATAAGTATTTAGTGACAAAATATCATTATATCCAACTAATTCACTTAAGGTATTAATAAACAAATGCCTAATACATTTTATGATAAAGGAAGGTTTATTTACTAATTACAAATTATATAAAATGGTATAAACATTTTATATATTTAAGAAAAATATTTTTGGTAATTAAAGAAAAATATTTATTTCATAATAATTAATTGAATTCAAATTTTTAACCAAATTCAGTTAAATTTTCTCCAAATAAACTTTCCCCAGAAAAGACAAAAAAAATCTGGCCGTTTCAATGGGCGGCCCCCTTAATTTTAAGGGGGCCGGCACAAAATTAAGGGGGCTGGCATATGCTCCTGTGTCAGATTTCTTTGCCTATAAATACTGGTTTAAATCTGAATTTTTTCCTCACCTTTTGCACTAAAACTTTCTGTTCTAATTCTCTCAAATCATTTTCCTAAAACCTTTGATCATAGACATATTAGTTCTTGTTTTCAAGTGATTCAATCCATCCTCATTCAAATTGTTTGATCTCTCTATCTCTAGCCGAACCACTATAAATGTCGTGTGTTGTGGTTTGATCTCTCTATCTCTATCTTTTCATTATTTTCATATCTACGCTATAATTATTTAGTTAGTTAGATCAAATTGTTTGAGTTGTGCAAGTGTTGAAATTCACATAAATAAGCATCGAAGTTTTTATCAAACAAAGTTTTTTTTTTTTTTTTTTTTTTTTTTTTTTTTTTTTAATATAAATTGACGTAAAACTATTCAACCTCCCATTCTAGTTTTCCACAAAGACGATTAAATTGAACGTTCGACGTTGTTGCGGGTTTTCTTATGGTTCAAGTTTCGATCGTGGTTTGCTTGGGATTTCAAGTTTACGATCGGGTTTGCTTGTTCAAAATCGAGGGTTTAGGGTTATTCTAATAAATTCGATTTGCAAGAAAGGGTTTTAGCAACAAGGGGAATATTGTACACGGCTTGTGAGGTTTGTCGGTAAAGTTGGTTAAGAAACAACTTGATAAGGTTTTTAGCAAGGTATAAGAAGAATGGCTAGTTCAATAACTAGGTTTGACATCGAGAAATTCGATGGGAAGAATAACTTCGGGTTATGGCAAATAAAGATGCGTGCTTTAATGGTATAGTTGGGATGTGATGCTGCATTAGAGACATTACCCGCGGACATGGAAGCAGGAGAGAAGGCTGCTTTGATGAAGAAGGCATTCAGTACCTTGATTTTATGCTTGAGAGACCGGGTTTTACGAGAAGTTACCAAGGAAACAACTGCTGCAGGAATTTGGACGAAGTTGACTAGTCTTTATATGACTAAGTCCTTAGCAAACAGACTGTATCTGAAGAAGAAGCTGTACATGTACTATATGAGTCCAGGTATGAAATTGGGTGATCATATAGATGAGTTTAATAAGTTGATACTTGATTTGGCGAATATTGATATCGAGATTAAGGATGAAGATCAGGCGCTTATGTTACTTACGTCGTTGCCATCGTCCTATGAAAACTTTGTGGAGACATTGTTGTATGGGAGGGAATCCTTGACAATGGAGGATGTTCTAGCGACTCTGAATTTAAGAGAGTTGAAGAAAAGAACTGAAGGCAAAAAGGAAGAAACTGGTGACGGGTTATATGTAAGGGGAGGGTCAGGTCATTCAAGGAAAGCTCATTCTGGTGAAAGTTCGCGGTTCAAGTCAAGGGGTGGAAATGGTAAACTCAAGTGCTTCATATGTCATTCAGATGGTCATCTGAAGAGAGACTGTCCAATGAAGAAGTCAAGTGCTTCATATGTCATTCAGATGGTCATCTGAAGAGAGACTGTCCAATGAAGAAGTCAAGTGAGTTCGTCAAGAAGGGTAAGCATGATCAGGATTCTGATTCTTCTGATGACGAGGGTAACGTCTACTTTGGAGAAGCCTTGATGGTAGTCGGGAATGATGAGAAGACTGAATTGGTAATGGATTCAGGTGGGTCTTATCATATGACACATAGGAGGGACTTCTTGTATGACTTCAAGGATGTTGATTGTGGTTCGGTTCAGTGTGATAACAGGACATGCACTATCAGAGGGACAGGAAAAGTGAAGATACAGTTGCATGATGGATCAAGCTTTATACTGGAAGATGTCAGGTATGTTCCAGGGTTAAGAAAAAGCTTGATTTCATTGGGTACTCTTGAAAAAGAGGGTTATACTGTGAAGATGCAGATGGGTAGAGTCAAGGTGATCAAAGGTTGTCGGGTTATGATGACTGGGATCAGAAAAAAGAACTGTGTGTATACTCTTGAAGCAAAAGTGACGACTTTTGGTGTACAAAAACATGGAGGTTCAAAACAAGTTGGATTCAAGCAATTTGGTGATAAACAAGTTGGGTTCAAACAATTTGGTAATAAACAAGTTGGGTTCAAACAACTTGGTTCTGGTATTAAAACAGAAGTCCATGGAGTACAGGTTTCTAAACGTGTTTGGTTTGAGGTGGAACTCCAGGGAGCTCAGGGGAATCGTGAAGCTGAGGATGTTCAGGTTAGTAACGATGATGCTGCAGTGGCTCAAAGACGGTTGGAGGACAAGCAACTTGAAGAAAAAGACAAACACGGGCTGCTTGGTAAATGAGCATGAAAAAGTACACCTTGGTATAAAGGTGGAGGCAGACATTACGGTAACCGGAGTACCTGGTCAAGAGGGTGCAGAGGGTAATGTTGCTAAAAAGAAGAAAGTGAAGGAGTCTACAGAACCTAACCATGGAAAATTACTGAAGTACAATTCCTGGTCAACAAGGTGGTCCCCGGTCCGAGGTTCTAGCACGCGGAAAAGATGCTGAGTATCGGTTATGTTTAAGTGTTACTCCTAAGGTGGAAATTGTTAAACATTAGTAGTAACTTAAACATATATTAGGTACTTAAGTGTACTTTTGTAATTAGATTAGGTGTTAGACATAAACTAGAATTAGTTAGCTTGGAGTGCAAGGCAAGCTAGGTTTCCACCTCCTCATCTCTATAAATAGAGATGATGGGGATGCTAGTTATTCATTCTTCTTCCTCAATTGTAAAGCTTTATTAGGTTTTTAATAAAGGGTTCGTTGAGGGTATATCGTGTGCATATTCTTGTCAAGTCTTTGTAGTCTCTCGTGTTTGCTACTTGTGCTTGATACAACTCGCGATCTAGCGTTCCGCGATCGAACTTCGGGTTTGTTGTCGAGGTATTTTCCAACACTTACCTTATTATAAACCTTCATAATAAGATTATCATATCTTTCTACTGCTATCGGGATGAATTCGATAGGAACTTCATATTGTAATGCACGAATGCACGTTTTGAAAACGTCATAGGAATACCCAGTAGGATTTGTCACATTTTTTTCAGCAGCATCTACGAAGTTCTTAAACCTTACTCCGGTTATAAGACCAATCCTTAACGTTTCACCAAGATTAATTCGCAAGATCCAATCTCTTGGAGTAGTTATAGACCCTCCAAGCCATATAACATCTTCGACACGGTTACTAGATTATAGAACTATGTCTTTGAATGGGGCGTGTGCTCTTCTAATTCCATTTGACAATGTCCAATATCCCACTTTCCTCTTTCCATAGTCAATCACATTTATAATTTCAAATCCATTGGATACCAATTTTCTTTGATTGAGTCGAAACTAGCCACTCACACCGTTGAATTTGATCTTCAAGATTTCACTTAAAAGCGTCGAACCATTTTCTGGGACTCCTACCCTCTCTACAGACTCCGCTAGTGCCCATATCATGTCATATGCCCATATAGCAAGCATAGGGATCTCCGTAGAAAACTCCCTGTGCCATCTTTTTTTTAAAGTTATGCAACCTACTTGATGCTGGAATATAATAACATCAAGTACCCTTGCAATGACTCAATAACTTCAAATTCTGACGAATGCATGATCTCAATGGTTTTTTGAGTTAAAATCGATGCATATTCTTTGCTCATCATCCCTAATATCTTTGCATTTACAAAAAAACGGGATGCGAGCAAAGGTGACATGTTTACGTCAAATACAAATGTATGAAGTTTCATGAGTTTACGCAACTCCTGGATGACTTCTTTATTTGTGGCTGAGGCAGAAATGGTGCTTCTATAAGTGAGTCTTATGTTTTTGTTTTGGAATGATTCGAATAAATATTGTAAAATATCCTCCCCTTGATCAGCGTCGTCCTTGTATACATAAACAACGTCCCTCCATTTAAATGATTCGACAAGGGCAACAATACTTTTGGCCATGTTTATTTCATCTTCTTTAAGTTGAAAAAAGAAAGTGATGAGGCGAAAAATGAACCACTTTTAGGGGGTCATTTAAGCCCGAAATTGAATTTATTTGATCAACTATTGCCCTAAATCGTTCCTTTTGTGATTTTAGGTACTTTGGGAGAGAAATCTGGAAAAGGAAGCAATTCGGACGTTTTTTGAGCATAAAAGTGATGAAAACGCCAAAGTCTTAATTTTCCTTGCTGGGAACAGTAGGTGACGGCGTCAAGAGTAATTTTCATGACCGCCCAGTACAGAAATAAAGGCGTCACAAGGAAGAGCGTTAAGAGTAAAATACGTGACGGCCTGGAAAATGTTATAACGTGACGACGTCAGAAGTAGATCAAGGCAGTCCGAGAATTCTTTTGGCGGCGAGATGACGGCGTCACCAATTTGGTCTTGACGCCGTCAGCCTCAATTTCCTATATATAGTTTTCTAATTTTCATTCATAAAAAGAGAGAAGTTTTGGAGAAACCCTAAGGCCGAACTTAGTACGAATTTTACAGGTTTTCAAGGGTTTTCAGCCCTTGAACCCTTTCATGTGTAATTGAGATAAGTATTCTTCTAATTCAATCAATATGTCTATGTGTTGGTTGTCTATATCTTGTTCTTGTCTTAATTCCATCATGCTAGGCTAGATCTATCTTGTGTTTGCTTAGATCTAATGAAACCTAGATGTTAATTATGTGTTGATTACTTGTTTATGGTTGTATTGGATGAATGATTTCGATGTTAGGCTTAAGAAAACTGGCAGATCTCCAAATGGTAACATGCTTGAACGTCTTAGGAAACATGAACTGACGTGCACTAGGTTTTATTGGTTGTATTTAATGCATGAGTAAATTCTAATGATCCCATGTTAGGAGCTTCTTAGCCGGCTCGACATAGGAGTGAAGTAGGCACTTATAGGATTGGGGAATTAAGTGCGCCACCCCATGAATGGTATTAAGGAATACAATCCGTCATCTACGCAACTATAACAAGTAATTAACGTGTAAAAGATATCTAGGGAGTAGTGAAATCTAAGTAAACACAACTTCTCCACCTATTGCTCACAACCTTAGTTAATTTAGTTTATTTTCATTTCTAGTATTTTATTTTGATTGCATCTTTAGTATTGGGTTAGTTGACTAGCAACTAATTCCGCCCAAATCCTTCAAACCCGAGATTTTTACTTGCTTTCTAAAAAATATAAAAATACAAAAATAATCATCCCTCACCTTTAGAACTAGTATTTAGGTTTTCTAATCCTAGCGACACTATTCCTAGCTGAACGATCAATCCCCCAGTACTTATCACTATACTATACTACAACGATCAGGTATACTGCCTGGTGGGGGTTGTAAGCTTCTCAAGATCCCTTGAGAAGTAAAACCTGGTGCAATCCCTACGCATCAAGTTTTTGGCGCCGCTGTCGGGGAATAGTTATTGTCTAGGTTAGAATCTCTTTTTATTAGGTCTACTTGCTAGATTCCTTTCTAGTAAGATTTTATTTTTATTTTTAGGTTTTCTTTAGTCTATCTTATTTCTTAGTGTTTTTGTTCGTAACTCTTCACCACCCGACATCATGGACGATGGTAACATCTTTGAACCCGTCATCCCACCACAACAAAACCCACCACTAGAACCTCTTAGGCCCCGAACCTTAGGAGAGTGTTCCCGACCTAGCCACCAAGGAGACAATGTGACCCCCTTGCGATCCGACACCATCCAGTTGGTGCAAAGCGGATGTGCATTTCATGGACTTCGTTCCGAAGATCCAAACCAACATCTTAAGGACTTCCTAAAAATCGTAGATTCCATAGACCTAGATGTTGAAACTAGAGAGACAACGTGATTACGCCTATTCTAATTCTCTTTACGGGATCAAGCTAGTCAATGGCTTGAGCGTTTACCCGCGGGATCCATCACCACATGGGATAATCTCACCAATCGCTTCCTTACTCAATTCTTCCCACCGGGGAAGACTGCAATGCTTAGAAATGACATTTTGATGTTTGAACAACATCAGGGTGAAACTTTCTATGAAGCATGGGCCCGCTTTAAGGATCTCCTCCGTAAGGTCCCTCATCATGGTATAAACCTTTGGTTATTAGTTCAGATCTTCTACGACCATGTTGACTACCACACTAAACGTACAATCGACAGGGCCACGGGAGGTAAACTGCGTGATAAGAACGCCGAGGAGTCCTGGGTAATTATTGAGGAGCTCGCCGCCGATATTCAAGAGACGTGGGAGTTTAATCATACAATAAAAGCGGCAATCAACGCAGTCTCAGCATCTGGAGGAACCACTGAAATCCCCGATGAACTCCTATGCAAACTCGAGGCAAAAGTTGACTATTTTGAGGAAAGGCAAAGGAGACCTTTAAGTCCTAGGCAGGCTACTGTCAATTCTGTCTCGAAACCCACTTCAACACCATTATCAGAATCACCCTCTAGAGAAAATGTTGAGACTTTTCAAAACTATGCCCCACCTTATTCCCCTACCAAGGAGCTTAGCTCAGAGTTTGAAGCTAGGATGAGAGAATATATGGCAACTCATTCAGATCGGCTTGCTAGATTCGAGGAAGCAGTTTATAAGCAAAAAGAGGAGATGCAAGAGAAAATGAATGAGATGATGAGTCTATTAGAGGAGTATGCCAGCCAGAGAACCCCCGAAAAAATGCTACTAAGGAAAGAAAGCGCCACTCCCACTACCCAATTTGTTAATTCCATCACAATTGTCCACAAGGATGACAAGAAGATAGAAGACCCTACTAAACAGACCTTAGAAAAGCCACCAAAATCCCAACCCTTGAGTCACTACCTGAAACATGATATAAATGAAAACACCATAACAAATTGGATTAAGGGTGACGGGCGTAACCAACCTTCCAGACAGGGTTCTGAGAAAGAGGAAAAGGTAAAAGATGAGTATGATACGTTACCTGGGGGATCAATATTCGAGAGGCTATTGGTACAAAAAGTTGCGTGTGGGAACTTTGAGATACCAACTAGCATCGGGGATTTGAAATATCTTAGTGCTTTCGCCGACCAAGGATCGGAGGTAAACCTTATGCCCCTAACTATTTACATTCAACTAACATCAAAAATGCCAGCCCCTACTCGTGTTAGGTTATCCCTCGCTGGGCACTCGTACGTATACCCCTTAGGAATCGCAGAAGATGTAATAGTTAATGTCGCAGGCTTCATGTACCCCGTTGATTTTATGATCATCGATGATAAGGGAGATGGATGCATGCCAATAATCCTTGGGGCACCGTTCCTTGCCACCGCTAGGGCTGTCATTAAGTATGAAGGCAGAAAGATTGAGCTTAAATCTGGAAAAAGGAAGATTAGCTTCCCTATGACTCCGCGAAATGGAAATGTGAATTTAAGTTGGAGAAAGCTTAAAAACAACATTGACACGACACCCATTCGTGTTCAAAATAAATTTCTTGCATGGGAGGCAAGAATCAAAAGCTACAAGGAGGCTAAATATGAAAGAAGCAAAAGCAATAAGGTTCAGGTCGAATTCGAACATAATCAACCAGCAGAAAGTCATGTACCATTTGAGGAAGGGAACTTGGTACTCTTAAGACACTTGGAAACAACAATACCACCCGATAAACCAAGTCCTTGGTGGTATGGGCCTTTCACAATTGAGAGCATGTACCAAGATGGGATGGTTAACCTGAGAAGTAAAGTAGGTGGAGAGGTGATTGCGAGTATCGACAGGTTGAGGCACTACCACCACAATAGTAATGATCACAACTACATGGGGTACATCATCTCAAGGGATGAGATAACGTAGTAACCCATGACCTTAAGTCTAGTTACAAGACTCGTAAATAAAGAAAAGCGCTTCTTGGGAGGCAACCCATGCTTTGTGTGATTTTATTTTGTTTGTTTGTTTGTTATTTGCTTCCGTATGCATGCTTTATTTTTATTGTTGGTAGATCATGTTTCTCAATTAAAAAGTGGAAATACTTTACTTTGTTGTTTTGGCATAGTCTTAACTCCACCTAAAAGTATTTTTGCAAAAGATAAGTGTAAGGGGAAACCCCAAATATGTTTTTAAGAAACAACCGATCATGATTTTCCACAATATTAAGTGAACATGTATATTCGTATTTGTTAGAGTCAAATGCTTGTATTGAGTCATAATGAAGTTTTGCAGGATTTTCCAGGAAGTAGGACCAAGTTTTTCCAGAAATTTTCCGGAAACTTAACATAAGAATTTCTGCAGGTCACTTCTGACGGCGTCACGAGATTACTCTTGACGGCATCACGTGTAAAAATCTGGAAATTTTACCGGTTTTGTTTTTCTAACGGAGTCTTACGGTTTTTGTGAATTATTAAGTTTTATAATCTCCAGGAAATCTGCAAACTTCATTCCACAAGCATTATATCTTATTTTGTTTTCTAGGATTTAGTAACTTATGTAGGTTGCCGCCGATTTTATGCGAGGTTGTCTTGTCTATTTTCTCAGGATTCACAGGTTATGTATGACAAGAAGATGATTTATATTCTGGAAGGGAAGCTTTGATTGTTTATTTTCTTGAAGGAAGATTTAACCTGGCCACCTTATTATCCATACCGAGCGAATCAGGGGAGTATTTGATTTCATTCTTTTTACTTTTTCACTTTTACATTCTTTACTTGAACATTGGGGACAATGTTCATCTTAAGTGTAAGGGGAGGGTAAAATGATGATACCTTACATATGCACTTTCGCTTGAGTTTGTTTTGTTTGATGGTAGATGTGTAATAAAACTATGAGAAATACTTGTTAGTGCAATTTTAGCGCCAAATTTAAATTTTTTTACAACATTTAGGAGTGAAACTTTAGCCATAGCAAGCGTCTCATGGATAGGAGATTGTATGACTAGCACATAACCGTATATTCAGAAAAATTTTCCACCCAAATATGTGAGGTTCGACTTTAGATTTGATAGGAAAAGCATTTACTATTAGTGCTTATGAGTGTACCGGTAGCATTTAGATTCTAGAACTTGCGTTAGTGATGCAACCCGAGACCGCTAGTGAGACTACATTCGTGTAGTAGGATTTACTACATGATAAGAGGCATTAGGATCACCCTTGTGTTAAACCCGTATCATAATTACTTGACCATTTAAGTTATATTACTTGGCTAGTTAAGTCAACTAATTTTTCCCACACCCTTAGCGTTGTACTCATTTTTAGTACACGAAACCCCTAGTACACCCCTCCGAGCCTATCTTTTCGTTTCTAACTTTAAGCATTTTACTTAAAGAAAGAATTTGTTACACCCCACTTAAATGTACACCCAAATCGTCTTAGCCTTCCGTGTATGCGCTCATTTTTAGTGCATTATTGTTATTTGTTAAACCCTAAGTTAACTATCTAATTGATTACATGGTTGCTAAGTCGAGTCATATCCTTGTACATATTGTTTTGGAACGATTGGGACTCATGGGTAAAGTACTAATGTTATGGAGTAATGGGGAAGAACATCATTTATTACCCCCGTATATGCGTTAATCTTAAAAGTACTCCAAGTGTTTTGATTTTCTTAATTCGAGTCATTAGATTAGTTTATTGTAAAGTATGTAAAGATTCAAGTGTAAGGGGAATTTTCATTCCCTATGATGTGTTATTTTGGATAGTAGGGTAAGAGTGTATGCAAAAAAAAAAAAAAAAATCGAAAAATCAAGAAAAAGAAAGAAAAAAATAGAAAAAGAAAAAAGAGAAGGACTACCATCCCTTTTCATTCTATGTTCATTTTATGTTTTTATTATTTTACATTTATTAGCTTAAGTCGAGTCTAGTCTTGGCTTAGCAACGCCATATTGTACATGTAATTAACCAAGATTGTTAACTCGCCACCAGTAAAAACTTCCTTTATCCAACAAAACCGTGTATTTCATATCCCTACACCTAACGTTACAACCCTTTAAAAGACCTATTTGATAGTTTATCCTAGGTGCTTACGCCATGTGGTGGAGGTTTGATCCTTTCCCAAGCCTATGGTAATCTATTTTGCTATGACAGGTAGTGAGAGATATCTTCCGTTTCCATATTGTAATTTATACTTTATTACACCCGAGAGATGTGAGTATCTAAACACTATTTGTGAGGTGCTAGTGTATGACCTCCGTGCTTGTCTTTGGTCTTTAGTGGAACGATTATTTGTTGTAATTACTTTTATATTAGTGTTAAATGACCCCTAACTTGTATTTTGACTAGAATAAAAGCGCATTTGCTTGAGGACAAGCAAATCTCAAGTGTAAGGGTATATGATGAGGCAAAAAATGAACCACTTTTAGGGGGTCATTTAAGCCCGGAATTGAATTTATTTGATCAAATATTGCCCTAAATCGTTCCTTTTGTGATTTTAGGTACTTTGGGAGAGAAATCTGGAAAAGGAAGCAATTCGGACGTTTTTTGAGCATAAAAGTGAAGAAAACGCCAAAGTCTTAATTTTCCTTGCTGGGAACAGTAGGTGACGGCGTCAAGAGCAACATCCTGACGGCGTCAAGGGTAATTTTCATGACGGCCCAGTACAGAAATGAAGGCTTCACAAGGAAGAGCGTCAAGAGTAAAATACGTGACGGCCTGGAAAATGTTATAACGTGACGACGTCAGAAGTAGATCGAGGCAGTCCGAGAATTCTTTTGGCGGCGAGATGACGGCGTCACCAATTTGGTCTTGACGCCGTCAGCCTCAATTTCCTATATATAGTTTTCTAATTTTCATTCATAAAAAGAGAGAAGTTTTGGAGAAACCCTAAGGCCGAACTTAGTACGAATTTTACAGGTTTTCAAGGGTTTTCAGCCCTTGAACCCTTTCATGTGTAATTGAGATAAGTATTCTTCTAATTCAATCAATATGTCTATGTGTTGGTTGTCCATATCTTGTTCTTGTCTTAATTCCATCATGCTAGGCTAGATCTATCTTGTGTTTGCTTAGATCTAATGAAACCTAGATGTTAATTATGTGTTGATTACTTGTTTATGGTTGTATTGGATGAATGATTTCGATGTTAGGCTTAAGAAAACTGGCAGATCTCCAAATGGTAACATGCTTGAACGTCTTAGGAAACATGAACTGACGTGCACTAGGTTTTATTGGTTGTATTTAATGCATGAGTAAATTCTAATGATCCCATGTTAGGAGCTTCTTAGCCGGCTCGACATAGGAGTGAAGTAGGCACTCATAGGATTGGGGAATTAAGTGCGCCACCCCATGAATGGTATTAAGGAATACAATCCGTCATCCACGCAACTATAACAAGTAATTAACGTGTAAAAGATATCTAGGGAGTAGTGAAATCTAAGTAAACACAACTTCTCTACCTATTGCTCAAACCTTAGTTAATTTAGTTTATTTTCGTTTCCAGTATTTTATTTTGATTGCATCTTTAGTATTGGGTTAGTTGACTAGCAACTAATTCCGCCCAAATCCTTCAAACCCGAGATTTTTACTTGCTTTCTAAAAAATATAAAAATACAAAAATAATCATCCCTCACCTTTAGAACTAGTATTTAGGTTTTCTAATCCTAGCGACACTATTCCTAGCTGAACGATCAATCCCCCGGTACTTGTCACTATACTATACTACAACGATCAGGTACACTGCCTGGTGGGGGTTGTAAGCTTCTCAAGATCCCTTGAGAAGTAAAACCTGGTGCAATCCCTACGCATCAGTAAGGGTATTCCGTTGAGGAATTACCAGCAAAAGAAAATCCAGGAACTTTGGCCTTATTAGTAATTGATGCCACTAGCTTTGATCCGAGAAAAACTTCCGGGCCTATAATTGCATTGACCTTAAAGGTATTAAGAAGATCTAGAGCTGCAAAATCAAATAGAAAGAAATGAAACAATACAATGTTCAACAAACTTAAATTCATGTAGCCTAGAAAAATTGCATCTTTATTTATTACTGACTATACTATTAACTTGCAAGGGTTGAAAATGGACCGATAAACCCAAAAATGAAACGGCTTGTTCGTGTTCGTTCAAGGATAAACAAACAAATGAACATACAACAAACTATTAAGGTTGCATTTTTTAATTTCATAAAACTAAACAATATCATATCTTAACATCTTACCATTTAGCATAGTTTGTAACGAGTCTGGCTCCGGTCGGCCACGTTGTGCCTCGTGGGTTTTTAACGTCCTTCATTCTGTCAAAACAAACGACAACATTAATTCAATCGATCTTAATATATCAGGTTCTTAAGTTTATACACATGCTCAGTCAGGGTCACATATTCACATACCATTCCCGCACTATGTCTTTCGATCTCAGCAAGCTCAATTAGGTCTTCTGCAGTATCTTGGTCCACTTTAGAACGACAAAGAGGCATGGTGAAACAAACATCCTTGAATAAATCCAATGGAATATTTTCCCTAGGACCATGAAATTCAGAACAAAATTTTGATGCAGCAGGATTTGTATGTCCATCTAAAGACTTAGTAGATGCTGAAATGCTAGGAGGCACAATGGCTGCAAGCTCTTTGAAAGCTTTATCCTGCACATAATAACTTTTACTGAGCAATAGTTTATTAAAAAGTAAAAAAGTTAATAAAACCAAAAGAAAAGTGCACCATTTCAAATGAAAGGCCTGGTAACTTTTTTCCGCCTGATGATAACTCTGTATTCTGTAACACTACGAAAAGTATTCCTGCTACACTTTGTAATTGTGCTGGAAGGTTGCGTACTTCCAACATCAATACTACTTCTGATGGTATTCTTGCTACACTTTGTAGTTAGGCGATCACAAATACAATAGTAAGAACAGCCACGACTGGAAAGCAAACCTTCACTCTGGATTATTTTGTAAACTTGCAATCACAAATACAATAGTAAGAACAATTGTTTAACGATCATGATACAAATTTTCGTCTGATAAAGTGTTACCATAACATAAAACTTCTTAATGATAAAAATGGTATGATAAGATGGTACCTTGTCTCTCAACGACAACGCTGATGGTACGTAAACAACCAACTGACGACAATAAGCATTCAGAGTCATTGCAGAAAACCTGGAAGAGAAAAGATCTGTACATCAGTAGGCCTTCCCAAAAAAATGTAAAACTGTTAAAAATGATCATTAAGAAGTTGACTTTTTTTTTGTCACTAAGAGATATTGAAAGTTCATGATAGGTATTAACCTCTAGTAAAGAATTATGTGTTATGTCGTTTACCATGATGTTAATCAATTTAAACTAAAAGTGAAAGAAAATGAATATTATTGATCTAAAATAAAGAGGTTAGAATATAGCTTAGGTGCCATGGTGGTTTGTGAATTGGACTGACTTCACTCAGATTATGGCAGCCACATTAAGCTTATGCCTGTGAGACAACAATTTAGCAAAGACAAAAATTTTTGTTATAACAGTTAGGAGGGAGTTACCTAAATTTAAAAAATTGTGTTCTTTGACGCCTGGAGTGCTTTCTTGACCAACTCGATGTCATTAGTCCGCCCAGCGTATGATGGTTCAGAGATACTGTTTAAACATATGCTTCTCGAATGGTTACCAACTGCAATCTATATGAAACAGGAAAAATGAATATAGGCCAAATTTGTATTTAAAGATGCGACAAAAGTGCCATTTATATTTTTTATACCTTTTGAAAGCAGCCATTGTACATGGATAACTGCAAATATGTGCATCAAAATACACCGTCTCCATTATGTAAAGCGGCGACGTGAATTTGTTGCTTCTTATGTCCGCTATGCTGGCGCGTATTGGTACCAATCCGATCCAGCAGTTGATGGTTACCTTCAACAACAGGCAATGAAAGGAAATTAATGGACCCTATTGGGTACAAATGCACCAACCTCCTACTACTGAACAGCCACGACTAGAAACTTTAAATAATGATGTTATGAATTTTGTTTCAAATAGCATTAAATTAGGCGTCAAGATCTTTAGTTAGCTTGTGTTTGACATTACATTTTGTAGTGATTAATCTTATTGGTTCAAATGAGTTTCAGTATTTCAGATGCGTCAAACACAAATTGATGTTAGTTATCTAATTATTTAGAGGTCATCTCAAATCAGCGGCAAGTAACGGTAACAAACAAACAACCTATGCTAAAAACAAAACAAATTATATATAAAACAAAAGGAAAGAAAATAACTTTTAGCATGATAAAGACTTAAACTTGGATCAGAGAATTACGTATGGTTTTAGACTCATCTACTTTAACATGTAATCACATTGCCATACACAAATTAGTGTATCTCACGTTTTCCTATAATCGGCAATCCCATTAATTACGACCTTCTCTAATTCTAAGCTATGGGAAATGATTTCTATAAACTAATATTATGTCTCAGAAACCATGGTCGTACGATCAAGAACACAACTTACATCAGTAATATCTTTTTTCCGGTAATCACAATAAAATTGAAAATAAAGTATAACGACACAATACCCGCGGTACCATAATCTTAAAAACAGACTTACTTGTCATCAGCCACATCTTCACCAACCTACCTACCTAATAACAACCTGTTAGCAAAACGAAAAGCTGTCAAAAAATTAACATAAATGCACCATGAGAAAGAAATTACATGCCTTTTTTATTATCCTGTCAGAACAAAAACTATTAGATCTTAAATTAGGGCGATAACGAAAATAAGAAAGTACCACTTGAACGGTAGGCTGTGGCCTTAGCCAGGGCGATTGTTTTGACCGGCGCATCATGGTGCAATCATCGCCCCTTTGTGAATCATCGGAAGCACCTTGTCCCCAAACTAATGAAAAGACCCAAAAAAGTATCAATCGAAATCAAACAACTCCTATCAAAACAAACATAAACTCAAACTCAAAGTACTAATAAAAAATTTACCGTTACTGATTCTTCCCTATTAGCTCGTATAAATGACGGCGAAGCACGAATATTGGATTCTGGGAAACCCTAAATGACGGTGAAGCACGAATATTGGATTCTGGGAAAGCCAATCTGAACCCTCGTTTTGATGTGTGGAAGAAGCACGAATGGTCTAGAGATTATAAGGTGGCGAAGCTTCGATTGGGCCATGAATGAGCAGTGGCGGGCTATGGAGAAAGAGGCCGGTTCCTGTAGATGGAACGGCGTCGTATCTATTCATAAATAATATATATAGTAATGGGTCTCCGTTAGAGTCTCTTGTGTGGACAACTATCCTTGTCACATAATGATCATTATGAGTGTAGAAATCTGATATCGCCATTGTAATGCAACTGTGAATGGATTTGCCAACCCACTGTTTCATGTCAAGGACGATTCCAACGTCTACACATAAACCATGGTAAAGTGCTGAAAATTAGTATAATCCAAAGGTTGCTTCTTTTAGACAACATGGTCGGGTACTTACTATCAACTTTTGAGGGGCCAATATAAATAACGATAACCTAAAACTAACTCAACACATTATAATGTATAGAGATCTACGTTATAACATTGACTTTGGCTTTGCTTCATAGAAATTCCTACACTCGATGTACAAAACATGAGTTGACCGTCAAAACATGCCATTATGTACAAAGTCAACACATTAGATTCGTATGGATCAATATATCCCGCATGGGCAACTTATTTAACTTTAAATATAACAATTTCCAGGAAATTGTACTCTTCACCAAACTTTAAATATAACTTTTTTGAAAACTTACACAAACAGTCCCTAAGTTTTGAGCATTGTTTCAAAATAGGTCCCCAATAACTAACGATATAACTAAAATCAGTTTTGAGGGACCAAAAGTGTAACAAACTCATTTAGATTTTTCCAAAAATTTACCTGAGATATAATTGTTGTTGCATGTAAGGTCCACAAGGACTAATGATATAACAAAATCAGTTCTCAAGGACCAAACGTGTAACATAAATTTACACAAATCATCCCTTCAGATAACAATTTATTGCAAATATCATTCCTGTAGTTTACCTAATTTTGCAAAAAAAAATCCCTAAACTTTTATCTTTGTTGTATTGGAGCGCGGGTAAATAATCATCGTTCATCATTTTTATTCAATTTCACATGTGTGATTTCTAAATCATGTAAAATCACATATGATTTTTTCAAACGTAACTGAAAAAAATTCAAAAATAAAATAATAAAAAAATAAAAATAAAAGAAAAAAATCGAAAGTATATAGAATTGCTCCCTCTATAGAAATATAATTTAATTATCGTCATGATGGTATAATTCATTTTGCGTAACGATTAACGGTTTGTGAGATATTTAATTTTTTAAAAATAGTGAAAGTTTATTTATTTATTTGTTTTGTTAAAAAACTGAATGGTTATGATTGATTCATTGGATCTTTAGAGAATATTTGATCTATAGTATGAACGTAAATCCATACTAGTACTAAGTATTCAACTTTATAATAATAATAATAATAATAATAATAATAATAATAATAATAATAATCTAAAGGCGTTTCACAATAACTATATGAAGAATTTTTTTTTCATATGATGCTTCTTACATGGTTATATGGTTATACCCAAAGAACCAGAACCGAACCACACCTTTGAGTCAGTTCTTGGTTCCCACTTTTCTCGAATTTCGGCTCTTGGATCCTTCAGTTACGGTTTTTACCGGTTTCGGACCCATACTTGTCCCTACGTTGTAGTATTTGTTTTCTTCATTTGTCACATTCTTTCATTTTAGTCATGTCATCATACATACCAATTAAGTGACATACCAATTAAGCATGTCAACCATTGCTATTATAAGTAATATTTCAAAAATCGAATCATAAATTGTACCGGCCAACCTATCAGTTCCAGTTTAACCAGTTAGGCCAGCAGGCCGCATCGATCAAGTATTTTTGGGGGCATCAACAACAACAATAGCCGAAGGCATACAACATAAGCATGTCCAAATATCCGAAAATTAATACTCGTATTCGGTCTTAAAAAATCAAGAATACAAACATTACATTATCAAAATCAAAAAGGAAATTTGGAGAAAACCGTGGACAGGTTTACAGTTTTTGGTTATTCACCTGTTTTTTTACCATCTGCATCGGTTCGACTACATTCGGTTCGGTTCATCCAGGTTTTAAAAACCGGTTGGACCCGTGTTCTAAGAGAGATATGCATGATACCATTCAAGGAGAGCACATTATACAATATACTAAAACTAATTTGGGTACGGGGTCCACAGGAAGGCCATTAAAAAGCTGTTAAGCCCCTAATTCACGCTCCTATTGGTTTTTCATGACAAAAGGCGCAATACTATTGGTGTGAAGAGTTAATTACTATCATGCTACAATACCTTAGTAATAGTGCAGTGCCTTAACAACAATGCACACCCTCCACCAAATTTTCTCTCATTCTAGACTTTTCACCGCCTCACTAAAATTTCCATCTCACTAGAACCTTCTCTCTTTCATTGCTTACATCGATCATGGTTTCCAGATCCATTACTTCAAACCATTAAATCTTCAAAATTTGTTTAATCATTTTCAACATATGTAATCTTAAGCGGTTTCTTAGCTCAAAATGGCTGACACCCTATGAGAGCTGCTTTTTTCAGTTTTAAACAACTACTGCACATAGGTTTTAGCTTTGAAAATGATAAGATGCTTCGATCAAACCCACAAAAAAGGCGTGTCTCTTAGATCTGATAGAGAGTAGATGCGGCGGAATTGGCGACGGAAGTGTAGCAAGGATTCCGACAGGATCAAGAAAGGCGGTACACACCCTAAGAAACCTTATTAGGGGTTTTCTTTCATTATGGATTTATTCTTTTGTAACAGGAAATATGAAAGATGAGGAGTTGGAATTTAGTTGACGATGGAGAAACAATAGGAAAAAGGAGGTGTGTTTATAGGCCTTTGATGTGAGTTTTATAGATGCACCAACTATTTGATAAAAAGCTCAACTATTCCATCAATTTCCTAATTTGTTTACTTAAAAATTGTTGTAGGAATGCGTCTGAGGTCTCATGTTGGCTACTTTAGATGATAACAGGTGCACAATAAAGGCTCCAGCCAGTAAGTGTTATTCATTATATATATATATATATATATATATATATATATATATATATATATATATATATATATATATATATATATATATATATATATATATATATATATACTAGTTTCAAAGCCCGCCCAATGGGCGGGCATGACTTGTAATTTTACATTTTAATTTTATTATAATATTTTTAATTTTAATTTTAATTTTCTTATGTATATATAGTGTTCTTTTATTTTTATTGTTTATCTTAAATATGTTTATTATTATTTTTTATTGTTTAGTATGGGATATGTATATGTTTTACTTTTTTATGATATCAGCTAACAGTAATTAACATTCGAAGAAGAAATTTTCTAAATTGTATGTTTTTTTAGTACTTTGCGGTGCTAAAACCAATTGTAATTTAATCATGTACGTATATTAGTGATCTTTTATAGTTATTTTTAATGTATTCACCCGACGTGTGGACATGACTTGTATTTTTAATTCAATGTTGTAAGGATATTAGTGATTAAAAGCTAAAACAAACACACCCATAATTGAGGTATCACATCATCAGAATGATCAAAAAAGGTAGCCAACTACATATCTTCGTATTGTTTAATAACTGCTTTTGTAGAAATAAGTCGGTTTATCTTTAGACTCAACGCTAAAAAAAAGTGTATAGTTTCAACCGCTGATTGATATTAGAACAGGTAGAATGAGATGAACAGATCGAGAGTGACCCAAAGTATATTTAAATGATTTACGACCTATATAATAGCTTTATTGAGAAAATATGATGTGCTATTGCATTATAGCTTTTATAATATGCTTTAATACATTAACTATTTATGAAGTTCATGCAATAGGGTCAACGACTGTTTGTCGTTCTCAACACAAGCCGATCAGACACATTTTGACCCGTAAAAAAACATGTGTATTATGAGTTAACCCATTTCTACCCATCATTTAAAAGTTGATGACAACTACTCATTCGAGGACTTTAAGAACTTTAAAAATGTGGGAATGGTATTTTGCCAACAAAAAATAAAAACTAAGATGCATAAGAATAAAAACTCAAACCTGAGATGTCTTTAGGTCTAATTCATCCCATTCCTGTGATGAACTGCTTCCTTCGACTATGACAGTCCCAGCATAGTTCAAACCATGTGCAAAGAAGAGTAGGCATCTGCACTTGTGACCGAAGTAACACTCACAATATCCATAACATGAATGCTAGCATCAAGTGCCTTGCCACCATCCGCGTTATGGCTACTACCTGCAACATATGTGAAATAGCAGGAATAAAAACAGCACAAAAAATAGAAAGAATGTAAAGGTACTATAACTAATATGTGAAAACAATACCTTTCATACACCTTATAGAGAGTTGATATTCCGTCGACTTTGAGCTTCGATATAAGAATGTTAAAGAACAGCGTTGCATTCTTTTGAGCTTCAATACTCAACAAATCATCACCAGGAACCACCCGCAGCCGCTCCTGAAGCTTATCAACAGCCTCCACAATTTCCATTGGATGCATATCTGATGGCCGCCTCAAATCGACCTTAAATGTCTTCTGTGCATTCTAGATAAGTCGTTTGAGATTTACCGGCTTTCTGTTCCAAGCTGGAATCGATCAGCTTCTAGTTTTTAGATTTCAGCATCAAACACGTTACGGAACTCCCAAATAGTTTTCAAATCCTCGACATGCTCTGGCAGCATATAGCTTGGATTCCAGTCATCATCATCGATCTCATACTTAAAAAGTCGATCAAACTCCCTTTTCTTAAGATCCAAACTGCATCCATACCATCTCCCCCCTATAAAAACTGGATAACATCACCAAGAGAGTTCCTGACTGCCATCGTACTTCACCATGATATCTTCCATAGCTTTTACCAGCCTCCTCTGAATATATCCAGTTTTAGATATTTTCACTGCGGTATCGATCAAACCTTCTCTACCACCCATGGCATGAAAAAAGAACTCTTGTGGTGTCAACCCTCGTAGATAAGAATTCTCCACAAACCCACGACTTTCAGGCCCATAATCATCTTTTGTGAAATGAGGAAGAGTCCGGTCTATGAAACCATACGGAATTCGTTTACCCTCAACGTTCTGCTGTCCCACACAAGCAGTCATTTGAGATATATTAATGAAACTTCCTTTTGAACCAGTTGTGACCATTGCTTTAAGATTGTTGCTCTCTGATAAAACTTTTCTGGGCGCTACTTCCTGCGTCATCACGAGCCTTGTTCAGCACCTGAAAGAACAGCATGTCAATGGACTTATTGATATATTATAGGCGTCTAGATGGGTAGGGTGGGCAACAGATTGTAATGGGTCACCTAGTGCGAGTCAAAATAAGATGGATCAGTTGACCCGCAAACACCTTTTTCTCCGGCCAATAAATTATAGGTGCACTACTTAAATATTGGTTGTGGAATATTCGTTGCCAGTAGTAGCCTTCGAATCAGACACTTCCTGCAGCAAAGAACAATACATTATTTTTCTATAAATTCTAAAATGTTATAAGTATATATGCAAAATTACTGTAGCTGGTAGTTTGAAACTTAAGGGTACCTAAACCATCTAAATTGAAAGATAAATATATAAAACAACTTTAGGCATCAGTTTCCATAGACCGAGAACAATAATGAAAAGTCAAACACTAAGAATAATTATAATACTGCTAAATAAAAAATTATAACAAATGGATTACAGATTATGGTTCTCAAACGGGTCACAGATTATGGTTCTTAAACAATCCAATACAGCTAATATATCGGGATCATTTATTGGGTCACAGATTAATGTAGGTTTGGAAAAGCTTCACTTGTATTTTGAAGTTAAGAAATATGTCAACCTGATACAGATACTAAGTTTAAGTTCTCATGCTAATTACTACAGTTTCCGAGAAGAATAAAAAAGGAATAATGCTACCTTTACGGTCAATGAGTAAGTCTGTATAGTTCATATATACCAATACTACATATTCATTTCTCCCCACGTACCTGCTATTAACACTTCACACAATACATATGAAAGATGGATTTCCAAACACCCATTTATTTCAGCTTCAACGCGGTTAAACTTTTAGTTTTAACTAATCTCCTCCTAAGTTTCAAAATGGGTCAATTTGAGTTCATCACTTATGGGTTAATTAACAGATATTTAGTTTTTCCCAAACTAATTTATTTTCAGATGTTCTTGCTGTTAACACTTCACACAATACATCTGAAAAATTGGATTCCCACACACCTATTTATTTCAGCTTCATAAGGGTTAGACTTTTCAAATTTAGCGGCTAAAGACAGCATCTATAACATTATAGAGCTTACCATATAATCATATGCACAATGAAAATATACTCCATATATATTGACACTTAACCATGTTCCCACTATACAGCTTACCGGGGTATCATATTGTGCATATATTGACACCATGAGAAATGTCCATAAGCATGATGAGGCGAAAAATGAACCGTTTTTAGGGGGTCATTTAAGCCCGAAATTGAATTTATTTGATCAAATATTGCCCTAAATCGTTCCTTTTGTGATTTTAAGTACTTTGGGAGTGAATTCTGGAAAAGGAAGCATTTTGGAGCATAAAAGTGAAGAAAACGGCAAAGACTTAATTTTCCATGCTGAGAACAGTATCTGACGGCGTCAAGAAGGGAATTGTGACGGCGTCAGGAGTAAAATCCATGACGACCCAGAGAAAACATGAAGGCGTCAAGAGAAGGGCGTCAAGAGTTATTTTGGTGACGGCCTGAAGATGGACTACACGTGACGGCGTCAAACCCAGATCTAGGCAGTCCGAGAACTTTATTGGCGGCGAGATGACGGCGTCAGACATTTACTCTTGACGCCGTCACCTACAAAATCTATATATACTTTTCTATTTTTCATTCATTAAAAGATGAACTTGTGTGGAGAATACTAGGGTCGAACCTAGTGAAACCTAAGTAAACACAATTCTCCCATATATTGCTCACACCTCTAGTTAAATTAGTTTATTTTCATTTTTAGTATTTTATTTTGATTGCATCTTTAGTTATTGGGTTAGTTGACTAGCAACTAATTCCGCCCAACTCCTTCAAAACCGAGATTTTTATTTGCTTTTATAAAAACATAAAAATACAAAAAGAATCATCCCCCATCTCTAGACCTAGTCTTTAGGTTTTCTAATCCTAGCGACAATATTCCCAAGTTGAACGATCAATCCCTCGGTACTTGTCACTATACTATACTACAACGATCAGGTACACTGCCTGGTGGGGGTTGTAAGCTTCTCGAGATCCCTCGAGAGGTAAAGCCTGGTGCAATTCCCACGCATCAAGTTTTTGGCGCCGCTGCCGGGGAATAGTTATTGTCTAGGTTAGAATTTCTTTTTATTAGGTCTACTTGCTAGATTCCTTTCTAGTAAAATTTTATTTTTATTTTTAGGTTCTCTTTAGTCTATCTTATTTCTTCGTGTTTTTGTTCGTAATCTTTACCATCCGACATCATGGAAGGTGGTAACATCTTTGAACCCATCAACCCACCACAACAAGACCACCCACAAAACCCACCACTAGTTAACCAACCTCTTAGGCCCCGAACCCTAGGAGAGTATTCCCGACCTAGCCACCAAGGCTAACGAAACACTATTGAGCTCACCCAAGGAGCCAATGTGTCTCCCTTGTGATCCGACACCATCCGGTTGGTGCAAAGCGGATATGCATTCCATGGACTTCGTTCCGAAGATCCAAATCAACATCTCAAGGACTTCCTTAAAATCGTAGATTCTATAGACCTTGATGCTACAACTAGAGAGTCAACCCGATTACGCCTATTCCAATTCTCTCTACGTGATCAAGCTAGTCAATGGCTTGAGCATTTACCCGCGGGATCCATCACCTCATGGGATGATCTCACCACTCGTTTCCTTGCTCAATTTCCCACCGGGGAGAACTACCAAGCTTAGAAATGATATCTTGATGTTCCAACAACGAAAAGGTGAAACTCTATATGAAGCATGGACTCGTTTCAAGGACTTACTCCAAAAAGTCCCTCATCATGGCATAAATCTTTGGCTCCAAGTCTAAATCTTCTATGACCATATCGATCTCTCCACAAGGCGAACCATTGACCAATCGGCCGGTGATAACGCTCAAAGTTAACATGTTTTTATAAGCGTTATTAGTGTTTTTGTGTATGTTATTTGGTTGTTTTTATATGCTTTTGCCACTAAATCGTATCAAAGTATATTTTTGTAGCATATGTAGCCAAATGCAGGAAAAATGGAGAAAAAGTGAAGAAAATGAAGTATACGCGATTACACGAAGATTCCCGAGCTCAAAAGTCCAATCTATGAAGTAATTCATATGAGAACCTAAGTTTTGTCATCTCAAAGTTCCTAGTTCAGAAGTAATCAAGTTTGGATAGTACATGAAGAACTACACAAGGAAAAGTCAAAGTCCAAAACTGCCAAGAATTAGCATCCGATCGGTTGGAGTGAAACCGATCGGATTGCCATAATAACTTTTCTCCATCCGATCGGTACCAACCCGAAACCGATCGGATGGCCACTACTGCATGTTTTTGCCAATTTTTGTGCACGAATCTTGGTCTTTTGTCCCATGGTTCTAGGCCCTTTTTAGTGTCTTATTGTCCAAGTTCAAGCATTTAAGTCCTTATTTATTACCAAGAGTGTTGGACAAGCCTATAAGGACCTCAAAAGTGCATAACTCAACACACCCATTGAAGATACCATTAACTCTCATTACACACACAATTATTATCATCTTCTAGCTCTCTAAGGAGGAAAATTCGTGCAGAAAGAACCAGGAACTTTGGAGGACCAAGGAAGCAACATTTGGAGTCCGAAAATCTCAAGAAATCATCACCAACTCTTAGGTTATCAATACCTTGTCATTAGTTATCAATTTTAAAGCATTGTAAGACTTATAACCATGGATTCTTATGTTAAATATTATGAGTTTATTTGCATGTTTGCTATGAGTGGCTAGTAATCTTTTTACACTTGTTTTGATGATGTTTTATACTTAGTGATAGTGATGATTGTGATAACATGTTTTAATTCAATTTCAAGTCAATCCTAAGAACCAATTGTACCTTAAGTTTCATCGTGACATTTGTTTAGCCAAGGTTAACTAATTGATAATAGTTTCAAAGGTCGAAAGATTTGTTATTACTCAACTAGTTATAATCATTTGTCTATGAATGATTGTTTTTCACCATAATTATTCTTGACTAAATAAAGAAACAAGAAGTATGATTGTAATGGGAATTCTTTTATAACATCAAATCGGATTGTTTGTAAACCTTTAGTAGGACGAAAGTTTAAATGTTTATAAACGATTGTGACCTTTTTGTCTATGAAGAGGTTACCTTTTGTATTTACAATTTCCTAAGAGTATTTGATTGGTAATAAAAGTTTGTCTTGTGTTTAAGATATCCACCATACCTTATGAACCTTGGATAGATCTTGAATTGATTGGTTTACACCTAAAGCTTGTTTTTATGAACTAAAATCTTGACGAAGGTTTAACTTGTAGAAACAATAGATTAGATCATCATCTAATTATCTCAACCAACATGTTATCAAAAGTTATCACAATCATGTGTGTCATTAAGTAGAAAACTAGTCTAAACAAGTGTAGTTTTTAATTTATTGAATTTGCTTATTATCATATTTGCGTACATTAGAGATTTACTTTTAGACTTATATTTCGATTCACTCGCACATCCCTGCGAACGATCCCGACTTACCATCATATCTTGCTATAACGGACGAGTACACTTGCTCGTATGTGTTATTTCTAGATTTGGTAACTCATCCTTATAAATTTAAAACTTGCACTAACAAATAGCACATCAAGTTTTTGGCGCCGTTGCCGGGGATTTTTATCGTGTTTCTTTAAGTTTTAAAAGTCCGTTTCTTTTCGTGTTCGTTTTCTAAAAAAAAAAAAAAAAAAAAAAAAAAAAAAAAAAAAAAAAAAAAAATCCGTAGCAACCAACCGATCGGATTAACTTCCAACCGATCGGTTTCCCACATTTTTATTTTTACCGTAGCGACCATCCGATCGGTTTGGTTCCCAACCGATTCGGATTGATTTTTCTGTTTTTATTTTTTATTTTTCTTGTTCTTTTGTTTAGGTAATTGACTCGATTCTCTTGATAGTTGTATGAACACTCGTTCTACTACTAAAAAGCTTAGTACACCTTTATCCGATCCTGAAAGTTTGTTTCGTAAGAAGAGATCTTCAACTATTCTTAATTGGTTTGATAATCTTTCCGAAGAACACCCAATTTTTAATCTTTTTGAACCATTACCCATGGCTGACGATTTACCCATGTGAGCCGCCAATAGAACCGTAGCACCCACTCCTGGAGCTGCTATTGTTGTCGCCGACCTTGGTGAAAACTTTACCGTTAAAGGTCACCATCTTTCTATGATCAAAGACCGTCAATTCGATGGCCGTTCGCGGGCCGATCCGCATAAACACATTTCCGAATTCATTGAAATTTGTGGCATGTTTCGTTATGGAGACACTAATGTCGATGCTATCAAGCTCAAACTTTTTCCATCATCACTCGCCGGAGATGCCAAAGTATGGTATAACGAATTAACCCCAGGAACTATTAATACTTGGGAGGAGATGAGGCAAGCTTTTGTAAGCCGATTCTTTCCACCTGCCATGTATGATAGACTAATGGGAGAAATCCGTGCTTTTTCACAAAATCCTAATGAATCTCTTGTTGAAGCTTGGCTTCGCATGAAAGATTTGCTTCGAAGTTGTGATGGTCATAATTTAGGACGAGGAACAATAATCCAAATCTTTTATCATGGTCTTGATGAAGCATCTCAAGCAATCCTTGATGCCGGAGGAATTTTCCTTTACAAAACACCAAACGAGGATATCAACTTCTTGAAGATCGAGTACTTCTTAAACTCGATTGGTCAAAAGATTCCAAAACCAAACCCTTACGGAAAACCGTTGCTTTTGCCGAAAGTTCAGATAATTCAAAACTCATGGACAAAATAGAAGCCTTGTCTTCTAAAATGGACTCGCAATACAAAGATATAAAAGGAGAAATGAAAGAAATGCGAGATGGTTGTAATAATTGTGGAGGAAATCACACATCATCCGAGTGTGATGACCAACCTATGAATAGACCCAACGAAGGGGAAGCCAATTATGTCCAAGGAGGATATCGTGGAGGAGGTTTTCGTGGTAATTATTACAGAAGAAGTTCTGGAAATTGGCAAGATCACCAACAAATGGATAACAACCGTGATTTTCAACCTCGAACAGAAAATTCAAACCCAACAAATTCAGATAAAAAGGAAGAATCTGATTTCGAAAAAATGATGCGAGAATTCGTAAATGCTCAAAGAACCACAAATGAGTTTGTAAAAACTCAATTTTTCAATCTCAAAACCAAAGTTGAGCAAGGTCAGAAAAACCATCAAGCTTCTATTCAGGATCTTGAACAAAAATTTGGTAGACTTTCTGATCAATTTTCTTTTCGAATTCCTGTTACATTACCAAGTAACACCCAATCCAATCCAAAACCATCTGGATCAAACAATAAGAATTACCGTCCACCACAAAGCATAAATGAGCATATCAATGTTGTATTCACTCGAAGTGGTCTCTCATATGATCCACCACCCATTCCTACCGATAATACTCTTATTCAAGAAGAGGAGGAAGAAGCAGTTGAAGAAGAACCAACCCAAAAACCAATCGTTCCACCAATAAAGCATTATACACCAAAAATACCATATCCACAAGCCCTAAGAAAAGAGAAAAGAGAGGAGCGAAATAAGAAGTTTTTAGAGATGATCAAAGAAGTTAGAATTAACGTACCCCTCGTTGATGTTCTAGCTGGAATGCCCAATTATAGGAAATTTTTGAAATAACTTCTTAATAATCGAAACAAGTTAGAACAAATTTCCGCTACCGTTCTTAATGAAGAATGCTCTGCTATAATTCAAAACAAAATTCCACCAAAACTTGGAGATCCCGGAAGTTTTCTTATACCATGTACATTAGGAAACAACATCACATGTGGTGCTTTAGCCGATTTTGGTGCAAGTATCAATTTGATGCCCTATTCGTTGTATTCTAAACTTTCCATCAATACATTGAAAGCTACTAAGATGAGCATACGATTAGCCAACCATACATACCAATATCCTGTTGGGGTTGCTAAAAATATGCTTTTTCAAGTTGGTAAATTTGTTTTTCCTGTGGATTTTGTCATCTTAGAAATGGAAGAAGATAGTCGAGTACCCTTAATCTTAGGAAGACCTTTCTTTAACACTGCTGACGCAATGATTAAAGTTAAAGGTAAAGAACTTAATCTCGGAGTAGGAGAAGATCGAATTACATTCTTAATCAATAAAGCAATGAAATATCCAAATTCCAGTGATGACACATGCTATAACATCGATGTAATTGATGAAGTCACTGAAGAAGAATTGGATGCATTACTTGACGATTCGAAACCATTCATGACTACTTCAGAAAAGATTAGTGAAACAGATTCTGATAAAGAATTTGAGGAATTCATGGAAATAAAATTAGAAGAAGAGGAAGAAGAGAAATTTGAAGATATCATTGAGAAAGATCAATTGAAAATCAAATCATCTCTAGAAGAACCATCCACTGATTTGGAACTCAAAACCCTTCCCAATAATCTCGAATATGCTTACTTAGAAGAAAATTCACTTCTTCCAGTAGTCATATCGTCGTTGCTCGAAACAAATCAAAAAGAATGACTCGTTTCTGTTCTTAAGAAGCATAAACGCGCTTTTGCGTGGAAAACTTCTGATATTCCAAGAATTAGTCCTGATTTTTGCAAACACAAAATCAATTGTGAAGAAGGTACTAAACCCGTTGTAGAAAGACAACGTCGACTCAACCCGAATATGAAAGAGGTTGTTAAGAAGGAAATCATTAAACTTCTTGATGCAGGAATTATTTATCCTATCGAGGATAGCCCATGGGTGAGTCCAGTTCATTGTGTTCCAAAGAAAGGAGGAATGACTGTAGTGACAAACGAAAGGAATGAGTTAGTTTATACTAGAACTGTCACTGGATGGCGAGTATGTATTGATTACAGAAAACTTAACAAAGCCACCAGGAAAAATCATTTTCCTTTACCCTTCATGGATCAGATGCTCGAAAGATTAGCAGGAAACAAATACTTTTGCTTCCTTGATGGTTTTTCGGGATATTTCCAAATTCCTATCGATCGATCAAGAGAAAACCACATTTACATGTCCTTTTGAAACCTACGCTTACCGGTGTATGCCTTTTGGTCTATGTAATGCACCTGAAACTTTCCAAAGGTGTATGATCGCAATATTTCAAGACATGCTTGAAACATCTATGGAAGTTTTCATGGATGATTTTTCATTTTTTGGTGATTCTTTTGAAACTTGTCTTTCCAATCTCGATAAAATGCTTGAAAGATGTGAAGCTGCACATCTAGTTCTTAATTGGGAAAAATGTCATTTCATGGTAACTGAAGGAATTGTGTTAGGACACAAGATATCAAGTTCAGGAATGGAAGTAGACAAAGCTAAAATAGATGTTATCACCAAATTACCACCACCAACTAACGTTAAAGCCGTTAGAAGTTTTCTAGGACATGCTGGTTTTTACCGCCGATTTATCAAAGATTTTTCAAAAATATCACGTCCTATGACTAAACTTTTAGAAAAGGATTCTGTATTTGATTTCAATGCTGACTGCATTAAAGCTTTCGAAACATTGAAAAGTCAGTTGACTAGTGCCCCAATTATGGTTGCACCTAATTGGTCACTACCATTTGAAATCATGTGTGATGCAAGCAATTTCGCTGTTGGAGCTGTTTTAGGACAACGTGAAGGAAAACATTTTCGTCCTATTTACTTTGCTACTAAAACACTCAACAATGCTCAACAAAACTATATGGTTACGGAGAAAGAATTATTAGCCGTAGTTTTTGCATTCGACAAATTCAGATCTTATCTTGTGCTTTCAAAAACAATAGTTTTTACCGATCATTCTGCACTCAAATATCTGTCTACCAAATAAGATGCAAAACCACGTCTTATCAGATGGATTTTATTACTGCAAGAATTTGATATCGAAATAAAAGACAAGAAAGGAGCAGAAAATCTTGCAGCTGATCATTTATCACGTCTCGAGAATCCAAATTTGGAAGAATTAAAAGAAAATGAAATTAATGATTATTTTCCAGAAGAAACTCTCATGACGATAGATAAAGATGATGATGAGGAAATACCATGGTTTGTAAATTACGCAAATTATCTTGCAGGAGATATTCTTAAAAAAGGGATGAGTCACTACCAACGTAGTAAGTTCTTTTCAGAGCTAAAACACTATTATTGGGAGAAACCTTACATTTTTAAGATGTGCAAGGATGAAATGATACGAAGATGTGTTTCGGGTGCCGAAACAAGAAAAATTCTTGATGAATGTCATCATGGCCCAACTGGGGGACATTATGGTCCTTCCACTACAGCTAGAAAAGTTTTTGATGCTGGATTCTATTGGCCTACAATTTTCAAAGAAGCGTATACTCTTGTTCAAAACTGTGATGCGTGCCAAAAATCCGGTAACCTTTCTCGAAGAGACGAAATGCCTCAAAAGAGCATTCAAGTCTGTGAAATATTCGACATTTGGGGAATTGATTTTATGGGACCCTTCCCTAAATCACACAAATACGAATATATCCTCGTTGCAATCGATTATGTTTCCAAATGGGTTGAAGCTGAAGCTCTTCCTACTAACGATGCAAGAGTTGTTGTCAATTTTCTCAAAAAGCTTTTTGCTCGCTATGGAATTCCTAAAGCTTTAATAAGTGATAGAGGATCCCATTTCTATAATAAACAAATGGAGAAAGTAATGAAACGATATGGAGTTCATCATCGTTTCGCTACAGCTTATCATCCACAAACTAGTGGTCAAGTCGAAAATACCAATAGAGCTATAAAAAGAATACTTGAAAAAACGGTTAAAGACAATCCTTGCGTTTGGTCAAGGAAATTAGATGACGCTCTATGGGCATTTCGTACGGCATATAAGACACCAATTGGTACGACACCATACAGACTCTTGTATGGGAAAACATGTCATCTACCGTTCGAACTTGAACACCGTGCTTACTGGGCGTTAAGAAGCTGTAATCCTGTTTTAAAAATAGCTGGAGAAAAGAGATTTTTGCAATTACATGAACTTGATGAATTAAGACTTCAAGCTTATGAAAATTCCAAGCTATATAAAGCAAGAACCAAGGCATATCACAATAGAAAGCTGAGAATTCGAAAACAATTCAAAGCTAGAGATAAAGTTCTGCTTTTCAATATGAAATACAAGTTTAAAGCTCCGAAACTCAAGCCAAAATGGTTTGGACCATATGTAGTGAAACATGGATTTCCATCAGGTTATGTTGAACTTTATGACAAACATGGTGGAAGTTTTATTGTAAATGGACACCGAATTAAACTCTATTATGATATGGAGCAATTAAACGTGATTTCTAATGAGGAAATTTCATCCGAATTTGAATATGAAGCTATCACATTCATGGCTCCACACAAGGAAATGGTTCCTTGGGCACACAGTAATGGTTTTATCTATGATGCTCTTCCTAGAGCATGGGAAAATGTTAAATTGGAAAACATAGATGAAACAGGAGAGGGAATTGTGATAGGAAATGTGTTGTATATCCCTAAAAGGAAACATAACACTAAAACTTCATAATCTATTTTGAAGTTTGAGTCCGGCTGAGGACTCGTTAATAAAACAAGCGCTTCTCGGGAGGTAGCCCGTGTATTTTATTTTTTATTTATTTTTTATTTTTTTGATTTTCAGTGTTTATACCCCAAAGTTTTACTACTTGGTCGAACTTAAGTGTGGGGGTGTGCCACTAATTTGAATAAAACTGCAATGCTTTTTGTTTTTTTGTTTTTGTTTTTAATAATGCAGGTGTTGACGACAAGAAACAGAAGATTGGATAACACCGGATATCATGGTTTATTCTCTCATTTTCCCTACTTTCATACTTTTTCGTTTATCATATTGAGGACAATGTTTAACTTAAGTGTGGGGGGGGGGGGGGGTGAGTAGGTAAAATAAGAAATTAAGTCTAATATCGATTTAATTTTTAAATTTTGTTTATCCTTGTGATCTAGTTGTTTTCACGCTTTTAGGAATAATTTATTAGAATAACTGGATCTATCCACTGGTGAAATTAGTAATTTTTAAAAAATTTGAGATGTGTCCCGATTAATATTGCAATCCATTTCTGGGATTGATAACATTTGCTAGCGCATATTATAACCCTTTCCACTAAATTGTGAGGATTTGAGCCTATTTCATATCTAGCATACATCTTTTATGCTTGAATCTTTTGTTATGAGTGTGCCGGTGATTTTATTTATTCTAGAACTTGTACTTGTAAATCATTACGAGACCGTTGTGAGATTACATTTTTGTAATATAAGTATACATACGTGATAAGAGGCAACCTTAGGATTTTAACCAAATAGCCTTCATTATTGATTTTTAGCTAGTCACATTGACTAGTTAATTTCCAATTTTTAACCCTTTTGTTAGCGTTCATTTCTAACGCTAGATACCCTTAGTTACACCCTTCGAGCCATCCTTTTCGTTTTTGATAAATCCAGAAAAATACAAAAAGATTTTATACTTTAAACCTTAGCCTAACCCTTGTCAAAGTCTAAACGGTGGGTTGCTAGTTGCTTGGTTGTTGGATAGTTTATGATGATTATTAGTGAGCCACACTTCACCAATTATGTGTGTGCCATTCCGACAAAGATGGAGACTGCAGCTTCTTATTTGTATTGTTGTGGTGATGCTTATGCGAAGTGTGGGGGAATTCTGAGTTAAAAAAATAAATAAATAAATAAATAAAATAAATAAAATAAAAGAAAATAAGTCATCGCAACTATAAGGTGACAATTATAGCAAATGTGCTATATATGTGAAGAAAGAAAGTTAGGTGATATGTTGTTAGCCAATGTGCTAAGTATGAAGAATATTGTTATGGCGAATCGATGTATCTATATGTGGTATTTGAAGAAGAAAGATTGTAACTATAATCATTTTTGGGTTCGTGGTTTGTTCGGTGACTAGCAACAATGGGTATTAGACTTGACTTTATTTTTCTTTTAAAACCAATTTCATAAATATTCCCATGCCATATCCCTACCGTTACCAAATTACTTTATCTTTTCGGATATAGTAATGGTTTTGTGAGAATATCAAGTGCTTGAATATTGTAGTGACCATCCGGTTTTTGAGTAATCAAGAATTCGCGTCAGCAATCTATTATGTTTTTGTATAAGATGTTTGAACATAAGCCTGGTATAAACCCTTTAGCCTTACATTACTACCAAAATAAAAGTCCTCTTCAGATGTTTACACTTGGTGCTTACGCTTCGTCGGTGAAGTTTTGTTTCTTGTACAAGCCTATGGTAATAAACAAATCATGACTGAGCAATGAGTGTGATTTATCTTACATATACTCCACTACACAAATAAATGAGTGTTGAGTGAATTATACTTCGTTCCTTTTTCGTGAGGTGTTTAGAAATGTTACTCATGCAAGAAAATCTATGGGTATTGTCAAACATCTCGGTTTTTCACCACTAAAGCCTAAAACGATGAATCGTATCTAGTACTTGTGCTTGGTAGATTTGCATCACATTTTTCTAAACATACTTGTGCACCATGTGGATTTATTTTCTTTAATTCTAGATTTGCTTGAGGGCAAGCAAAGTTTAAGTGTGGGGGATTTGATAGCGCTCAAAATTAACATGTTTTTAGGAGTGTTATTGTGGATTTTATGCATATATTTTGGTCACTTTTATGAACTTATGGTACTTAATGAAGTATATTCTCTATTTTAGGTTCATGGAAGGAAAATGAAGGAAAAGACATAAAAATGATCAATAATCGAAGATTTATGAATGTACGGAGGAATTCCCGACAAATCAAAGTCTCTTAGAGTATATTCGAGAAGATAAAGTCATGAAGATTGTCAATCCAAGGACTCATGAATAAAGCACAAGAAGGAAAACGAGAAGTGAAATGAAGGAAAGAAGCTAAAACGAAGAAATAATGGAAGACTCATTGTTCCCGACACACCTTCACCATTTTGGCCATAACTTGAGCATACGGACTCCGTTTGACCCCCCGTTCACGGCCACGAAAAGCTAAAAGAAAGATCTACAACTTTGGTCTTTATTATTTCTGCCCAGGAGGACCCATCCGATCGGTAGGAGCCCGCAACCGATTCGGATAGGAACTGACTTTTTCATCCATCCGAATCGGATGGAATGCAACCGATCGGTTGGATGATTGCTGACTTCCCCAAGTCATTTTTAATGCATAATTAAGTGTCATTAAGCCCCAAGTCCTATCATGTCTCCTTAATAACTCCTAAACCTGGCATTTTATGACATTTAGTGCCCAAGAAACTTGCTTGGAGGCTAAGGTTGATTTCTACTACAAATATGAGTGCTTAGGCTTAGTTCTAAGTGTGCAATCCTAAAAGAAGGATTGTCACCAAAACAAAGGTGCACTCCTAGCCTACACCCTATAGGAAGGATTGTCACCAAAACAAGTGTGCATTTCTATCCTCTACTCTAAAGGAAGATTTGTCACGACTTTTATCTCACCTCTGCCGTTCATGGAGGACGTATCACCAAATATTGGAGCGATTCTCTAGTTTGGTTAGAAGTTGTAGTTGATTGGAAACTTTGTTACGTTGATTGGGCTTGAAGGTTGCTATAATCTTTCACCTTTACCTATTGTAATTCATACTTTGGGTAAACCTTATTACTTTTATATTTCATGATGCTTATGATTACTATGTTGGTTGAAGACTTATGTTTGGTTGAATACAATTTGGTTTTGTTTTGAATACTTGTTTGGATATTATGATGACTTGTGATAAATAGATGTTTGTTATTGATGTGATTCTTGTGATTAACGTTCTTTGTGTGCTTTTTCTCTTATTGCTTATCTTGTGGTTTGATCCGTGACAATCATAACCACCAACTTGTTACTTGCTTAAACAAACAAATGACACTTGAGTGCAACCAAGTCTCTTGGGACGACCTTGACTTACCACTACTATACTACAATTGACTAGGGTATACTTACCCGAATGTGTTCCTAGTTAACCGGTAATTCTTGTTTCTATAAATTAAAAACATGGTTGCTAATTAGCACATCAGCTGGTGGCAAGCTACGTGATCTAAGTGAGGAACAATCATGGGAACTCATAGAAGATCTTGCTCTCTATGACAACAAAAGTTGGAATGATCCCCGTGATTTGAACAAAACAGTCAAGGCAATATCTTTGCCTTCGAACAATTCTAGCACTCCCGACCGTAGGATCATGGAACTTGAAGACCAAGTCAAGTTTCTCATGAAATCTTACGAAGCTCCTAAGCCTTAAAGCCAAGTGAACAAAATCACTTCTTCATGCGAATTATGTAGTGGTCCCCATGACACTCGTGATTGTGTGGAACTCCCCGGAACAGCTTTTGCGGACTACGCATCCTCGCGTACCGACGAAGCGGGAGACAAGTGGTACACTTTCAAACCCGAGCCAAGCCCTTATGGTGATTCCTACAACCCTTCTTGGAAAAATCACCCAAACCTTAGGTGGAAACAAAACCAAACCAATTCTTCCAATCCGCCTAATCGTTACCAACCAAACGGTCCACCCTCCAACCGTACTTTCAACAACAATCCTTCTAACAACTATGGTAGTACCAACAATCTTGAAGGATTGATGTCCAAGTTTATGGCATCTCAAGAAGCTCGCATAGCTAGGTTTGAAACCGAATTCAACCAACAACAAACGGAGATGACCAATAAGATTGACAACTTGTTGAAAGCCCTCAACAACCAAGCGTTAACTACACCTAGGAAGGACACTAGGGATGCCAATAGCGGAATCCAAACTAAGGACCCCTCGTCATCCAAACACGTCCACTTTGTCAATGTTGTCACCATTAAGCCAATAGATAAGGATATAGAAGAAAGTGACAAGGATGAAGTTGAAGTAGAAACCGAGACTAGGGATGAAATTAGGGAAGTTGAGGTTAATAAGGGAGAAGAGTTAGAGGAAGTAGAGACTGTAGAAGAGTACTTTGATAAGTTGCCCACCAAGGAAGAACGGGAATATCATAAGGATTTATTCGATGGCCCCGAGACACCATATATCCTTAGCTCACCCCTTCTCAAACATCATGGAAAGCTTATATCGATCCTAGATCTCCTATAAACATCATGACTAGGACTTATTATAATAGGGTAATGAAGAAACAACTTGGTTATAGGATGATGCCCAATAAGAATTTGATAAGTAATTTTGTAGGAAGAGTGAAGGGATTGCATGTGATTGTAGGAAATTTCACTTATGAGATCGATTTTATGATAGTAGAGGATACTCGTCCGGTGATGGATGCTTGCCTAAGTCAAGTAGTGTTCGGAAAACCATTCGTTGAGGCCACTAAGATGAGTTATGATCCGACTCTAGGGATAGTTAGGTTCAAGGAAAAGAATGATGAGATTGCCTACCAAATGCCCTATAAGATTGAGCAATACCGCCTCCTGTCAAACATAGAAAAGGAACACAAACAAGAGGCTTTTTATAGGAATGATGAGGATAGACGTAGAGGAGTAGAGTATGTGATGAATAGGATGCTTGGTTTCTACAAAGAATGCTTGCAACTAGGTCCAGAATACAAAACTGGTATAGAAGATGACCTAGAGAGTGAAACCAACGATGAGGTCACGTAGTAACCCATGACCTTGAGTCTAGCTACAAGACTCGTAAATAAAGAAAAGCGCTTCTTGGGAGGCAACCCATGTTTTGCGTGATTTTTATTTTTGTTTGATTGTTATTTGCTTCCGTATGCATGCTTTATTTTTATTGTTGGTAGATCATGTTTCAAACTAAAATGGTGAAAATACTTTACTTTGTTGTTTGGCTTAGTCTTAACTTCATCCAAAGGTATTTCGCAAAAGATAAGTGTAAGGGGAAACCCCAAATATGTTTTTAAGAAACAAACTCGATCATGATTCTCCACAATATTAAGTGAACATGTATATTCGTATTTGTTTGAGTCAAATGCTTGTATCGAGTCATAATGATGTTTTGCAGGATTTTCCAGGAAGTAGGACGAAGTTTTTCCAGAAATTTTCCGGAAACTTAACATAAGAATTTCTGCAGGTCACTTCTGACGGCGTCAGGAAGAAACTCCTGACGGCGTCACGTGTAAAATTTTGGAAATTTTACCAGTTTTGTTTTTCTAACGGAGTCTTAAAGTTTTTGTTGAATCTTTAGTTTTATAATCTCCTGGAAATTTGCAAACATCAATCCACAATCATTATATCTTATTTTGTTTTCTAGGATTTGTTAGCATATATAGATTGCCGCCGATTTTACGCGAGGTTGCCTTGTCTGTTTTCTCAGGTTTTACAGGTTATGTATGACAAGAAATGATTTATTTTTCTAGAAGGGAAACTTTGATTGTTCATTTTCTTGGAGGAAGATCTAACCTGGCCACCTTATTATCCATACCGAGCGAATCAGGGGAGTATTTGATTTCATTCTTTTGACTTATTTCACTTTTGCATTCTTTACTTCAACATTGGGGACAATGTTCATCCTAAGTGTAAGGGGAGGGTAAAATGATGATACCTTACAGATACACATTCGCTTGAGTTTGTTTGTTTGATGGTAGATGTGTAATAAAACTATGAGAAATACTTGTTAGTGTAATTTTAGCGCCAAATTTAAATTTTTTTACAACATTTAGGAGTAAAACTTTAGCCATAGCAAGCGTCTCATGGATAGGAGATTGTATGACTAGCACAAAACCGTACCATTCAGAAACATTTTCCACCCAAATATGTGAGGTTCGCCTTTAGATTTGATAGGAAAAGCATTTACTATTAGTGCTTATGAGTGTACCGGTAGCATTTAGATTCTAGAACTTGCGTTAGTGATGCATCCCGAGACCGCTAGTGAGACTACATTCGTGTAGTAGGATTCATTATATGATAAGAGGCATTAGGATCACCCTTGTGTTAAACCCGTATCATAATTACTTGACCATTTAAGTCATATTACTTGGCTAGTTAAGTCAATTAATTTTTCCCACACCCGTAGCGTTGTACTCATTTTTAGTACACGAAACCCCTAGTACACCCCTCCGAGCCTATCTTTTCGTTTCTAACTTTAAGCATCTTACTTAAAGGAAGAATTTGTTACACCCCACTTAAATGTACACCCAAATCGCCTTAGCCTTCCGTGTATGCACTCATCTTTAGTGCATTATTGTTATTTGTTTAAACCCTTAGTTAATTATCTAATTGATTACATGGTTGCTAAGTCGAGTCATATCCTTGTACATATTGTTTTGGGACGATTGGGACTCATGGGTAAAGTACTTATGTTATGGAGTAATGGGGAAGAACATCTATTATTACCCCCATATGTACGTTAATCTTAAAAGTACTCCAAGTGTTTTGATTATCTTAATTCGAATCATTAGATTAGTTTATTGTAAAGTATGTAAAAATTCAAGTGTAAGGGGAATGTACATTCCCTATGATGTATTATTTTGGATGGTAAGGTAAGAGTGTATGCAAAAAAAAAAAAAAAAAAAAAAAAAAAAAAAAAAAAAAAAAATCAATAAAAAGAAAAAAAAAATAGAAAAAGAAAAGAGAAAAACATACGGACTACCATCCCGTTTCATTCTATGTTTATTTTATGTTTCTGTTATTTTTCATTTATTAGCTTAAGTCGAGTCTTGTCTTGGCTTAGCAACGCCATATTGTACATGTAATTAACCAAGATTATTAACTCGCCACCAGTAAAGACTGCCTATATCCAACAAAACCAAGTATTCTATATCCCTACACCTAACGTTACAACCCGTTAAAAGACCTCTTTGATAGTTTATCCTAGGTGCTTTCACCATGTGGTGGAGGTTTGATCCTTCCCCAAGCCTATGGTAATCTATTTTGCTATGACAGGTAGTGAGAGATGTTTTCCATTTCCATATTGTGATATTACTTTATTACACCCGAGAGATGTGAGTATCTAAACACTATTTGTGAGGTGCTAGTGTATGACCTCCGTGCTTGTCTTTGGTCTTTAGTGGAATGATTATTTGTTGTAATTACTTTTATATTAGTGTTAAATGACCCCTAACTTGTATTTTGAATAGAATAAAAGCGCATTTGCTTGAGGACAAGCAAATCTCAAGTGTAAGGGTATATGATGAGGCGAAAAATGAACCGTTTTTAGGGGGTCATTTAAGCCCGAAATTGAATTTATTTGATCAAATATTGCCCTAAATCGTTCCTTTTGTGATTTTAAGTACTTTGGGAGTGAATTCTGGAAAAGGAAGCATTTTGGAGCATAAAAGTGAAGAAAACGGCAAAGACTTAATTTTCCATGCCGAGAACAGTACCTGACGGCGTCAAGAAGGGAATTGTGACGGCGTCAGGAGTAAAATCCATGACGACCCAGAGAAAACCTGAAGGCGTCAAGAGAAGGGCGTCAAGAGTTATTTTGGTGACGGCCTGAAGATGGACTACACGTGACGGCCTCAAACCCAGATCTAGGCAGTCCGAGAACTTTATTGGCGGCGAGATGACGGCGTCAGACATTTACTCTTGACGCCGTCACCTCACAAAATCTATATATACTTTTCTATTTTTCATTCATTAAAAGATGAACTTGTGTGGAGAATACTAGGGTCGAACCTAATAAACCCTAGGTCGTTTGTAACAGTATTTTCAAGGGTTTTCACCCCTTGAAACCTTTCATGTTCAATTAAGATAAGTCCTCTTTCAATTCATTCAATATGTCTATGTGTTGTTTGAATATATCTTATGCTTGTCTTGATTATAACATGCTAGGCTAGATCTTTCATGTGTTTGCTTAGATGTAATGAAACCTAGATGTTGATTATAGGTTGATTGCTTGTTTATAGTTGTAATGGATGAATGATTTCAATGTTAGGCTTAAGAAAACTGGCAGATCTCCATTGTGTAACTTGCTTGAACGTCTTAAGAAACATGAACCAATGTGTACTAGGTTTTTATGATTGTATTTAATGCATGAGCGAATTCTAGTGATCCCATGTTAGGAGCTTCTTAGCCGGCTCGACATAGGAGTGAAGTATGAGTTTATAGGATTGGGGAAGTAAGTACACCACCCTATGAATGGTATTAAGGAATACAATCCGTCATCCACGCAATTGTAACAAGTAATTAACCTGTAAAAGATATCTAGGGAGTAGTGAAACCTAAGTAAACACAATTCTCTCATATATTGCTCACACCTCTAGTTAAATTAGTTTATTTTCATTTTTAGTATTTTATTTTGATTGCATCTTTAGTTATTGGGTTAGTTGACTAGCAACTAATTCCGCCCAACTCCTTCAAAACCGAGATTTTTATTTGCTTTTATAAAAACATAAAAATATAAAAAGAATCATCCCTCATCTCTAGACCTAGTCTTTAGGTTTTCTAATCCTAGCGACACTATTCCCAAGTTGAACGATCAATCCCCCGGTACTTGTCACTATACTATAGTACAACGATCAGGTACACTGCCTGGTGGGGGTTGTAAGCTTCTCGAGATCCCTCGAGAGGTAAAGCCTGGTGCAATTCCCACGCATCAAAGCACATGTCCCATTACCGTTTCTTAATCACTAAATACTCCAACCTATCACAGATGCAGCTCTATATTCCAACCTATCTTCTCTAAAATTTGTCACTTCACTTCAGGTTGAAGTCAAACTAACCACAAGTATACATGACCTACCATATTACAGAGTATACGCTTGGCCTGCCTTATTACTGTAAGGCTTAAATGTTTCTTGTGATTTTTGAAGTTGAGGGTTTGCTGCAACCGCAACCTCATCAATATAAGATTTGCAGAACTAATCAACAATATTAGTTATAACGATAACGATAAGCGGTCACTGTTCAGTTACAAAATATGCACGAATAAACCTGCAACATTTACTATAACGATAAGCGGTCACTGTTCAGTTGCAAAATATGCACGAATAAGTTGACAGACCTGTATCAGTAAAATGATTAGAACCATTGTCACCACCAACGGCTTTTAAGGTGCCGATATTTCTTTTTACACACCTGTAATACCCATGCATTGCAAAAATCCAGTATAATAAAAAGTTGGGCTATAGGCAATGAAGCTTTGAAATTATGTAATGCTATTAACAATCATGAAACATACCCGCACATATCATCGTGCAACATGTCTGAGTCGACTCATAATGGAATGCCATTTTTTTTGGATTTCGCCCATTAATCTTTGGCAATAAAGTATAAGATAAGCACATAAGCCTTTTTAATCATTTTATATAGTTAATTACATGGCTTAGTTAATGAATTTGCATGCCTAATTTTACAAAAATTTAAGGGTGCTCAGCTTACAAACTAAGATGAGGAAATTTTTCACTATAAACCACTTTTTGTTTGTGCCAAATCTTCTAAAACTTTTACAAACTCAATACCTTGGATGACATGTGTTTCAAGATTTCAACATTCATGTTCCTTCCACCAAGGCACAACAAAAGATAAAAAATACATGTGCAAAGTTTCCGATGGAAAAGAATCACTTACAGGTACATGAGAAGTTTTTCATGCACTTTGAAGGCCTATCAAAGTAAGTTAAGTTTCATGCTTGAAAAAGAAACTATAACACATCCATATATCATAACAAATTAATAAGATTAGGTTAAATATGTTACATAACTTTTTTATAGAGCATAAATTAAAAACATAAATATACCTTTGAAGCCAATTGAGAAAACCTGCCAATAAACCCATTATTATGGTTTAAGTGTAGAATAAAACAATTTGCCAAATCAGCATCAAGTGCAATCACCAGGTTTTCTGGAGTGCAACTTGTGTTGCGAATCTCTTACATTCAGTTTTATAGAAGATATAGAATATAAAGAACATAAAGTTACCTCAAATGTTTCATTTATACTCATTGGAGCATATATATCATAAGCACTTCAGTCATGGCAGCCATTCTTAAAACCCTAAAAAGATTTATGATAACGGAAGACATTGGCTGCACTCTGCTGTTGTTGCTGCTTGTGGCTCATCTGGCTTGTTGTATCACATTGTTACTATCAACGCAAAAAATAAACATTGGCAGAATCTGCATAAGCGTAAAAATAAAACATCATTAGTTAATTGTGCGAACTTCAACATATTACATGTGGAATAGAATGATATTGGTTTTTTTTTTTTTTTTTTTTTTTTTTTTTTTTTTAAGAATGATATAATGAATGAATCGGCCTATATTGTGCATAATCTATTTAGCCAAAATCTAATCATAGAGGTTTATACATTAAGTGTAGTAAAATATAAAACAAAAAACATGTTGGTTTAGTGGTTAAGATGCCACATAACATCTAGAAGTTCTTGAGTTCGAATCCATGCAAAAGTTTTTTTGGGAAAAAAAAGAAATTAATTAAAAAAAACGAATTTATTAAATACACGAATTAATATTGCTGACATGTAGATCAAAAACTTAAAAACTGATGCCATGGCATTTAAAAATTGATGACTGGGCATTGACCGTGCTTATTTGGTATTAAATGGTCAAACGCCTCCTATATATATATATATATATATATATATATATATATATATATATATATATATATATATATATATATATATATATATATTCATATTTCACGCTAAATAAACCGATCCAAATCCCCCTCCCCCTTATATGATAAAAGACTAAACTGCATAAGAAAGATGATTTTCATATATGTTTGATGTAGATGTTGCTAATCTAAGTTGTTTTGTTGTAAATTGAATGATGCCCATTATCTGGTTTATGAAATGCTAAGTGCATAAAAACAACAAACATGAAATGCAAAAAATCATTGAGTTTCTTAAAGAATATTATGTTTACGTTGTATGTTCATAAATCATTTGATTGTCATAATAGTGCTGAAGATAGGAGTACATATTCTTACACACGTTCAGGCATGTAACTGTGTATTTGTTCTTGGTTGTAGCCGTGATGTCATGATAATAACAATAAGCCTCTCGAATTCTATAGTAGACATTCAAGCATGTCAAATATAGTATTCTCCTGTATTCTCAATATCAAGTTTTGGGAAACATTAACAACTTTTGATGAAGCTAACTTGCAAGTGTTAAATATATACTGAGTATTTTTTAAAAATATTCATTATAGGAATAAATTTATGATTTGACATTGAAATTGATGGTACACTAGACTTTTTGCAATAGGAAATACCAAGGCTGTCAAGATCGCGATCCCACGCAGGATCGTTTTTGTCTTTGCAAGATCGAGATCGTAAGATCGGATCGCGATCCTACGATCCTACCAATTTGTCATATTTTGTAAACCAATGATATACGAGTCAAACTGTTTTACATTTTTACTCAACGTCAAAGATAAGTTCATATAATATCATCTTCAAAATGACAAAGTTTAAATTTCAAACACCAAAGTAATAGTAAAGCACAAAAAAATCAAGTTTCAATCATTACATTAACGATTTAGTGCAATAATATTACATAACATAGGTCCTAAATGTCTCAAAACATACGAGCCATCAACATGATTTCAAAAAAACAAACGTTTCATAAGTGCTATTACAAAACATACCCTTTGATTAGTTTAATTACAATGAAGTAAACTAAATTAACCTATTGAACACTTTTGAGACTATAATCTATTTGGAAAAGTAGAAAACTCTGTATAAACTATAATCTATTTAGAAAATGAAACAATAGTGGTTTACTCATTAGACATTAGTAAAACAAACGTCTGTTTTTTTTTTTTTTTTTTTTTTTTTTTTTTTTTTTTTAATTTTTTTGCCTAAGCAAGTGGGATGGACTTAAAAGATTTATAAGAAAAAAAAAAAAAAAAAAAAAAAAAAAAAAGTGAACTCGGATCGCGTGTCGATCTTACGATCTTACGTGCGATCCTACGATCCTACCTCAGATGCGATCCTACACGATTTTGACTGGTGTGCACGTAAGATCGTACGATCTTACGTGTAAACTCGCGAGTTTGATAGCCTTGGGAAATACGTTTATGGTACTTTAAATTTGTCGAGAAACAATGGGAAAATGGAAGGTACATCGATTTTTGTTTTTAAGTGGCCCTTTAGATTAACGTAATTGTTTTCCGAGGGTCCATTGGATCGCCATGTAATGTATAAGTTTAGTGAAATTAGGTTGTATGTGATTTTGGGTATTCAAACTTTAATGAACAATGATTTTTTGTTCCTTTTTAGGGGAACACTCCTTGGCTAAAAATCAAAAATCTGAACATCGAAATATGGATCTACCAAAGATGCCTAAGACCTGAACTTTCCATGGTTTACAGTACTTAAAAGAGAGTGACATGCACCTAAAACCAAGGTAAACAAGGTATGACAAATTCCATGATTGCATTGTCTGATTTTAAGTGTTATGCCTACAGGTGAAAAAATGGGCTGGTCGCGGGCGTGCTGGGATTCGGTCACAATGGATATTCTTAATTTGGGTTCACAAGAATTGGGTAGGTTTATTTGTACTGACAACACTTTCCTTTATGTTTCTATATAGCAGGGTACCCGCGCGTTGCAGCGGCGGGTACCCTATGACTATATTTTGCGGCGAGCAAATATTGTTCGATTACATGTTTTTTTCTCTAGATATGCTATACAATAAATCTGTTTCTTAATATTACAAGTTGGATAGCACCCGCGCATTGCGACATTTTTTTTCCGCATTTTTTGATTTGCATTATTTTTGTGTAACAAAATTTGATGCATCAATGTTTTTATTATTTTTTTATTAGAATGATTTTATGTATTTGTATGATTTTAGTTGTGTTATCTGTTGTCTATATTTGTACATATATTTATTGTTTTTATTTAATGGCTCGGGTTGTACAAAAGTTGGTTTGTATTATTTTTAGGTAAAAAAAATTCGTTTCTTGTATGTATTTGGTCTCTATATATAGTTTTTTTTTTATTGTATGTATTATGTGCGTCATGGTGGGATTTTTTTGGTTTTGCTTTGTGTTATTTTTATGTTACAAATTTTTGTGCATTCATTTTTTTTAACCATAAGTATATCCTAAATTTGCTATTGTATTTAATTTGGGTTATATAGCTAATCTACACGTTTTCTTGTTATAATTTGGAACCGAGATTCCTTGCTTAGACCCCTTACACGTTTTATGGAAATAAGATCAAAAGAACACAACAAATATTATCCTACATATGGAAGATACGTTCCTCCCTCAATCGCATTAATAACTTTCCATAGCATATAGTACGGTATTCTTAGTTTCCTTTTCATATCACACGATATTCTCTCAATACCACACGCATTCTCTCAATACCACACACTTCCTTTTTGTTCTCCCATAAACCGTATAATTCCTTTGTTCCTCTCCCTCTCAAAAATGACACACAGGAAAACATAAAACCCTTCTAATTCAATTGTTCTCTCCACCAAATTCAAGAACGAAGGTGTAGCAGTATTTCGTGATTCAAGAAAGCGTGGGTGTTACTGATCTTTTTATTTATTTATTTTTTTTTATCTCTTCCTATTTGGCCAAAGAATTGCAGCCCTTGGTGATTGATATAAGTGGTATAGCAGCTTGCCATATGTGAATTAAATATGGAGGGGTTTTAATGGAGGGTTGTGCATTGTGTTTAAAAGGTTGTAATATTGGGTGTAGGGGTGTTTTTAATAGCATTAATTTATAATTCATAGAAAAGTGGTATGGATTTCATTCCATGCATTTTTTTGTTGTATACCATGCTTTGGTTGTTGTAATTATGAAAATTGGTTGCTTTAAAGTGTTGTAAACCATGCATCATTTTTTGTAAATCTGAAATTTTTGGAGAGAGAGTGCTTCATCAATTATATGTAGTATAGATATTGATAATAATAAAAAGCTAACAAACAATATTACAAAGCTATATTGTTACACATATATCTAAAATAATATTCTAAATAAACTGATTTGACTTACAGTAAGTAGTTTCATAATAAAGACTCGAACCTACTTTTACATGGTCTCGATGTTCAATCTCTGGTGACGTGATTTCAGGTTAACAAGTCTGTTAACAGGTTCGAAAGCCGAGTGCCTCCTTTTGTGAAATAGGTCTCAACTACAACCAAAAGCCTATCTACAAAGGCATCTGAGGTCAAGAATGTAGATGTGGTGGAAACCACCTCTAGCCAGCATAAAATGCATACACCAACCTAGATCCAACCACCAAAGGACTTTATACAAAAACTGCATATAAGGTCAAATTCACAGGTGTGGTGGAAAGCATCTTCTTTTATCTTTTTAAAATTTTTAGAAGTGATTCCAGGATGATTACTATTATCCATATTTTGTTTCACAGTATGCTGATATGGCGATGAAAACAAGTGGGGAAAAGCAGAGTAGATCTGAAAAGAAAAGACATGAAGCAATGTTGAAACTAGGCATGAAAGTTGTAATTGGCACTAGGAGACTCACCATTAAAAGAAACCAAAAATGTAAGTAACTTAAACACTTTCTTTTGTTACCCATTCTTTTGTGTGTGCGGGATTTAGATTATTCTTGATTTTTATGTAACTGAAAGTTTAGAAGGTTCTCAAATGGCCGGTTATGAGTCTTTTTTACCTTGTAGAGGTCAAGTTTGCTTATAATCGACTTAAATTCAGCTTTTGAAGTGACTGTGTTAGTAGTTCCTAATTTAACCTATGAACAATAGTTTTTCTATTAAGGTTCAAGATTAGTAGTTTTTGAGTTTAGATCGAAATTGGTCTAATAATGTTTTTGTGACTAAGATGTTTATATTGTACATATGAATTTTTGTCCAAATTTAGAAATTAGGGATATCAGATTAATGGGCCGATTGTATTATCTTAGATGTTGGGTTTATGAGCTTAAGTGAATGTTGAAAAACTATTAAGCTGAAAATAGGGCATAATCAAATTGTTTTGATAGTATCGGCAAAGAACAGATACTATAAAGAGTGTTTTGGATGTGTGCCTACAATATGTTGGTCTTCCTAATCTTGGTCACAACTTTTTTACCTTAAAACTTTTGATGAAGGATAAAATGCAACAGCTTATTGTGTCAAACACACTTAAAAAGTAAATGTGCGTTTTGCTTAACCCCAAAAAGTAGCAGATACGCAGGAAAAAAAAGTTATGAATTTTATGTTCGAAAAAAATAGCACATAATTTTTTTTTTTTATCAATATGTGGTTATTATGTTTGCTTTTGTAATTTTTTTAATCAATCTGTTCTTGATTGTAAAAAAGTTATGAATATTATAGTGTCTGAAATCTATTTGTATGTTGCCGGGGTAGCATGAGAGAGATGGGTTAGGTATGCTGAGTTACGGTATGCTGTTATGATGTTTGGTTTCATGATGGAGAGCTCAAATGGCAGCTTATTATCATTCTAAACAAATTGCAGTTATGATAGATGAGCAACTAACACAACAAGGTACCTATCTTCCCTGTATTTTCTTTACCATCGTACAAATTCAAAATTTGGTATTCCTGTTTAAAGTGCATTTTCGTATTCGAAGTTTAGTTCGAGTCCTTGATTCTTGGTGGCGTATCTCAAGTTAATGCTTTTCACATTAGAGGTGCAAAGAGCATCATTACCAACAAGTCTTGGAGATGATGATCAATGCATAATCGAGTCGTTAGCTGAAATTAGTCAACCTGCAGCAGAAGTTGCAGTTGGAATGGGCAATCCTTTCTCGCAAATTTCTGGTACGGTTTAATTTATTTGTATTGAAAAGTTACAATAGCTTAAAGCTATGTGCTAAGAATACACATACCTCCTCGAAGAAACTGAAGCTAAAAATAATGTAACGTGGAGCATTTAGTGTACGGGTTTTATAATTTTGTTGCTAAACACCAAATTACAGATTGTGATTTAAAAATCTGGGCTACATTTAGATATTTAATAATCATGTTTTACATTACTATATGTGTTGATTAATTGGCTAAAACTGGAATTATAGGTTATTTACACTTGAACATATAAGAATACGTTTTTGTAATCTCTGAAAAAAAAATATGGACATTGCAATAAAATGGTTTAACCGGTTTAGGCCTACACCAAACCTACATGTTATATTAGTGAGATCCGAGCAGATCAAGATGTCAAAGTTACAACCGATTAGTTTCAGAATATAGCTTTTCTAATTTTCTGTGTAAGCACCCCAACACTTATGAAGTTACGAATATGTTAAAAATTAATGTATTTTAAAAATAGGGAGAATTGCGTATATATCCCTCCCAAAACACATAATTGCGTATATATCCAAGCCAAACTCATAATTGCGTATATATCCTTCTCAAACATTAAATTTTCCATGTATATCCAAATTGTTATTTTATGTATTTTTAAATCCCAAAAATACTTGATAATTATAATTTAGATTGAAATTGACCATTATACCCTTTTCTTAATTAGTTGTAATATAATTACACATATATCCCCTAAGATTCAACCATGTTACAAAGACTAAATGCAACAAACTACACATATCTATAAAACTGGTGATTACGAACGAACTACAACACAAAATATAAATTCTTGTTTATTCCATAGTAACAAGACATGGATCTTTTATTTCTATTTCATGAAACATTGAAAGTCAAACTAGTTGTCTTGTGTTCTTTATCTCAGCTCGTACAAGATGCTATCAAGATAAGCAATAGATAGCTTTATCTCTTACTTACAAGTTAGAAAATCAATATCTGCAATAGCTTTACTTCGAACAAAATTATAGATAACACCAAGTTTAACCCATATAAATCTTGGCCTTGTAAACATATAAATCTTGGCCTTGTAAGCATCATCAAATACCAATAACAAAGACAACGACATTACAACAGCATATATACTACTCCCAATTTAAAAGTTAACACATCTGCAGATAAGGGGTGTTTGGGATTGATGCACAACATTGAATGTGGCTACAGAATTACAAAACAAAAGATGCTCAAGTGACCAAAACTTGACAAAGTATGACATTCCACTCATATAAATCCAACTTATTATTAACCGAACCAAAATCTAACATCTGAATCAAGTATTCTAGCATTTAAACTAACCCGACATATCAAAATAACAAGTGTTTTAGCAACTAAACCAACAAATATTTCTAGAAAAAACTGTTTTTTTTTAGCTTTTCTATCTCGACCCCAACTCGGCAGAGCCTTCTTGAGCTTTTGTATTCTTCCGTCTTCTCCTGTAACAAAAAACAATCATTATCATTCGAATCAATATTAAGAGAAAAAGTCCAGATAAAAAAAATAATAAAAATAAATAAATAAATAAATAAAAAGTTTAAACCTTTTCGTGGTGGATGTTTCACCAATATCTGAACTATCAACGGGTGGATTTTTGCATGTCTTTTGAAGATGTCCAAGCCCGCCGCATTTCTTACACTTGCGTCTTTTTTTGGACTCATCCACAGGTACAATTCTATTCTTTCTAGGCCGTCCAGTGGGGCGTTTGAAAACAGATGGATGCATCATCTCCACTGTTTCTAGGTGCATCCATTGATCCCGTCCAGGCATCGTAGCTACCTCAAAAGCATATGCATCTTTGAATTTTTGAATTGTGAAATATGGGTCAACATATTTTTCCCAAATTTCCTGTTAGATCGATGTACTCTGACCAAACTACTTTGTAGCTTGTAAAGGTTTAATAATATTAAGTAAACTCAACACTATTAATATTGAAACACTGTTTGACCTTGTAAAGTATGTGGAATCTACTAACACAAAGCTTAAGAAGAACTTTTATATTAAACCAAACTTGAATCTGCTTTGTTACACGGATTCACTAACAATCCCTAACTATTATTGACTTTGAACAACTCTAAAACTTATATCGATTAATACCTCTTAAGGCTCCTTATATAGATAACCTTAAGTCGGTTTACGTCATCTAACTTGAACGACAAGTAATTATCCCTAACTAATTCTAGAATATTCATACAATATTACACATTAATCCTTTAACTAATATTGCATTTAAGTCCTTGTATTCTTCGAAGTACTTTAAACAAACATCTAGCAGCAGTACTTTGACTTTGATCTTCAAGCAGCACTTTGAATTTACTCTTCATGCAGCAGTACTTTGACTTTGATCTTCAAGCAGCACTTTGACTTTACTCTTCATGCAGCAGTACTTTGACATACAGAAGTACCTTGATCTTTTATGTCCCAACAAACCTCCCCTAACTTGAACTCCACTTGCTTGATTTCAAGTTTCTTTGTTGTCTTTGATCTTAAAAAAAATCTTCAGAAAGATTGTTTCTTTATCTCTTTATCTTTTATTTGACATGTGTCAAAGTACTCTTTATCAGCATCATTGAATATCTTCTCTGCAATAAATCTCCTCAGCTACTCAGCAACATTTTGGTACAATAGTCATCAAATCTTTTAAAGTTTCATACTATTCTCATCACTTTCAGGTGTGTAAACTCCTATGAGAGGTGAATCATTGAAAATTAATGCATTTTGATGTCTCTTTACCAAAGCCATTAACTCTGGAGTAGCCAATGTTTAGATTAGAACAACCATGGTACATTGATAACCATATGATTTTTAGAAAATCATCAGCTATCAACGGATTTGAGTAGTCTTTACCAAGAGCCGTTTGCTTTTGGACTAGTTAGTTCTTTGATATCAACCATGGTGAACTAATTACCAAAAATGGATTTTCCACAGCCTTTACCATAAGCTATTTTTCCTTGTGGGCTAGCCAACTCTTCACTTTTACAGATATGGTGAGTTGAAAACCATACAATTTTTAGTAAATTGTCAACTAAAAACGGATTTGATTGTCACATCAGAGCCGTACCCTCATGATGAGTCAAACTCTTTCTTATATGTTAAACATGGTGAGTTGATTACCATTTGCTGTGTAGTATTAATACTAACACCATGTGTTTCTTTTCAAATCCTTTTATTGACTTCACTTTTAATCATCAAAACCTTTTTATTTTATTTTACAAAGGACTTATACTGGTTTAATTCAGCAAGCAGTACTTTGATCAAGTATTGTTTGTCTTTGCAGTACTTTGAAAAAATACTTATTATACAAAACAAATCATACCAGTATTTTGCAATATCACTCTTCAGACTTAGTAGCTTAATAACATCCAAAGCTACATCAGATTCATCTTCAAGTTCCATTCCATGATCCAGCATTCTGAGCATAATTTCTCTAATCAATGGATATCTTCTCTCAGCAAGCATGTGAATCATAGTACCATCTTCCATCTCAAGTGCATGAACTCCTGATGACTCAAAGAATCTCCATCTTGTGATTTCCCAATTCTCTTGATCATTCCACAGAGGATCAACACTTGTTTCTTCAGTTTCCCATATGGTAATTAAGTCTCCAAGCAAAATTAATCCCACTCCTGATGCTTCAATCTCTTCATAGTATGTTTGCACTTGCATGTATAAGTCATAAAGATCTTCTCTGGTAATAAAATGCAGAACATCCCATAACATATTGAATATTGTGAAGCTTTCATCTTCTCTGTTGAACATAAGATAGTTCCCTTCTTTTGATTCAACTACAGAGAATGAGATTATCTTGGACTTCTTTCTAGAGTCTTCTGTCTTCTTATTTTCAAAATCAACTACTCAAAAATAGTTTCTCAGTTCATCAATTGTATCTTCATGTATCATCTTCATTCTTTTGACAATTAATCTTCTTGAACTGCTTTCTTTCTTTTCAATTTTCTTTGCTCAGCCTGTTCTTTCCTAATATCTTCTAACTTCTTCTCTCTATCAACATCCATGGGTACAAAATTTTCTACTTCTTTCCTGATAGACTCTTGTACTTGTTCCCATAGAGCTTTCACTTCTGGATACCTCATTCTTTGTAAATTCTTGTATCCTCTTCCTTTCAAGAAACTTATCATCCAGTTTCTTTCCCAAGCAATTGTCATAGGCTTTCTTGTAATTGGCCTACTAACTTCTGCCAAATACTCTGCATCATACTCAGCCTGTTGCTTTCTAGCAACCTCTGCATCCTCTGCTATCTTTATTTCTCTAAGTTGTGCAAGAGTAAATTTCTTCTTTTTCTTGATATTCTTCTACTTCATGATCCCTTTCCCTTTGTCTTTGGGATCTAACTCTTCAGATTCAGAAGTACTTTCAGAAACTTGTTGTGCAGGCTCAGAAATATGTATACCTCCTGCAGGTCTATTCAAATTGATCATAATCTGAGCAATTGTTTCATCATCACTTGCAGTATGCACCTTAGCTTCTTCTTGCTGTACAAAAGTAGAAGGACCAGCCTCATCTTCAAAATTTAGTGTAGAAGGTCCAGCTGCAGAAGTTCCACTTTCATCAATATTCATAGCAGCAGTACCTTTCTTAGCAGTACCTTGCAGACTTGTATTTTCAGCAACAGTACTTTGAACACCAGTACTTTGAGTTTGAGTGCTTTGAATATTTTGTGCATCAGCATCTTTCTGAACAGCTTCTTGCTCAACAACTTCTTGCTGTATAGCTTCTTGCTCAATATTCACACCCTCTTCAAAAGTCTTTGGTTCTTCTGTATATTGCCAAAGGTGAGCATCTTCTGAATATTGAATCTCAGCATCATCTCTATCCAAATTATCATCTTGATTCCTCCCCAATTTAATAGCTGATGACTTCTTATGCCTCCTCTTGGATTTAGAAGTCTTCTTGGAAGATTTAGACTTTTGCTTCTGAGACTTTTTCTTTTCCTTCACATAAAGCCTAAAGTTTTGAACAAGAGGCCAGACAAACTTCTTCAATCTTCTGAACTTCTTCCTTAACTTCTTAATTTCTGCAGCTTGATCATCTATAGTTTTCTTCATCCTCTCCAACTCTCTAGTCAAAGCATAATTATTCACAGCCCCTCCAACTCCCTCATCTCCTCCAGGTGTTTGAATCCCACCTGTGGGAGTATAATCATTGGGTGAAGGTACTGGTGTATGCTTTGAAGCAGTACCTTGAGAAGAAGTACTTTATGGAGAAGTACCTTCAGCATAAACAGGTTTTTCCAAGGAAGCTGACACTGAGGGAGTTCTTTAACTTAAATCATCATGCTGAGGTGAAACAATAGGTGGTGTAGGTGTATGTGCTGATGCAGAATGCTCAGAAGGATCAGGTTGATCAGCATCATCAGAATTAGCAGAACCACTATTGTCAATATCATCCCTAACAACTTGTGCTACCTCTAACATGTAAGCATTGAGAGGTGTATTTCTACCCGAAAAATTGACTCCCTTGTGAGACATAAAGGTGAACACTTTAGGTGGCATCCTAATTGTGGGTACATAATCCTGAGGTTTTGGTATCCCATCTAATGGATTCTCTAAGAGAAGTTGAACAAATCTAGGATACATTAGAAAAGGGGATCCAGCCTTAATATGTGTTATCATACCATCAAGGATCATGTATGAAAAGTTGAAGGGTTGATTGGTAATAAGGCCAACAAATTCAGAAGCTATAGAATGGCTGAATTGATCCCAAGCAGTACTCTTTGGACTTAAACAATGGAGTAAAACATGAATAAGAAACTTCCAATGAGGACTTACCATTGCTTTTTGAAAAGTAAGCTTATCCAAAGGTCCTTCATACCCAATGTCTCTTAATGCATTCCAAATCTCTTGTTTAGCAAACAAAACAGAGCCTCCTTCATCTTCAAACAACAGAGCCTCTCTGATTGTTGCTTCTGTAACACGAATAGCTCTCCCAGCAACTGTAGCGTGTATAATATCCTCACCATCTTCAACCTCAGACGTTGCCGTAGCCCAAAACTCCTGTATCCAAGGTCCAATAATCTATGGATTGACTAAGATTGAGTAACAGATGGTGGTACCGGTGAGAAAATCAATAATACCATGAAAATCAATATTGCTTTGCGTTTTCTCAAGATTAGCTATCATGTTGTGTTTGGTGTTGGTTGGACGGATTGCCATTGTGAGAAGGTTTGGAGAGAGGAGTTGTAATCGGTGAATTATATGAGTGGGTTTGATGAATAAGAATGGCGAATGAATACGGGTGAATAAATAAGAAAAAGATATGAGTTATATAAGGATAAGATACAAAAAATCACGGTTAACTAATTATTTTACCGTTATTTTTGGAAGTGATCATCCCCATATCTTTCGAAAGTTTGTTACCCGCAAATCTGACCGTTGGAACAGTATCTGACACGTCAGCGTACCCTTAATATCACCAAGCAGTACTTTCCATAGAGTATGGAGCAGTACTTTCAGTTATAAACCCAAACAGTATGTTGACCAAAGTACTTCCCAAACAAAATATCTTGACAGTTGACTATTTGACCAAAATATCATTGAAAGTCAACCCGAAGTAATTACTATCTCCCCAAATTAATTCCCAAAGCTACCAAGGGAAGTAAACTTCAATGAGCTTCATTTATTACCCTTATACCTTTACCTTTCCTATAAAAGCAACTTTACCAACAACAAATTTTATTCATATCATCTTTCATTATCAGAACACAAAAACCCTATTGAAAACAATGAGTCACTTCCTTCTTGTGTACATCTCCTCTGACTCAGATGGTTCCACAGACTCAGAAATAAGCTACTATTCTGACTCTGAGTTTGAAGATCCAGGATGGATGGATTACTTTCCTCCAACTGTGTCATCCTCATCAAAGAGTGTAGCAAACTCTACCATAACTGATGTAACAAGCACTACCAACCTTAAGCCCAAGAAGAAAAGGTTTGTCCTTGGTTCATCTTTGGCTAATGAGCTTCCACATGCATTAACTCAAGCCCTGGAATCAGCAATACAGAACATGAAGTGGCTTGCTCCAAGAAAAGAGAAACCACCCAAGCAAGTTCTTGGTCTGGATTGCCCAAGGAAGCAAGCTTCTTTTGATGACAAAATAAAGACTGCTCAAAAGGGAAAGCAGAGCTATGAGGGCAAGGGAAAAAGACCTATGGAGTAGGTTGTGTGGAGCTTGGTAGTAGGTTGTGTTGTGGTAGTTGTTTGTATGTCTTGTCAGTGTCTGTGTTTCAACTTTGTCTGTGTCATGAAGTATCTTGTGAAATGGTTTGATGTAACTCCTCTTTGAATGATGAATAAAAGACTTTTCTTTTGAATGATACATGTAGCCTCCCCTCAAGTAATGACTAACTACTAATGCCTCCCCTAAAAAATAGCTTAATTATTAATCATGCCAATACTCACAACTAAAAAAATGAATCTTGAAACATCAAAGCCCTTTGTGAGTAGGTCTGCTACATTATCATCAGTATGGACTTTAAGCACATTGATAAGCCTATGCTCATAGCAATCTCTAATAAAATGATGTCTGATTTGAATGTGCTTGGTTTTTGAATGATAGACTGGATTCTTCATAATACAAATGGTACTCTCATTATCAATGTTGATAGGAGTATTCTTGAAGTTGAATCCATAATCCAAAAGCTGATTTTGCAACCAAAGTACTTGTGCACAACAACTTGCAGCAGCTACATACTCTGCTTCTGTGGAAGATGTTGCTACAATTGTTTGCTTTTTGCATTGCCATGAGACTAATCTGCTGCCAAGGTACTGACACCCTCCAGTTGTAGATCTTCTGTCATAGTTATCTCCAGCATAATCACTATCTGAAAAGGCTTGTAGATGGAAAGGTGAATCCCTAGGATACCATAATCCTAGCTTAGGTTGTTGCCTAAGGTACCTAAAAATCCTTTTGACAGCATTCAAGTGTGATACCTTGGGATTAACCTGATGTCTTGCACATAAACATACAGCAAAAGTAATATCAAGCCTAGATGCAGTTAAATACATGAGACATCCAATCATAGACCTGTATAATATGACATCAACAGCTTCTCCTTCTTCATCTTTTCCCAAAGGTTTGTTAGTATCCACAGGTGTAGATGTAGGCTTGGCAGTTGTGAAATTGAATCTTTTAAGAATATCTGCAACATACTTATCTTGACAAATATAGATTCCATTGCTTGATTGTTGCACTTGTAGTCCCAAGAAGAATGTTATTTCTCCCATTGAACTCATCTGAAACTCTTTTTGCATAAGATCTTCAAATTCCTTCACCATAGATTGCTTAGTGGCACCAAAAATGATATCATCTACATAAACTTGCACAAGCATGATATCCTTCTTATCTCTCTTGATGAACAAAGTCTTGTCAATAGCTCCTCTACTATAATCATGTTGTAATAGAAAATTTGAGAGTCTTTCATACCATGCTCTTGGAGCTTTATGAAGGCCATACAAAGCCTTGATAACCTTGTAGACTTTGTTTGGGTGTGCAGGATCTTCAAAACCAGGAGGTTGTTTGACATAAACTTCTTCTGTAATTTTGCCATATAGAAAAGCACTTTTAACATCCATTTGGTATACAGGAAATCCCATATAAGATGCAAAAGCCAAAAATAGCCTTATGGCTTCAATCCTTGCCACAGGAGCAAAGACTTCATCATAGTCTACTCCTTCTTCCTGTTTATATCCTTGAGCCACTAACCTTGCTTTATTCATAATAACATTCCCTCTTTCATCTCTTTTCACCCTGAAGACCCATTTTGTTCCAATCAGTCTCTTACCATCAGGTAAATCACATAATACCCATACTTCTTGAAGTTTAAACTGTAAGAGTTCTTCTTGCATAGCTTCAACCCAACTCTCCTTGGATAATGCTTGTTTGATATTCTGAGGCTCTTCTTGTGATAGAAAACAAGCAAATAAACACAACTTCTGATCCTTGTGATTCACCCTGTTTTGCTTGTAAATAAAGCTAAGTAAAGAAGTATGTTGTTGAGACATATTCATAGCTTTAGTTCTAGTGAGCACTCCTGAAGCTGAGGGTCCAATTATGTTGGTAACAGGATGAGTTTTGTGAATTCTTAGAGTAGGGGTTGGTGAGACTTCAAGATTATCTTCCAAATTAGTTAAATCAGGATCTTCATTAGAATCTGAGAAAATGCCTTCTTGATCCAATTCATCATCAGTGTCTTCTAAGGTAATCTTGTTTGGATCATTCAAATCATCAGTATCTTCTAAGTCAGGCATGTTAGGATCATTCACAGCATCATTATTTATCCAATTTGAAGTATCTAAAGGTTGAAAAGTACTTTCAAATGGATCAGCAGTACTTTGGAGTAAAGTACTGTCAGTGCCTTTAGCCTTCTTTTTTGCTGCTTCATAAGCTCTCCTTTGATCATCTTCATAGGACTTAGCCATTGTTTCTTGAAAAAGCATCCTACTAAGTTCATCTTGAATGGCTTGGTCTTCATCAGATACTGTGGTATTTGGTGGAGCAGTACTTTGAGGATCAACAGTACTGTGAGGTTCAACAGTACTTTGAGGCTCAGAAGTACTTTTCTTCTCATCATTGACTTTATCATTAGGCTCATCTTCAGATCTTAAATTAACATCATGAACAATGTACTGTGCTTCTTTTTCAGTGGGAGCAACTTGATTCTCTTCCCTTACAGGTACATAATTCATAGATGAAGACATTAAATCAAGATCAAACATCCAATCAGGACCTTTCCCTTTAGAATTTTCTTGCTCTTCTAGAAAATCAACATGAAGACATCTTGAACCTTCTTTGTAGCCCTGTTGTACACTCTGAATCCTTTGTTATTGGTACAATATCCCAATAAGTATTCTTCTTCTGACTTCCCATCAAATTTGCCCAAATTATCAGCAGTGTTCAATATAGTCAGGGGACATCCAAAAGGTTTCATAAACTTGATGCTAGGCTTTTTTCCCATGAGTAACTCATAAGGTGTCTTCATTTGGGGTTTTGTCACTGATACTCTGTTCAACACATAACAAGCAGCACTTACAGCCTCAGCCCAGAATGGAACAGGTAATTGGGAGTCTGCAAGCATTGTCCTTGCTGCTTCTCTTAGAGTTCTATTCTTTCTTTCTGCAACTCCATTTTGCCGAGAAGTTCTGGCAATACTGAACTCTCTTTTAATTCCTTTCTTAGCACAAAAGTCATCCATTAGCTGATTCTTGAACTCAGTCCCATTATCACATCTAATTCCTCTAACCTTGAGTCTTAACTAATTTTCAAGTGCTATTATTAGATCATGAATAGCATCAAAAGTTTCATCCTTAAAGCATAAGAAAAAGACCCAACTAAATCTGCTACAGTCATCTGTCACAACCAAACAGTACTTCTTCTTGTTCAAACTAACAATTGAAACAGGTCCAAACAGATCCATGTGCAGCAATTCCAAAGGCTCTCTAATGGTTTTCTCTTCAATCTTCTTATAGGAAGCCTTGTGCTGTTTACCCTTTTTACAAGCAAGACATGAATGATCATTCTTGAATGTTTTAGAGGGTAAACATCTAACTAAGTTTCCTTTGACCAGCTTATTGATGTTCATGAAATTTACATGCCCCAATCTTCTGTGCCATTGATGTGCTTCTTCCATTGTTGCTCTTGCAATCAAGCATGTTTCCCTTTCAGCAGAATTAATATTCTTCAAGTCTATGCTATACACATCATTAGTTCTTGGTGCTCTCAGCATCACCAAGTTTCTATCTTCTAACTTAAAATCAGGAGAAAGTATAAGACATTCTGTGTCCAAGAATAACACAGGGTACTTCTTATCACAAATCTGAGAGACTGACAAAAGATTGAATTTGAGCTCCTTCACATATCTAACATTCTCAAAATCAATATTTCCTGCCTTGATAGTTCCTTTGCCATTAATTCTTCCTCCATCAGGATCATTCTTAAATGCTACTTTTCCTCCAAAATAAGCTTTGAAATCTGACAAGAGCTCCTTTTCTCCTGTCATACTTCCAGAGCAACCACTATTAACAATAAGATGATCTTTAAGCTCCTCTTCTGGGTTGCCCTGCATGCACATGAAAAAGGTTAGTTATTTTTAGGAACCCAAGCCATTACTGACTTGTGTTCCCCTTGTGGAGTGACATACTCAAAATTTTTGAGTATGTAATCACCACTATCTTTGAAAACATGATCAAGAATTAAGGTTTTTGTTTCCAAAACTGTTGGTTTATTATGATCAATTTTCCCTTTTTCACCCTTAACCTCTGAGAGTACTGGTTCTTCTCCAGCAGTACTTTCTTTCTTAACCCATTTAGTTGTAACTTTTGGAGTTGGGGTCTGTGTTCTAGCATCTTTTCTTGTATTGTAAGGCCTTCTAGGTTTGTAGTAATTGAATCTCCTAGATCTTACACTTGAGTTTCTGCTAGCAGCACCTTGGCTATGAAACTTTCTATCAGTACTTTGAGAAGGTACTGTGGGTTTGGAGAATGATCTTTTCTGATGAGGGTACCTATAGTCTTTTGAGAAATTACTATGGTTAACCCTATTTGTGTAATTCCAAACTGGTTTGTTATCTCTTGGCCTATTCTCCTTGTGACTTTGATTTGTAGATTTGTTCTTTGGGTATTTGCTTAAGTATTCTGAGTGATAATCACAGTCCTTAATCAAATGGTGAGGACTATAACATACATAATATACTTTTGGACCAATATCCTCAAATCCCTTTCCAAAAGGTTTTCTAAAATTAGCAGTATTTTGAAAGTATTTTCTTAGAGGTACTGCTGAGTGATCAGCAGTACTTTGAAAAGTGTTTGAAGGAACTGCTTGTTTTGAAAACTTTTTCTTATCAACCCTAGGTGCTTCAACAGATTCTCCTAAAGTTTCAGGATTTGATTGACCTTTAAGCTTTTTCCTAAACTCTAGGTTATCTACCCCATAACAAGAGACATCTTTCCTAGGTGGTTGAAAGCTACATGGGGGATTAGGAACTGCATTGTATCCCTTGTCATTCTTAAATTCAGGAGGTGTTGAACTAGGGGTTTCCTCATCACTAGAAGTGTTTTCATCCAAACTTATGAATTCTTCATCACTAGTTAAGGTATCTACTGTAAGATTTAGTTCCTTACTTTTAAATGGAATACCTTATGTGCTATCATTATTATAACCTAGGCCAGTTTTAATGTTTGATGTTCTTTGTTTTTCAACAAATTGAACATGTGATAGACCTGATTCATTCCAAACAGCAAGTTTTTCTAATAACTTATCTCTCTCAGCAGTAACTTTCTCTAGTTCAGACACCTTACATCCTAGTTTCCATTCACTCAACTTAACTTGGTATTCTTGTTGCTTATATGTTTCAGCCCATGCTACTTCATTGTTTTCATGTGTAATTATTTTGGCCTCCATTGACTCTAAAGTCAACTGGTAGCCAGTTATCTCAGACCTAGCTCTTTGAAATTTATGTCTTTCAGCAACGTATTCACTAAGTAACTTTTGATACATATCATTGCACTTAGAGCATACCTCAGAGATAGTGGATGAACTTGGTGAAGTAGCTACCATAGCAAGCTGAACAGGATCTTCTTCAAACTCCATGCTCCAATCAAAGCTTCCTAGACCATCTCTTAACTCCAAAGCAACATATCCAGGCTCTTCATCAAAAGCTGTGCTCTAGTCTTCCAATGCGACCATTGAATAGGTCATCATCAAACTCATTGGACCAATCAATCTCTGACAGATTCTCTTGAGCAACCAAAGCTTTTGGTTTTGGTTCAGTAATAGGAATCTCTTTTCTTTCAGGCTTGGGTTGTTCAATCATCTTGTTTGCTTGATACTTTGCAAATTTGCATTCCCTTGCAAAGGTACCAGTCCTCTGACAATTGAAGCACTCAATTTTGGACTTATCAAATGTTATTCCTTGTTTAGCTCTGAAATTGATGCCTTTTTCCTGTCTTATTCACATACTTCTTGATCCTTGCAGTGAGCATGGCAACTTGCCATCTGATATCAATTTCTTCCAAAGCATCATCATCTATTTGCAAGACATCCTCTTGATAAGTTACAGGTAGACATGCTTGTTGAGCAAAGAATGAACATAGAACTTCATCTGAGGTGGGGGTGTTTGATGGTGATGAAGTGGTAGTTACCATAGTTGTACATGGAACCTGAGTTTCAGTCACAGTACTTTGGACAGGATAAGCAGTACCTTTATTGGAAGTACTGCTTCTGTTTTCAGAAGATACAAAAGCAATGTTATGGGGTTTTTGATGTGTGCTTGAACCTGTAGTACCATTCATCTCATGCTCATACACCTTTAGATTGTTGTAGAGATCATCAAAGTCCATTGTGTCCAGCCCTGGTTGTCCTCTGATCATAGTAGCAACTACATGCCATGTTGATGGCAAGCTTCTCAAGAACTTCAAATTAGCATCTTCAACTGATGCCTCAGCATCATATAGTTCTAGCATACTCAGAAGATTTTGGAATCTTTCATAAGCAGAATCAAGACCTTCTCTTTCACCAACAGTAAAAGTTTCAAATTGTTGCTTCAACAGGTTCCTGTGCATCTTCTTGGAAGCATCATTACCTCCAAACTTTTTCTTAATTGCAGCCCATAGTTGTTTTGCATCCTTGGCATCATGAAACTTCAATAAGTGCCCATCAGGAATGGCAGAGAGCAGTATGTTGAGAGCTTTGTCTTGATTTCTTTTGGTAGCAGCTGGTATGGTTGGCTTAGGTGGTGTTGGTTATCCAGGTATCTCCACTGGTTCTTCAATTTGCATATTACCATTGACAATCACATCCCATAGTGCATGGTCTGTGATGGCAATGTACTGCCTCATCTTCATGGCCCATAAGTCATATTCTCCCTTCTTGACAATAGGAATTCTAATAGCAGTGATTGATGGAGCAGGTGCAGCTTTTGTCGACATCTTGAAGGATTTTGTGGAAAACTAGAAGGGGGGTTGAATAGTTTACCGATTAAAATCTTTTTAACTTGTTAAGTTAGCTTTGAAACTTTCCGTTTGATCAAAGATATGTACACAAACACAATATATAACATGCAAGTAAATGAAAGAAATGATCAAACCACAACACGAGTATTTATCGTGGTTCGGCTACAAGGACTCTTTTTCCTTGCCCTACGTCCACGCCCCGAGTATCCAACTCGAGAGTTTCTTTCACTAGTCAACAAGCTCCTTTCACCGGCGGAGAAAACCTTACACGTCGCTTATACTTTTACCGACACAAAGCTAGATGTCGAGTTCTTTACCAAGGGTACAACCACTCCCGTTAGTTCTTTACAAGGGTACAACTACTCCCTATACACTTTGTATTTTGAGGACTAAAATACTAACCGGTCACTACTGAAAATACACAATCAAATGAAGTGTAAACTACACAAGTCTACACAATGCTAAGCTAACAAGTCTTGTAACATTGTGTTGAATACTTGTTACTTTTAGTAAGCTTGTGAATCTCTTTGCTACAAAAGGAAACTTCACATATGAAATGTTAAGAGGTTAGATGAAAGAATGAATGTGTGTAAAAATATAATGTCAAGTGATGAGCCAAAATTCAACTTGTGGCTCAATATTTATAGCCAAAACCTTCTGCAGGTCTGGCGGATCAGGCGGACCCCTGAGAAGGGTTCCGCCCGTGTACCTCCAGGGTACCGCCGGGCTTGCAGTTGGTTTTGCAATAAATCTTGCAAACCAAACAAAGTCACATCTCATTACTCTTGCAAACCAAACAATGTCACATCACATAATATCAAGTCAAACACTAAACTTGCAAGCAACATATAAGTAAGTCAAACACATTTCTTTTCATAAATGTATAATGACAAAACTTGCCATAAATGTGATGTGACAATTCTATTTTTAGAAAATAAGAAGTGTTGTGTTTTATGAAATGTAAAATGTAGCAAAAGTCTAGTTTATGAAAGTCTTTAAAACTAAGATTATGTTTTACTTAGAAACTAAAGTTTACATTTGTCATTAACAAAACTTAGCGAAGATCGTAAAATATAAATAACGTTTTTAGGCGATATTTGTATTAACAATCTCCCCCTTTTTGTTGATGACAAAACATACACTTTGTTTTTAAGTAACTCACAAAATCTTGGTTTTTAAGACTTAAAAAAAATAATATTAAACTTGTTTTACTTAAGTTATGAAAATCATATTAAGTTTTGAAAGTTTAATATATTTCTCCCCCTTTTTGTTGAAACAAAAAGTAGAGTAGCGAAGCGGAAAAATGCACTTGCTCCTCCTTGCTTGTTACTCCCCCTAAAAGGAGTGCCAAGGTGGGAAACATGGATTTTGGATCCTACAAAAAAAATGTTAGTTGGTGATATATATAAGCTTGTAGTTACCACACACATTGCAACCACAAAGACAACATAAAAATGATCAACCAACAATGCACGAAAGTAAGTAGAAAGAACTAGCATTCCAAGTATAATTTTGACTTATAAAAGTCAAAAGACAAGAAATGGGTAAAATTCTTCTACTTCTAAAAACTTAAAAAATAACCAAGAAAGAAAAATAAAAGCCTAGTTTCCTAAATTGGGGCAAACGGCCTCCAAATGGTTCTCTAGGGTTTGTTTGGGTGGGAAAGGGCATCCAAACGTTCGATGACGTGTTGGAATGCAAACCGGGTTTCATCTTGGAGTTGGTGAAGCAACGTTTTGATGCTTGCACCCATTTGCTCACAATTTGAGCAAACATGGGGATGAGTGGGAGGAAATGGGTTGGCATTGGTTTCTTGGTTTGAGGGTTGATTGGTTTGTGGTTGTTGGGTAGATGATGGGTTTGGTATTAAGTCAAGCAATGTGGTTTGAAATTCCATTGCTTGATGGAGATGGTTTTCAACCATGTTTTGGATATCCTCATATGAAGGAAATAAAGACTCAAAGGTTTGAGGTTGAGGGTGTGGTGGATTTGGGTGATCATGGTTTTCAAAGTTTGGTTCTCCATATAGAGGACCATGGATGTCATGGTAGATGGGGTGAAACAATAATGGTTTAGGTTGATGGTACACTTGTTGTGGTGGTTGAATGTGGTTAAAATGGTCATCTTGGTCAAGAATTGACCTTGGTGATTCATTTGCAAAATGTGGTGGTTGTGTAGGTCTTGGTGGAAGATCATTAAGATCTTGGACAAATGGGTGTGGTGATGTGGGAGGAGACCCAAATAGTTCCATTGGCTCAATTTTGGGTAATGGTGATGGTGATGAAGTTTTGGATGGTTGAGTTGGAGCACTTGGTGGAGTTGGGTCAATAGGTGATTTAGTTGGTGGTGGAGTGAGCTCATTTGGTTCATTGGGTGATGGTGATGGAGATGCAAGGTTCAAAAAGTGTTTATTTTTTATGGGTGATGTGAATTCATCCGAGGATGAGGAGCTTAGGTTGATGGGTTGATTAGACCATAGTGGTTTAACACTAATCCGGGCGGTTTTCCGGATGGGTCTTGATGGTTGAGAGGTGATTGTTGACTTAGTCATGATGAAAAATGGTTTATAAGTTTCAGAAATTGTGTTGAGGAAGGTGTGATTTGATGGTGTTTAGGATGGCTTAATTTATAGTGTTGATGGATTATGGAAAGGAGTGTTTGGATTTGATGTTAGTCCATACAAAAATGGAGGTTTCTAATGATTTGGAAAACTAATTGTGGGTTGTCATATCATGGAAGTCAATCCAATGAAAATGGTGAAGTGAGAAGACAAGTTTTGCACTAAATGCTTAGTGGTTTTGGTGGATTTGTGGTAGTATAAATCTCAGGGATTTCAAGGATCCCTTAAAAGGGTTCCTTCCTTTATGTTTGAGGGGTCCTTGAGGTTGTTATGGCAAAATTTTAATTTTGGCGGGAATTGGTTTTGGTTAAGTTTATGGAAGAAGGAGTATCCTATTATGCTAAACACATTTCAAGTAATGGGTTTCTACCTAAAAGGATTGGATTTTGGTGTTTGGATGTTGAATTGGTGAAAATGAAAACAAAAATTCTGCAGGTTGCTGGCCGCACCCTCAGAATACACAGGCGGAACCCATTTGAGGGTGCCGCCTGGTCCGTTGGGCCAATTCTGGAATTCCCAGAATTTACACTGGCGGAACCCAATATTGGGTACCGCCAGATCCGCCAGACCCAAAAAAATTGGCAGTCCGCGTTTTTGACCCGCGAGACGATTTTCAAAATTTTCGAAAACTCCTAAAATCAAAAAGATAAGGCATTTCTGGTTGGGCAATGCAAAAAATAGACATGTAAACATGCATTTCATAGGACTTTGACCTTGAGGTCGAGAATTTCACTATACTTAGTGAAAATATCATAAACTTGAAAATTTGACAACTTGCCAAGAGTTGTCTACCTGCATCAAAGTTAGATACTACATGTTCCAAATTGTATCAAACATTGTACTAACACACAAATTCATCACAAATATTGTTTAAACGACCAAATTTGTTCAAATAGCACCTAGTGCCAAACACTCCTACACACCCGCACTCATTGACGGTCGATCTTGTTCTTGAGCTTTCCAAGGAACCTTCCAAGATTCTTAAACATCCCCTTTGTTTGCTTGAACTCCTCCGACTCATTAGGAATATCCGGAAGTTGAGAAAAGTATTCGAGAAGAGGGAGCCTAGAGTTTGGCAAATTGTCATCTTCACTCATTGAGGAAGACGAAGATGAGGTAGGAGGATGTGGACGTTTTCCTTGGGCTTTGTACACTCTCTTATCACTTAGTGGGATAAAGGTGTGTGGGATGAGAGAGTAGTTAAGGCGAAGACCGTTTGGAGTTGGTGGAATGGGTGAGATGAACCTAAAGAGACGGGTCAAGAGCATTCCATACGGCATAGCCGTTGTGCCATGCACGGGAATGTCGGCCATTCTCTTGGCCATGTAGTAGGCAAGGTTGAAGGGTTACCTAACGGACAAGGAGTAGAGCATGTAGCAAAGGCAAAGGTTGATATGGTCACGGTTCCCTATTGTGCTAATGACATTGGCTCTAAGGACTTCCTCCCATTTCTTGAATTGGGGTTTGAGTTCGTTCATTTCCATTCCATATGGGTCCTTATCGACCTCATTCCCCGAACGGGTTCTCCTAGTGGTGGTGGTCCTAGAAAAGAGGTGGTCACGGAGAACGTCTTTTGAGATAAGGGGTGTGTCATAAGCGTGGATACGGTCTTGGAGGTTGTCAAGAGTTGAGAGGGAGTGCAAGTCAGAATAGAGGCAAGTACCACGGTTTGAAACACCTAGGATTTGAGCAAACTCCTCAAGAGTGAAGGAGTATTGATGACCGCTAACCCTAAAGTTGATAGACATATGACCATAATCATCCATGGAGAGGACGGAGGATGCATAGAACTCTAGAATGAACCTAGGACAAATAGGCTCGTCGATATTCAAAAGACATTCAAAGTTGATTGTGGCAAAATCGGCGTAAAGGTTTGTGCCTTCTAGGAAAGACGGGTCAATGGTTCTACCCTCATGGACATAGTGTTTTTCTAGGGTTTTGAAAACGTTTACTTGATTTGCGGTAAGGCCTTTGGTTTTGTGGTGTTTTGGTAGGTACTTAATGGTGTCCTTGTGGTCGTAGTGGGTTAGAGGAGGCATGATGATTCCTAGAACAACAAAATTTCACATTTTAGTTTACGTAAACTACTATTATAATGTGGAAGTTCAAGTGTGTGCCTATATGAAAACAATGTGGAGGTGCGGTTATCTTGACTTATTTTGATGCTTCAAAATCGTTTTATGCAAGTTTTGTTATAAAACAAAAGATAACCTAAACGCTCCTAGTTCAATGTAGCTTCGTTTGAATGTACCCGAAAATACATATTGGTTATGTATTCCCTTTAGCATTCAAGAGACATTATGCAAGTGATGTTTTAAACATAACGTTTTGATTTTGTATTCTCAATGTGAGGCGAAAAAATATTTGTCCTACTTGTGAGAAATTTTTGGAAGGATTTGACATGGGGTGTTTTAGCAAACATGTTTATACTAATTAAAGATGCAATTCCTAACTATGGGAAACATGATTAGTTTTATTAAACACCTAATCTAATGCATGAGTTTTTCAAGTTAATGCATAACCCCAAGTTTTTGTTTTTGTGCAAGAAATAGAATTCCTAGACTCAGATCAGGAATGTAATCATGTTTAGAATACTTACAATGATGATTTAGTTGTAATGTAAATGAATGGAAGACCAAGAATTCGTAGGTATGGATGGATGGTAAAGTGAATAGTAGCAGTTTGGAAGTGGTGGTATGAGATAATGAGTGTTTGGTTTAATATAAACAAAGATTTTGGTTCTGCAGGTCGGCGGATACGACGGACCCCTGAAGTGGGTTCTGCCCGTTATGTGTGAGGGTTCCGCCGACCCTGCTGAGAAAAATAGTTATGGATTTGTTTTGATTTTTGCGATTTTTGTCTAATGTCCAGAACTATAATGTAGGTTCCATGAGTCCTAAGCCTAGCCTAAGAAGGTTAAAAGGTTCACGTTTAAGGGGTTTTGTGAGAATGTCGGCTATGTTGTCTTCGGAAGAAACTTTCTCAATTGAGATATTTCCTTTTTGAACGTTGTCACGAAGGAAATGATGACGGATTTCAATATGTTTGGTACGAGCATGTTGAACCGGGTTTTTGCTAAGATCAATGGCACCTTTGTTGTCACAAAGAATTGTGATGTCGTTGAGTTGAATTCCGTAGTCGACAAGAGCTTGCTTCATCCAAAGAGCTTGTTGACATGCCTTTCCGGCCGAAACGTACTCGGCTTCCGTTGTTGAGATAGCAAGAGCCGTTTGCTTCTTAGAGAACCATGAGGTGAGACAATGTCCAACAAAAGTACAAATACCACTTGTACTTTTTCTATCGACATAGTCACCGGCATGATCCGAGTCGGCATACACTATGGTGTCTATTCCCATTCCTTTGGGATACCATAAACGTAAATGTGTAGTGCCCTTAATATACCTAAAAATCCTTTTAACGGCTTCGAGATGGGTAGTTTTAGGATCTTCTTGAAAACAAGCACATAAACAAACACTAAACATAATGTCGGGTCTACTAGCCGTTAGGTAAAGTAGACTACCAATCATACCTCTATATTTAGTGCTATCTACGGATTCACTTTCCTCATCCTTGGTGAGTTTAGTTTCCATGGACATGGGAGTTTTGATAGGTTTCGAATCTTTTAGTCCAAATTTCTTAAGCATGTCCTTAATATATTTAGATTGGTTAAAGAAGATACCATCTTCTAGTTGTTTGATTTGGAGTCCTAGGAAAAAAGTTGAGTTCTCCCATCATACTCATTTCAAACTCGTCATGCATGATTTTTGAGAAATCCACACATAATTCTTGACAAGTTGATCCGAATATAATGTCATCAACATAGATTTGGACTATGATAATATGTGAATTTTTCTTCTTAGTGAAGAGAGTATTATCAACTAAGCCCATGGTATACTTATGGTCAACTAGGAATGTTTTAAGTCGATCATACCATGCTTTTGGAGCTTGCTTAAGTCTGTAAAGAGCCTTTTTAAGTTTGTAAACATGATTTGGTTTTTCAAAATCGATGAAGCCCGGTGGTTGAGCAACATACACTTCTTCATTAATGACTCCGTTTAGAAATGCACTTTTGACATCCATTTGAAAGAGTTTAAAATTGTGTGCACATGCATATGCAAGTAAGATTCTAATTGACTCGAGCCTAGCAACCGAAGCAAAAGTTTCATTGTAGTCAATGCCTTCTTGTTGGTTATATCCTTGTGCAACTAGCCTAGCTTTGTTTCTAGACACAATTCCATTTTCATCCATTTTATTATGAAATACCCATTTTGTTCCAATTATAGTTTGACTCTTTGGTTGAGGAACTAATGTCCATACATCATTCCTAACAAATTGGTTTAACTCTTCTTGCATTGCAATTACCCAAGACTCATCTTTAATTGCTTCATTAATATTTTTAGGTTCAATGGTTGACACGAAACAAAAGTAGTTGCTTTCATTTTGAACTTTTGACCTTAGTGTTCTTTCGTTAATGTTGCCAATGACACCCTCTAATGGATGACTTTTAGATTCTTTGACATTGACAAGTTCTTTGTTAAATAGTTCATCTTCTTTGTCATCACTTAAAATTACTTGATTCTCTATTGCTTGGCTTTCAACTAAGTCATCATCTACGAAAGGTGATGTCTTAGAGGGAGGTGGACTCTCGTCAAATGTTACGTTCAACGATTCCTCGACTCTTAAGGTTTCTTTGTTCAAAACAATGTATGCTTTACTATTTTGTGAATATCCAAGAAATACACCTTCATAAGACTTTGGGTCAAATTTGGTGAGATAATCCTTGGTGTTAAGAATGAAACATTTACTCCCAAACACTCTAAAGTATCCTAATGTAGGCTTTTTACCTTTATATAGTTCATAAGGGGTTTTATTCAAAAATGGTCTAATTAGGACTCGATTTAAAATGTACGTTGAAGTGTCGACGGCATTACACCAAAACTTTTGTGGAATGTTTTGTTCATTAAGCATTGTTCTACTCATCTCTTGCAATGTCCGGTTTTTGCGTTCTACTACACCATTAGATTGAGGAGTACGTGGATCCGAAAAGTTATGAATTATTCCATTATTATCACAAAAGTTACCAAATTGAAATTCATTATCAAATTCACGACCGTGATCCGTTCTAATAGACACAATATTAGACCCTACTTGATTTTGAATTTTCTTACTTAGAATTTCAAATTTATCAAAAGCTTCATTTTTACTTTTCAAAAATTTTATCCAAGTAAATCATGAGTAATCATCAACTATGACCAAAGTGTAGAAGTTACCTCCATAACTTTGTATAGCGGATGGACCAAATAAATCCATATGCAAAAGTTCTAGACATCTAGATGTAGAAACCAAGTTTTTAGCCTTATGGCAATTATGGACTTGTTTACCGACTTTGCAAGCATCACAAAAGTGTTGGTCATATTTCAACTTGGGTAGGTTTCGAACTAAGTCTTTGGAGGAGAGGTTTTGTATTAGTCTCATGTTAGCGTGTCCTAAACGTCTATGCCATAAAGTTGAAGATTCATCTAATGAGGTAAGACAAAGTTTGTCTCTAGATGATGGACCCATCTTCATGACATATACGTTGTTCTTAAGGACACCTTAGGCTATGGTTATACCATCTTTAAGTATTTTACTTCCGTTTTCACTAAAAAGAACATTATACTTATTACGACAAAGTTGACTAATACTAAGGAGATTAAAACCTAAGTTATCAACATGAGCTACATCATCTATAAAGAGGGAGTCATGAGAGATTGTACCTTTTTCGATGATTTTGCTCTTAACATTACCACCAAACGTAACATTACCTCCGTCACATTTGTGATAAGAAGTGAAGAGGCTTTTGTTACCCGTCATGTGCCTTGAACAACCGCTATCTTTAATCCATTCATCCGGTTCCAAACAAACTTTGAGGCACACCTCATTTGAGTTGTGAACCATGAGAGCAACATCGTCATTCTTTGGCTCATCGTCATCTCCTTCATAGTCACTCCAAGCACCACCCACAAAAGCTTGTTGAGGTTTGTTCTTGGGTGGTTTTGGACATTCTCCTACAAGATGACTTGTGTCTCCACACCTATAGCACTTTCTTTCAACCTTTCCTTTCCTATCATCACGATCTTTTCGGAAAGTTTTCTTGTCATCTTTAGGTTGCCTTACAAACTTTCCTCTTCTACGAAAGAACTTCTTGAAGTCTCTAACGGCCATAGAATATTCCTCATCGTCACTATCTGAAGTAGATTCTTCATCATCACTTGATTGGACTCTAGCTTTCAAGGCAATGGACTTAACTTTTTCTTTCTTGCCTCTAACTAGTTCCGAATCTTTTTCCATTACCATTTCGTGAACTTTGAGGTTTCCAATTAGCTCATCAAGTGACATGCTTGAAAGATCTTTGGATTCTTCAATTGCCGTCACTTTTGCTCTCCACTTCGGATGGAGTGCTCTAAGAAATTTCCTGACAAAGTTCTTACTACAAAAAGATTCGTCAAGTGCTTTAAGTGAAGTAATAATAGTATTAAATCTAGCAAAAGCATTATCAATAATCTCATCTTCGGAAATAACAAATTGTTCATATTGTTGAACAAGAAGATCAATTTTGTTATCTTTAACTTGTGAGTTTCCTTGATGAGTAACAATTAAAGATTGCCAAATATCTTTGGCGGTTTTACACAAAAAGACTCTTTCATATTCTTTCTTAGGCAAAGCATTGTAAAGCATCATTTTAGCTTCATTATTTTTACCTATTAATTTCTTTTGATCATCATCTTTGATGTTAGTAACTACGTTATCACCATCAATAATTATATACCACAAATCTATATCTTTAGATTTCACGTAAGTTTCAAAACGGTTTTTCCAATATATAAAACCATTTGCTTCAAAGAGTGGTGGTCTTTGCATAGATTGCCCTTCTTTGTAATTTTCAAAATCCATGGATCGTTTCAAGTTTTAAAACACAATATATTTTAAAAGCTTGAGTAACGTAGCTCTTGATGCCAATTGTGGAAAAATAGAAGGGGGGTTGAATAGTTTACCGATTAAAATCTTTTTAACTTGTTAAGTTAGTTTTGAAACTTTCCGTTTGATCAAAGATATGTACACAAACACAATATATAACATGCAAGTAAATGAAAGAAACGATCAAACCACAACACGAGTATTTATCGTGGTTCGGCTACAAGGACTCTTTTTCCTTGCCCTACGTCCACGCCCCGAGTATCCAACTCGAGATTTTCTTTCACTAGTCAACAAACTCCTTTCACCGGCGGAGAAAACCTTACACGTCGCTTATACTTTTACCGACACAAAGCTAGATGTCGAGTTCTTTACCAAGGGTACAACCACTCCCGTTAGTTCTTTACAAGGGTACAACTACTCCCTATACACTTTGTATTTTGAGGACTAAAATACTAACCGATCACTACTGAAAATACACAATCAAATGAAGTGTAAACTACACAAGTCTACACAATGCTAATCTAACAAGTCTTGCAACGTTGTGTTGAATACTTGTTACTTTTAGTAAGCTTGTGAATCTCTTTGCTACAAAAGAAAACTTCACATATGAAATGTTAAGAGGTTAGATGAAAGAATGAATGTGTGTGTAAAAATATAATGTCAAGTGATGAGCCAAAATTCAATTTGTGGCTCAATATTTATAGCCAAAACCTTCTGCAGGTCTGGTGGATCAGGCGGACCCCTGAGAAGGGTTCCGCCCGTGTACCTCCAGGGTACCGCCGGGCTTGCAGTTGGTTTTGCAATAAATCTTGCAAACCAAACAAAGTCACATCTCATTACTCTTGCAAACCAAACAATGTCACATCACATAATATCAAGTCAAACACTAAACTTGCAAGCAACATATAAGTAAGTCAAACACATTTCTTTCCATAAATGTATAATGACAAAACTTGCCATAAATGTGATGTGACAATTCTATTTTTAGAAAATAAGAAGTGTTGTGTTTTATGAAATGTAAAATGTAGCAAAAGTCTAGTTTATGCAAGTCTTTAAAACTAAGATTATGTTTTACTTAGAAACTAAAGTTTACATTTGTCATTAACAAAACTTAGCGAGTATCGTAAAATATAAATAACGTTTTTAGGCGATATTTGTATTAACAGATTTGTATTAGAATAGGTTTAAAGGTTTTTATTCTTAATCAGAGTTTCCAACACAAGCTCTGATACCACTTGTTGGATCGATGTACTCTGACCAAACTACTTTGTAGCTTGTAAAGGTTTAATAATATTAAGTAAACTCAACACTATTAACATTGAAACACTGTTTGACCTTGTAAAGTACGTGGAATCTACTAACATAAAGCTTAAGAAGAACTTTTATATTAAACCAAACTTGAATCTGCTTTGTTACACAGATTCACTAACAATCCCCAACTATTATCGACTTTGAACAACTCTAAAACTTATATCGACTAATACCTCTTAAGGCTCCTTATATAGATAACCTTAAGTTGGTTTACATCATCTAACTTGAACGACAAGTAATTATCCCTAACTAATTCTAGAATATTCATACAATATTACACATTAATCCTTTAACTAATATTGCACTTAAGTCCTTGTATTCTTCGAAGTACTTTAAACAAACATCTAGCAGCAGTACTTTGACTTTGATCTTCAAGCAGCACTTTGACTTTACTCTTCATGCAGCAGTACTTTAACATACAGAAGTACCTTGATCTTTTATATCCCAACATTTCCCTTATGAATGCAATGAAAGCAGCCGCGTGAACACATGGAAGACCCTTTACTTGCCAAACCCGACAAGAGCATTTTCTCTCATCTAGTATTACCTCCCACCGTTTTCCCTTATATTTCACTTCCGCGTGATTGTCGTTGCTTCTGCAAACTTCATATTCACCAAATTTCTACATGTAAAACATAAATAAAGATACGTTGATGTGTATATATATATATATATATATATATATATATATATATATATATATATATATATATATATATATATATATATATATATATATATAGGTAACTAACATATAAGAACAAATTAAATTGTTAGGGGGATTTACTTGCCTTAGAGATACTGATGAGATATTTCTTAGCCATAGGAACCAATGTACAGTTCCAGGTTGTAGCAATCCTTCTTTGCTCATCAAGTCGCTTCAAAATCTTTTCTCTAACGTCATCAAGAAGATCAAGCACAGGCTGATAATGACATGCTCCTATCCATGAATTAAATGCTTCTGAAATATTGTTGGTCATGTAATCACATTTGGCTATGGTGCCAAACTTACTTCGGCTCCATATCTTATTATGGTTCAAAGCAAGATATGTAATTGCATCTTCACTTTTATTAGCAATCTCCTTTAAAAATTTATCATGCTCAATAATGGAATAAGTTTTTGCAGCACACCAAAGGTTGGATTTGAAGAAGTCACCACGATATGTTTTCTTAAAGTTGTTATACAAATGCCTTATGCATTCCCTATGCTCAGCAGTTGGATAAATTTGCATAGTAGCAGATGCTAAACCTTTCTGCATATCCGATGAAATAACAATACCCTCCGGTGTCCCGATTGCTTTTTTTACTGACTCAAGAAACCATGTCCAAGAATTTTTATTCTCTGATTCAAGGACACTGTACGCTAATGGAAAAATGGAGTTGTTACCGTCGATACCCATGGCTGCGGCTAGTACACCATTGAACTTACCTTTTAGATGACAAGCATCCAGAAAAATGTAAGGACGACAACCAGCAAGAAACCCTTTAGAGCAAGCAGCTAATGAAATAAAAAAATGTTTAAAACATTTTTTTTCATTGATTATCTCAGAGTCAATATCAACAACACTTCCTGGGTTCCTCTTTTGTAGTTCCTCTTTGAACTCATCCATTTGTAGAAAAGAGTCTTCCCACTTACCATACATTTCAGAATATGCTTGTTCCTTCCCTCTAAAGACTTTGTGGTATGGTATGTTAACATTGTAGTTTTTCATTAACCATTTCCTAAGCTCTCCTACAGTTACATTCCCATCAGATTTTAACTTATCGCTAACTACGCTAGCAATCCATGCTTGAGTGGAATGCTTATTGCCACCCGTGTTACTTCGAGTCCATGTGTGTTTTTCTACCAATTTTCTAACCTGCAAGAGTAAAAATTCATTCATTTAACCAAAACATGCATGTTATATGATGTAATTTTATGCAGTTATACACTTACTTCAAATGTAACCTTATCTTCCATAAGAGAAGCGTGAATTCTCCACGGGCATTCTTCGTGTTCACACCTTGCTGTGAATTGGTCAAAATCGCTTTTCTCAATGTTGTAACTAAACTCATTTGTGATTGCATGATGATTCATAGTTGTTCTAAAAGCAATCACGTTTGGGAATCTTGTTTGTATTTTCATCCTCGAACTCTTCTTTCTGTTTGAGTACGTTTTTTAGTAACTTTCAATTTCACAATTCGATATCTCCTCATCGTTATCATCATCATTATCATCATCACTGCTATTATAGCTGAAGTAGCTTTCATCACTTGGATGATAACCTGAATTACCTTCACCTTGTGGTTCTTCATTAACATCATGTTGACCACTGCACCAAAATATTATTAGATATGTGACATGAATACATACTTTTCAATAAGATACATACAAATATTGGTGATACCTTTGTTGAGTATTACTTGTCCCAAGATTCTTATTTGTGGTCACATAAATTGTTATTTCTTTTTCTTGTTCGTACATACCAAGCATAACCTTGAAGCTCTCATCAGAATTAAGCTCAATAAAAGATTGATATTGAGCGTACTTGTCAACAAAAAGAATTGAGAAAACTTGATCGCTATGTGATGGATAACGCTTCAAGACTTCTTCATTCAGTTCATTGAAGTCGAATGAGCATGTGTCCATATAGATACATTTTTGAGAGCTGAAACAATATTTTCTCCTATTTGAGTTCTTAACCATCTTAAAGAAGCCTTTGTATCTTAGTTTTAGCTTGTACTTGGATGATACTTGCCTAGAAGTAAAAATAAGTACATAAACGATATTACAAACTAGAAAGAGTAAAAAGTACGAGCTTTAATAAAATCATATAAACATACTCGATAATTGGTGAGTGAACCATGTTCTCCAATATTGGTATCGACGAGTCATGAACAGGAATATTAACAATATCATCATTGCCTGCCACTTTTTACAACAACAAAAGAATCTAATGATGGCTATCTGTAAGATAATATATATAATCAAATGAAAAAACATCAGATATATGCAAGTGGAACCGGTAGCTAAATGAAAGTAGAATAGTAGATACTCGAAGGAACTCATGCATGTGAACTACGCACCCATTTAATCCATCCAACATAGTAAACCTTGTGTTATGTAGTTGTTGATATATGAGTAACTAACCTATTAAAAGACATGCTTAGTGACACTGACTATCACTCAAAGAGGTTGGGTATCAAGTTTTAAATACTCTAGTTAGCCACTTACACATCACAAAGGCATTCTAGGTAAAGGATCAACGTTGGCAAACCTATCTCTTCTTTAAAAGCAATAGCAGACGCAACTTTAGAATATACATGACACAATTTTTTTTTGGCAAAATAACCAAGTTGTGTGCAAATAATAAAGAGGAAGCACGACAGTTATGATTAACAATTTTCTTTTCTCTAGAATCATGTTTTTTTTCTTCGCAGCAAATCATATATTTCTTATTTTAACTAAAGCGTGTAATGGTGATTATCAAGAGAAAGTTAAAACAACATTTACGTATGATAGATCGTATCTATGAACAAAAATAAGGCTAAAAAGATGTGAATTACCTGAGGACATTTAGGGTTTGCAGTTGTAGATGATGTATGTTGAGAAAAAAGAATTACAACGTGATAACTATGATTGATCGTATGTTTAACACAAGGGGTATGATAGTCAATTTCAATCTAAATTATAATTATCAAGTATTTTTGGGATTTAAAAATACATAAAATACTAATTTGGATATATATGGAAAATTTAATGTTTAGGAAGGATATATACGCAATTATGAGTTTGGCTTGGATATATACGTAATTATGTGTTTTGGAAGGGATATATACGCAATTCTCCCTTAAAAATATATGTTACGTAGTGTCTTACAATCATAAATTGGTAACTAGCAAAAATACAGCGAGATGCTTATATATATTATTACTCTTGCAGGGTTCAACGGATTCCGGTATAATTGACTTTGAAATGCCCTTCTCATTTGTTTTTGTGGTCACCTCTACTAATAGATTGGTCACTATAATCATCATTATGGCATCCGTAATATGGGTCTGTTTGGGGGCTGAAGTGGGCACTAACATGGGTCTGTTTGGGGACTGAAATGGATGTTGGATTGGGGGTTGAAATGCGGGCTGATAAGGGTGCGACTGGGTGCTGAAATGGGGGGCGAAGTCGGTGTCTTTGGGTGCTGAAATAGGCAAGTTTGGGCTTATTTGAAAACTTATGATCTGAATAAAATTTATTATGATTAAATGATTTGATGTTGAGGTTCACAAAATAAATTTATTCAGATCATAAGTTTTTGATATATATATATTTATTTTTATACTTTTTTACTTTAAAATGCGTTTGCTACTTTGCTTTATCAAGATGATTGACGGAGGTTCATCTGTGATAACTCCAGGCTATCCAAAAGGGTAGTTGCCTTGGGATTAGCCGGCTCGTAATGTCGAGTCGGAACCCAGAAGATTGCACATTTGAGAGAAAAAGAAATTAGCTATTAAAACAGGCTAGCTTATGTGATAAGATTGGAGGATATTTGGTGCACAACATATACTTTTCACACCCATTTCGAAGCAAGAATACAACAAAGTGAGTACTCAAAGAGCAAGTCTATTTCAACTTTTGGTGAACACCACTTTTTTCACAACAGCTAACATGATTACGTCAAGTGTTTTGTGAACCTATGCAGTTCTATCATCAAATGTTTTGTGATAGAAAACAAAACTTAAAAGACTTTAAGCTTTGTAGTTTTATTAGTTGTAAATGTATTCAACACTTTACAATGTTTTTATTATATAGAATGATAACCCAGCCTTTTGAATTATGGAGTGTAGGAGTTTCTTTTTAACAAGCTTATAACAATCACAATTAGAGAAATGGAACAATATTGACCAAGGTTATCTATTGGTCTTTTATAGACATACATTAACACAACACTCCCGTAGTAACATGCGGGATCACACGCTCATTTGGAATATCCATAAATTCCATATGATACGAACCTGTTAAGGGTTGTATCGGGATAAGGCACCACTTCAAGCGGGCGCGAGCTCCTTAAGAATTAGGGTTAGGAAAAGAGACTTGTTTTTGTATTGAAACGATGATGATTCTCATTATAATAGTTCGGTACTTATAACCTTACAATGATGACAATTAACCTAATAATGATAACGGGCTTAGCCCACGACAAACATGACATAACAATTAAGATAAATAAAGATAATGTAGCCCATGACATAATCTTGGGTCGTAACATTCCCCTCTCCTTCAAAGTTACCTTGTCCTCAATGAAAGCACCAATTGACACGACTCGGTTATGGGTTGTATCGGGATAAGGCACCACTTTTAGCGTGTGCGAGCTCCGTAAGAAAATAAAGAGAAGAAGACTAGGGAATTACTTGACAAACTTGATTGATTCATTCATAATAATGATTCGGTATATATAACCGAATAACCCTAGCTTGTAAAACAAGCCAAACATAAAGACATATCTAAACAATGACACTTTCCTAAATAAATATAAAATGACATAAAGCCCGGGGCATATCATTCCCCACTCCTTCGAAATCACCTTGTCCTCAAGGTGTGGTCTTGAAGTATTTCTCTTGATTCCGGGATCCCATATCCTTATCCTAATCCTAGTCCTATCTTCCACTCCCGTAATTCTCTTACCTTCCACTACCGCATCCAACACCTTTTTCCTCTTCCGCCTTCCACTACCTTGAACAAAACACAACACCATTCTTCCGCATTCCGCTACCCATGCCATAACACTACCCACTCCTTCAAAAATCACCTTGCCCTCAAGTTGATACGAAGAATATGTCAATTGAGAGTCCGATATCCATTTCCACACATTTGATTGAACAAATTTATAGTTGCGTCCATTATCTATGAACCCGTGAGCATCACCAATACCAATTCTTTCCCATAGTTGGCGAACCCGTGGACTGTCATGAGCCACCAAAGAAGTGGTTATAGGACTAATCCCGTTGTCCGTTATCTATGAGCCTGTGAGCATCACCGATACCAATTCTTTCCCATAGTTGGCGAACCCGTGGACTGTTGATTGGCTCTAAACAGTCAACTTAGATTGACCAAAGTATGGTCAATAAAGTCAAACTACCTAGACCAATGCTCCGGGTAATATAGGGTATCACCAGGTCGTTATATCCCGACGAGGTGTGAATTGTACTTCAGCGTGCTTGTGATCGGGTGAATTTCACAGGAAAGGGTTGTGATGAGAATTATTTGAGAATTATGAAATGAAATAGCTTAGGAAAGCTATATGATTGATTACTTGAATTTAGATTAAGAAGAACTGAGCTAAAACATAAAAACGTACCTTTAACTGAAAACTGGTACAGACGTACGTGATAAAAAGTGAATCTGATTAACTACAAAGGCTACGGATATGAAAATGATATTTTTACAAACCTAATGGTTAAAGAAAATTTTTGGAAAATTAAAATTAATTTTTACACTATTTATATAATTATTATTAATTAATTACTAATTTCCTATTTACTTTTAATTATTTAAATTAACCTAAAATACAAATAATTATGAAATTAACCTAGAAAAATAAAATTTAAACTTGGAAAAATCTAAAATAATATAAAACTAATTTTAAAACTGAAAATATATTTTTAAGACTTTTTAACTAATTATTATTAATTATTTACTATTTTCTAATTACTTTTTAATTATTTAAATTGCCCTAAATTCTAATTAATTAGGAAATTACACTAAAAATTGAAAATAAAATTTGGAAAAATTTAAAATAACTAAAAACTAATTTTAAAACTAAATTTGTATTTTCTTGATTTTTTAATTAATTATTATTAATTATTAACTAATTATTAATTATTAAAAACTAAACTAAATTAAGAAAAATACTAAATGATAAAAGAAAAATCTGAAAAAATTACCAAAATTATTTTTAACTATAAGGAACCTGGGAAATATATAAAAATGAAAATTGCTTATAAATAAGCTGAAGAAATAAGCCAATTGGCTTAAATAGAAGCTATCACTTCTATTAAGTTGAGCTTTTTTGGAATTTTCTTTTTCACAACTGCTTATAAACTGTTTTTAGGCAACTTTAACAAAGGGAGTTTGCTTGGAACTCAAAAATAAGCAATTTGGTGAGCTTATTATATTGACATTTAAGCTTTTAAGCTTATTAGGATTTTGCTTGTATTGAAAAAGCTACCAAATGATATTTTAAACACAAATAAGCTATAAACAGATGAGAACAAACTTGAGACAAGCCAAATGATACAGATAAGCATAAGAGATAAGCTAAAATTAAGCAATAAGCACTAGCTCAAAAATTGAGCACCAAACAGCCCCAATGGGGCAACTTAGCAGGCCTGTGGGGCCCACAAGAGTGACTGGAAGTCCAAATAAAAAGTTGAGCCAATAAGCTGAGCTTATTGGCTTTCTAGAAAACCAAGAATTGACCCCTGGGTCCCATAAATGAAGGAAGGGGAGGGCTTGGAAACTTGGTACAAAAGCTAAGTTCTCAGCTTGGGTCAGAAAATGGGACAAACTCCAAGGCACTTGCAGCCCTAGGAGATAAGCTCTAAACTACAAAATAAGCACAGAACTTAAAATCATGGCTTATTAGCTTCCTAATAAGCCAAAAACCTAAGAGTGGGTCCCACTAGGGAACAAGATATATGCTATTGAACTTGTGTCTCAACATTGAGTGTCTCAGTGTAAAGTCTGAGATCAGGGTATAATGGGAGACCAATTAAGCTAAGACAAATGAGCTGAACCCAAAAATAAGCTATGATATTAACTTTACTACTGATGAACTACTCAAAAGCCAAAGGGCTTAAGATGGGGTCCACTTGCTTGGTCACAATAAGCCAAAGAAAAAGGGCTAAAGTCCCTGGTGCAGGGCAGGGTCCTTTCCCTGCACCCTAAAATAAGCTAATGCACAGCTCAGGTAAAAAATCTAAAAAATAAGCAAGCCATGGATTCATGGAGTTCAGCTGACACACTTCAACCACAATAAGTTTCAAGCTCTTAATCCTAGCTCAAAATTCTAAACAAATCCCACAAAAATTGGGTTTCTACAAAATTATGCTAGTTTGACTTTTTGATTTGCTATGAAACTTTGACTTAAATGAACTTTGATTTTGATTTACTGACTGATTGTGGTTAGTTAAGATGTAAAAAGACAAAATTAAGCAAACTTACCAACTTGTGACTTAAAATGAAGCTTAAGCTACTCAAAACTCCAACTCAGACAGATTTTAGACCAAATTCTTGATGATTTTGACTTATGTGCCTATTACTACCAAAGTCTTGGTTGTTTTAGTGTGCTAAGGTACTGAGTATGATGTATAAGTAGCAAATGACCAATGAATCCTACTGAGGTACTCACAACAGACAGTACCAAACACCCCTAATTAACACAAATTATATAGAAACTTGAATGAAATATGTCCAAACCACAACCTACTGAGTTATACTTATTTAATAAGCAATAAATAAGCTAAAGAAACACATATTACCAACTATAAGCACTTGTATACCAAAAGAAGAAAAAATTCAAAAGAAAAGCTTACAAAGCCTTCCAATGCTACAATCCCAGAACCATGAACCTAAGATCAAACCTAATGGCTTCCACAAGCCCCTATTACCACAGCCATCCACAATCCACTGTGCTCCAGCCTTCTTCAACCTTGGACCTTAAATTTTTTATTTTTTTTTTATAGATTTTTGCCTATTTTGATGAAACTTTGATTAAAACAATTCCACAAGCTTAAAAAGCTTCTGAAAACTTTTATATTTAGTTTATATGAACTGATAAATAGCTTATAACAACTAATAACCTTGAAATGATAATTGAAATCCTATTTTTAAACTTGGAATTTGAAATAGAAGATAAACTTAAAAGAGAACTTGCATTACTTTAAAAACTTATTACAACTTGAAAACTAAAACTAAATTAAGCTAAGGTACAATATTACCTGCCATATATGGCTTACATGAGCTTAATATATACTACGAGATAAAACTAGTCACTACAAGCTTCCACATGGCCTCTTCTTCAAAATTGGCACTCCCCATGGTCTTGTTGTTGACTACTGACCAAATCCCAACCATTAATTTGCTAGGTACTTCATCATAGCCCTTGATTTCCATTTTGGCGCCAAAATATAAACGGGCAATATTAGTGGGACGGGTGAAGGCATTTAATGCTGGGGAGAGGGGTTGGTTTGGGTTGGTGAGAGTCTTAATTGTGGCTGCTGTGTTGGTGAAAAGGTGAGAGGTGGGGGGAGACAGGGAGGAGGGAAACGGGGGAAATGGTTGGGGAAGACGGTCGTTTGACCGTTTGACCCTGTGGTTTGACTTGTTGACCGGGGTTTATATTAAAAAGGGAGTGGGCTTTGGATGGGCTTAGGTAGTGGGCTGGGGGTTTGGGATGGTTTGGATTTGGATTGGGGCATTTGGTTTATGATATTAAGGGTCCGGTTTGGTTATGTATTACAAGGACCTTTTTTGTAATTTGACCAAAGATGAGGGACTGAAGTTGTAATTTTCTCAAAGTGCTCCAAAGGACCAATATTGCCAAGTACCAATAATCCAAGAACCAAATTGCATTTTTCCATTTTTCAAAATTCCCAGGGACCTTTTCTGCCAAACTTTGAATTTGAGGGACCAAACATGTCAACTTTTGAAACTTAAGACCCAAGTATCATATTTTGTAATATTTGACTTTCAAAAGACTTGGGATGATTTTTCTTTTAAAATAAATGCATAGGGACTATTTGTGACAAGTTTTGAAACTTGGGGGACTGAAACTGCCAATTTTGCAAACTTTGATCGTTTTTCATTTGTTTTTGCTCATTTTGCATTTAAAACATATAAATCACAATCCCTGGAATATTTTCAGTATTTTGATGCGTTTTTTATTGTTTTTGTATGTTTTGCAGTTCAGATTTGATAAAAAATGATGCATGTTTGAGCACTCATCAACTGTCATGAGCCACCAAAGAAGTGGTTATAGGACTAACCCCGTTGTCCGTTAATTTCTCGCTTAAATTCAAATTTATTTCACCTAAACAACCAACAAATTCACGACCACCCACAACAATCACTTCCATACTTTTCTTATTTTCTAAAAATTCTTCAAACTTGCTATGAACGTCATTACTCTCACCAATATCAAAAACACCATCAATCGCGTTATTAACCACATCAACACCAATATATTCATCAATTATATGCTCTTTCTCTTTCGCTTCAATTGCCTCAAAACGAGCCTCGACTATATGGGCTAAGGAGAATGCTTCTCCTAAAGTTGTAGGTCTTGCCCTCAACAGTTCTATTTGTAACGGCAGTTTAAGTCAGGAAATATAAAACGATGCAAGTAAAGATTCAGAAATCCATGTTACTCAATTTGCAAATACCTCAAACTTACTCTGATATTCAGCCACCGTACCTATTTGCAATAGCTTAAATAGTGCGTCCCGACCGTTGCTGCCCGATGCCATGAACAATAACTCGAAGAAAAAAAAATTTCTCGATAAACAGTACCAATGAACAGTAATGAATGAACATTATCGGTGAACAGTACTGATGAACAGTACTCACGCTGAACCTGATGAACAGTACTCACGATGAATAGTGACAATGAACAGTAATTTTTTTTGTTTTGTTTTTTTTTTTTTATTGGAACCCTAATCAAAAACTCTCTCAACGAGAGCTCTCAATGAATGCACCAATTGATAGGACCCTGTTAAGCATTGTATCGGGATAAGGCACCACTTCAAGCGGGCGCGAGCTCCTTAAGAATTAAGGTTAAGAAAAGAGACTTGTTTTTGTATTGAAACGATGATGATTCTCATTATAATAGTTCGGTACTTATAACCTTACAATGATGACAATTAACCTAATAATGATAACGGACTTAGCCCACGACAAACATGACATAACAATTAAGATAAATAAAGATAACGTAGCCCATGACATAATCTTGGGTCGTAACACCATAAGTTTTACATGTTCAACTAATTTTCTAAACTACACGCAAGTTAATCATATCTTTTATCAAGCAATGCATTTTTACAAACATGATACACAGTATAGAATCTCAAATTCAAAGCAGTTCATGCTCACTTCACTAGCCTAATCCCTCAATAAAATGAACTTGGATACAAAAATACACTTAACCGCTAATTACTCTTCTTTTCCACTTTAACTTCATCCCGGTTACGACCCAAACCTGATAACCGAAACGCACTTTTCAACCTGTTCATCACTCGCTTCCCTAACCGCCTCGGGCTCACTTGATCACCTGAATAGTCCGATTCCTTTTCAGTATCCACAACCCGAAAACTACCCGAAGAAACAGACCCTCTTTGCCCTCTCTCGACCTTCCTTTCAGAACTAAACCGAAAACTCTCAGATTTAACCCGACCATTAATAACTTGACTTGTATCCGACTTATTGACCAAGATCTTCCTCATGCCATTTATCTCTTCCTCTAAGCTTTGAATCCGAGAGCTAGTGTAGTCCATGGTGGCTTTAAGATGGGCCACCTGGCGTAGTGCAGCATCTCGTTGGAGGATTGCGCCAAGGGTGACAGAGTTGGCAGTCGGGGGAGGTGGTGGCTTGATTTGGTGGTGGTGGTGGCGTTGAGTTTTGAGGGTTTGTGTGGCTGTGAAAACGGAACGACGTGTGTTGAGTTGCTCGATAAACATGGCTTGGACTACGAATCGCAATGGCATTCGAGGATTTTGAACAGCGTGCATTAGGACTTGAGGAGATAGATTTGAACAATCTATGTAATTGCATATCTTGCTTCGTTGCTCCTCTGCCATTTTACAGTCTTGTTCCTGTATGAATATTTAGAACAGAAAATTTCTTACACGTCAAGATTCTAGAACTCTAGAAGTAACCATTCGCTTATTAAGTTACCATTACTTGGATTTGTTTTTCATTAAAAAAAGGTTTTGTAAGATATAATAATGTGTACAACAAAAGCTTGATAGATTAATTTAAAGTCGTATAATAAATCCTTTAAAAGAAATGGACAATGGTTTCGGGAGCTATGGAGTATTATACGATCACCTTAAAGTAGAAGTCGATGATTCTATATAGAAGATCGTGACTACCATTTAACCTCTGATGCAATGCCCCGACAAACAACCGAAACTCCTCACCCGACAGCTCTTGAACACCATCAAACAGCCTCAAAACATCATCTCCAACATCCCGATTCAAACTCAAAGCCTCTATACACCTACTCACAAGTCCTGTCCTCGTCTCTACATCAGGCAAAAGTCCTATGCACGACTTAAAAACCACAGTCGCATAGTCACGGTCAACCACAACTGTCCGACAAAAATATGTCTCCGCCTTTTGTCTTAGATTCTCAATGTCGTCCGAATAAACAGTCATTTCTAGCAATTCGGAAGCTAGTATAAGAGATGCCACGTTAAAGGGTGTTATGAAAAGATGGCCTCCGTAACAGTAGTCCACGACTAGAGTAAACGTGTGAGACGTTATCTTTAACGGCGGTGAGATAGTAATTTCGGATGATTCCATTAAGTGTCGTTTCAGATATCTGCTGCATCGCGTTAGAGGATCCTAGGTGAAACATAAAATTCCAAAATGTTTTCTAATAAATGAGTTCAGGAATGCAATAAATCTTTAATGGTCCTATATACAACATATTTATAGTTACATGATATTATTTAATTTCATGCATGTCTGTCATGTGTATTTATATAAAATTGAAATACCATACTGTACTAGTATTAATTTGGACCTTATTTGCAGTCCAATAAATACAGAAAACTACGTTGGTTGATTATTGATTAAATGACATTAAATATGCGTAAGAGAATGGCAAAACATAACGTTCAGCTTTCTTTGTTAAAGCAAGCAATTAATTCTTTTTCAGCTTTCTTTGTCAATGAATTGAGTTTGTTTTTTGTTTGCTAATAAAGTAAAGTAAATTACAATTGTATACTTTGCTTACCTTATGCAAGTTAAAACTTGAACCTTGAACATGTACTACCACATTAGTTGCAACTCCGTTACTGAGGGACCTAAAACAAATGATAAACATGTAGTCATTTCTCAGTTTTTTTATTTTTATTTTTATTTTTATTTTACAAATAATTGTTTACTTTAATGCAGATTATACTAATAATAATTACATACCAATGGGCTTGTGGTCCACTGGGCATGTCTTATTCAGTTAAGCGTGTCTAGTGGAGAGTAGTACCGGTTTGGGTGACCAAACCGGGAAGTCCTCACTTGTGGACCACAATGCCCTGTCGGTACGCTTTCAAAGTCCTTCAATGAAGGTTTCAACCCACCAGGGTTCGAATCTGGAGAAGGCAGGGTTTACTTCAATTTAAGTGTCGTGCCTTCGGGCGGCTTAAGTTGAAAGTTTTCCCCCCATCGGGTTTCAAATTGGACATAGATTTCCCTTGAAAGAAAGTAACCGTTCAAAAAAAAATACTAATAATTACATTGACTGACAATTCGAATGATAATGACACAATTTAATACATATTGAAATGAAAACAGAAGACAATTATTACCTTTTATTGCATTCAGAAAAACTTTGTACTGTAATTGCTTCAACTGAAATCAAAACAGAATACCATGTATAGCAAAGCATTGGGGATGGATACACCTACCCACTGGGTAGTTTACCCGGATAAGGTGGCATTCACTTATTGGAAGAGAATGAACAAAGAATTCAATGTTTTTTTTATTCCTTACATGCCACATACAAGAACCACATTCATTGTGTTTTTAGTCACTGGATAGTTTACCCACTGGGTAGATTAAGTTTTCTCCCAAAGCATTTTGTTTCAGTTGTCTAGAGTAAATAATTACTGAATTAGATTTGCATTCAAATTAGCAAATTCCCTGATTACTTTAGATGGAAGCTAACTGATAATCTCAAATGACACACGATGCTAAGGTCGTCTAACTTTGTGCCAAAATGATTAAAACTCTCCGATTTAACTAACCAAGAACCGGTTTTTTTAGCTCTAACATCATCTAATCTGCTATTCAAATGAAGACATCCTAGAGAGTAAAAACACAGAACCTTTTATTTCAAACTATCAATTAATGAATTACAATTGTATAAACACTTCAATTCATAAATATGTAAGATATACATTCTGATAAATATATTTAAAAGAAAAGAAGCATGTAAAAGCATTTTTCTATGAAGCCAAACTTAATTAGCCATCTAACATAAGTACAATATAATCAAGATACAATATCATATCACGGATATACTAGGCCAAAAGAGCTTTGATGAAAAACCATATATAATTAACTTACCAGAGTTTAACTCGGGTACGTAGCGAGGCGCTAGAAGGCGATGAGGGATGCACGGGAGAAGCGAGAGAAGTGGCAGTAGAAGACAATGACTCGTCAACCGAATCTTCCTCGTAAATGGTCTCCACCACTTTTAGATTATGCCATGCTTCTAAAGCCACCACTTCAGATTCCATGGTAGTTGTTATCCTTGCGTTATGGTATGTAATTAGCTACTGAGAATAGACAAAAACAAGATTTAATACGAGTATATATGTTACGTTTTTATATGAGTTTTAGAAAAAAATTAATTTGGTTTGGAAGTGATAAATATATACACAGGAGTTAGGCGCATTCATGACGTTGCATGTGATGAAACTTAAATGCTACTTACATCTACTGTCTGTACGTCTCCATTGCCCTTTCGATTCCTATCCTACGTACTTTTTTTTTGAATTTTGGGAAAACTTTTGGGCGCTATATTGGTTTTCACGATTAACCATCATTCATAATTGTACTTCATCCGTTTCAAAGAGAGTCCACACAAAAAAAAATGTAAAAATTATATTATGTGTAATTAATGTTAGTTTTGATTGATAAAAAGTTATTTTTACTCTTATAGTTAATATAATAATAAAAAATTAATAATTAATGCAAATTTTAATTAGAAGAGTAAAGTAAGAAAATAAATCATAATTGGACACTTATTTTGAGACAAACATAAATAGTAAGATGTACTTACGGAGGGAGTATACCACAAGTAATAACTACTCGTAGTACATAATTCTCCATGTCCAAAAATAAATGTTCACAAACGAAAAATAAATACAGTAACTTAAAAAAAACATAATCATTACAATTAATTTATGCTTTCGTTAGATTTTGTAGTAACAACTTCAAGTAAAGGTAATCTCATAAATTCAAGTGAAATTTCATATCTGCTTTTACTAGTAGACAACTAATTTAGGATAAATCAAAATAAAAATGTGAATAATAGTTTCTCCATGGAGCAGGTATATTTTTTTAGCTCAAATTTATTTGCAATGTTTTTTAAGAAAACATTAATGATTGTCAGTGTTAATTTAAATTTTTTTTTAAGAAAGTGTTAGGGTGTGTTTAGTTGATGGGTTTTTCAAAGGTTTTGGAAATCATAAATGCAAAACTTTTGTTTGTTTCAAAGTTAAGTTTCTAGATCGGGATAAATTCAAAATTTTGGCTACTGTTTCGAATGTATATGACCTGGGTGGGGATTGGTGGGATTTGCATTTTCATGTGGGCCCACTAGCATAATATATTAATTTCATTTATTTTTTTACAAAAAATGTTTATATTATTTTTTAAATAATTTTTAATTAACATATAAATTAATTATTATATCATACTATATTATAATGAAAGAACGCCTTCTAATATTAAAATACTTAAAATTAAGCCTTACAAGTTAATAAGTTTAAAGTACAAGTGATTCAAACACAAATGCTACTTATAGAAATTACCCTCATATTTAATTCCAGCATACAATTAATACTAACATTAAATACAATAAATAAATCATTATGTACATTAAATGCAATTAATTAACTGGTCAATAAATAGAATTAATGCACTTATTAAAACACCTATTACATAAGAAATACAAATTATCAAGCATATTGTACAACCAACTTAAACACAATTCCTGCATTAAATGTCACTAGTACAAATAATAAAGCATATTATACAAATATTCAAGCCCAAACGGGCAATGGGCTCGAGCCCGAACGAGCACGGGTCAAACGGGCTCGAGCCCGAACGGACACGAGCCAACATGCTCGAGCCTGAACGGACACGAGCTAAACGAAATTTTTGATATCCGTAAATTTATTGTCAAAAAGAACATAGTAAACTAAAATATGTTCACATATTGTACAAACCAAACAAACTAGTAATAATAATAATAATAATAATAATAATAATAATAATAATAATAATAATAATAATAATAATAATAATAAAATACAAACTAAGCAAAATTTCATCAAACTTTTGCCATAAAAAACTAATCAGTAAAACAATTACCAAAAAACGTACAAATAAAATAAATTATTAGCCGAAAAAATTAAATTACTGGGTGCCCGCAGCTGCATCGCGCGGGGACCCTGCTGGTATTAAATAATATATTTTCTCACTCACACTTATTTTAATATTTTTTTTCTTTTTCTACATCAAATCGAAATCAAAATTCTAATCATAATCCAAATTTAAATTCAATTCCAAATCCTAATCCAAAACTCATCTACGAACCAAACGGGCCTTTAATTGGTTCATAACTCACATAGGGTGTTTTTACTTTTTTCCTTAATGCCTATTAATAACCACTTGAGTATATAATATCATTATTTTTTTTTATTTGAGCCCATCAATTCTCTTTGATGGTCTTTGTGCATAGAGAGTGAAAATACACACTCATCCTCATTAAGAGGTATTAAGGAAAGAGGGACCCAAATAACCCTTAGCTAAGAAAAAAGTAAACAAGCCCATAGTGACACACTTCGTCTAAATGACAATATGTGAAATGTTATATTTAGACCTACAATGTGACTTGCTAAGAGATCACGGTGAGGGGTGTTATAACCGGCATTTTCGATCTATGACACGAGCGAACTATAACGGTCTTCGCATAATAGGGTCTCGTGCTGTGGTGGCTGATGAGTGCTCAAACACTCATCATTTTTGGTCAAATCTGAGCTGCAAAACATTTAAAAACGCATCAAAATACTGAAAATATCCCAGGAATTGTGTTTTATATGTTTCGAATGCAAAATGTTTAAAAATAGATGAAAAACGAACAAAGTTTGCATAATTGGCAGTTTCGGCCCCCCAACGTTCAAAACTTAACAAAATCAGTCCCCGAGCATTTATTTTGAAAGAAAGATCAACAAAGGTCCTTTGGAAATCACAAGTGTCATAATTAGTCCTTTGATGATGAGTTTCACAAGTTTACAAATTTGGTCCCTGTATTTTGAAAATTGGCAATGAGAGTCCCTGGGATATTCAAATTTTGGAAAATATCTTTTATGGTACTTGGATAAATGAACTGTGGCAAGTTTGGTCCTTTGGAATAATTTAAAAGATTGACAAATCTGGTCTCTAATTTTCAACCTAATTACAAAATTGGTCCTTGATAACCAAACAGATCCTTTGTATTATTGCAAAACCAAATCTAGCCCACATCCAATCACCAGGCCCAACCATCACCCTAGCCCAAAACCTCCCTTTGCGTTTTAATAATACATGCCAGGGACAACAAAAGTCAGCCACCTCCATCTCCTTCACCTTCCCCCAGAACATCACAAACTAGACAAATTCTCCACACCCTCGTAAACAAATCCAACATATCCCACATCCTCCAAGTGTCTTGTCTCCTCCCCTATCCCCAATACTCCTGCTCCAGTCACCTTCTTGTTCCCTTAGTATCTCCACAAGATATTTAATCTCCACGCTGGCACATCACAACCCCAAAATTGGCGCCAAAAACTCAATGAAGGGCTGAGATTTTTTCAAGATAAATCAATGGGTGGGATTTGTTCTAAACAAGCACAAGTGAAGACCCCTAGTTGGTATTTTAGTATAAATAAGAGTGCTTGTAAGCCTTTGATGGCAAGTAGGTTTTTACATAGTTTCTAGTTTAAAATATTGTATTCTACTGTTTTAATATAAGTGTTTAAGATCTTAATATCAAGCTGTAACCAATTTTCTGTTTCAGTAAAAAGTTTCGTGTTGATAACCATTGTTGTTCCATAGTTTCATAACCTCGTTTAAGCTTTAATAATTGTAAGATGAAAAGGTTGCAAAACATAGACTAACAATTACAAGAATATCGATGTACTATAATGTGGGAAGCATCATAAGTTGCCCGTTGAGGAGTAGCAAGAGGAATATAATCCAGCTTAGTATTGATACATTTGGAGCCTGTATCAACTTGAAGTCACATTAGGGTGGAAGGTTTTAAGTTGTTATTTTCAAATTTTCAATTTTTAGTCTAATCTTTGCATTATCTGTTCTTAATTATTATGTTGGGTAATTGTTGTTTTTATTTGCTTATTTAAGTTTTCATTGGTCTAGCATCAGTTGTTTTTCAATTTCTTGGCTTTAGTCACTTATTTGCTCCCTTGAATTTTCAAATATGTTGTTACAGTAATGTTTGGGATAGCCCGTTACTTTCAATTCTTGTGATTGCGAGTGATCAAAACCAGTTTAGATAACACATTTAAAGTTAGAATAGTGTATTAAAAGGTTAAAATCAATAGAGAACTAGCAAGAAAGTCAAAGTCACTTAGATCCTGAGTTATCACAGTAAGCTGTTAAGATCAGTAGGCATAAAAACTACATTAGGTATATAAGTTGTTTAGTTAGCTTAATCTAGTTTTCAGTTAGCTTTTTACTTCAATTCCAGTCATCTAGGATCGTCCAAAACTTGCTTTGGTCAGCTCTTAGAAAAAGATAAAAAGTCAAAAAAAAATCGTGTCAAGTAAAAATTGAGCAGAACACTAGATCTTTTGTAGGCTTTAGCATTGTTTGGGAATGGATAAAGCTTGTTGATTTACGTTCATTGGTAACTTGTGAACTTGGATCAACAGAAAAAATCAAATTTCATGTCCATTTGCTTAACGAAAATTGATCACAAAGTGGCCGGGTTGGACATTCAATTACCCTGCACCAAGGTTTTGCTTCCTGACCCGTTTTTCTTTGGCCATTATTTTGCTATTTTCTGGAGCATTTCCCTTGTTTCTTGGTGAATTGAATAGCCTTTAGTACAGCCTTGTTACACTTATCATTTGTTTAGGATTAATAGCTTGTTCTGCTAGCTTATTTTAGTCTTTTGATTGCTCCCTTAGCCTTACGATCCCACTTCATCAGTGAAAACTAAGTTTTTATGATTCTTGGTGTTTGTTCGATTTTCACTGTGGTTAAACATTGTTTTACGCTTTTGTTGATTGCCTGCAATTGTGTTTATATATGTTTTTCTTGATTTCAGATTGTGGATTATTTATGTTAGTTTAACGGGTATTCTGATAGTAGCAGTTTCGTTGATATCACTTTAATCATAAACTCAAATCTATTGGATTTTCAACACTACATTAAGCTACTTAAAGGATTTTGAACAGGGATCGTTGCATCAATAATGTTGTTTATATCTGTTGCTTAAAAGTTTGCCAAAAAGAAGCAGTTGAATAAAAAATATTTTGCAAAAACTGACTTTCATGGGAGTCAAACCCAAGCCACTCAGTTCACTCACAACATGCACACACTTCACCATCTGCTCTGGGTTTTCTTTCAGTTATAGTTTGCATCGTTTAATATATAACTAGTTCATATATGTTTTGCTAATTTCATTTAATCAGTCTTTCTTTTGCTTATTTTTCTACTTATTGTTTATTGTGCTTCCATTCCTAATATTTTTAATAGATTAGAAATCAGTCATATTATTTGTCTAAAAAGTTTTAAATTTACTTGAGTAGTTGTAGTATTTATTAGAATAAAATTAGTGATTCAAAGTTTTCTAATAATAATAATTAGAATTTTAAATCAAATAATTATTCTCTTTTGTTATCTAGTACCGAGGTAAATTAGTTGTATGCCCGTAGGACAATCTGTACTTAGATTTCGCTTTTTATTTCTCGCTTGCACGTTAGTTTTAATACTAGTCTTTAGTTTTAAATACGTTTTAAATTCTATTGCTTTACATTATTGTTTCCCAATACCAAACATTCCATTATCAAATTCTTACAAGAACTTTAATCCAGAACCTCAAACGAAATTGCCCATTCACCCCTCGTTAGGACACGACCCGGGTAATCACTTGCCCGGTATCAAATATATATATAGAGTATTCACGGGTTCTGCACGTCGGCCTTTTTCACAAGTTGACTAGTCAAATTCCACGCATACTTTGTATGTATCATTGATATCTCTTAAAACCACACATCAATTTTGGCGCCGCTACTGGGGAGGTTGTGTTGCGACAATATCGTTAAGGTTTTAACGATTAGTGACTTGTAGATCCTTCGTCAAGAAGTTATCGCTTTCATAAAACATAAAACACAAAAATATTTTCCTTTTTCTTTGTATATATATGTAAAATATAAAAACCCAAAAACATTTTTTGTTGATAATAAATACATAAAATATTACCGTCGCAAACCAAGGCAGAACACCTACCAACTGGGGGTGTGAACATAATAAGTTCTCAAACCAAAGATTAAAACTTGCCATTGTATACTTGTGAGTGGTGTACCTTTCTTAAAGAAGTCATTCATTTGAGATTATTGGTTTAAGTTCACTGTTGATTTGCCTCGATCTTGTTTTATTAAAATTTTGTTGCTAGTGCATGCGCACTCGTTCACAAACGAAACGAAATCGTCAACTGATAAACGTAACTGAGTTACGTTCTATTGTTGAGGATCCAGTTCCGAAAATGGACGGTAACCAAGAACCACCCATTATAGATGATGCAGCTCCTGATCTCCGAACGATGGAGGAGTTGTGTCAACCCACGATGCTCGGAAGAGGTGGGCCCATTGCCCCTCTCGACATTGCGGCCACTGATTTTGGACTTAAGCATCACATGATACAACAAGTCCAGAATTCGTGCCAATTTCATGGCTTACCTGGTGACGATGCAAACAAGCATCTTGATAAATTTCTTACCGTCACCCAAAGCATGAAGCAGAATGGTGTCTCCGATGATGCCCTTCGTCTATCCCTTTTCCCCTATTCTCTAACCCATCATGCCACTGCATGGTTTGATCGACTTCCTAAGAATTTGATTCACACTTTTAAAGAAATGGTGACTAAATTTTTAGCCAAATATTTTCCACCATCCATGGTTACCAAGTTACGAAATGACATTAGTAACTTTCGTCAGCATCCCGATGAGTCTTTGTTTGAAGCATGGGAACGCTATAAGCTCTCAATTGATCGGTGTCCTAACCATAACATGTTACTTGTTACCCAAATAGATACTTTCTATAATGGGTTGACATTGAGACACCGTGATATTCTCAATGCTGCTGCTGGTGGGACCTTTATGAAAAGGCGCCCCGAAGAGTGCTATGATCTCATTGAAAACATGACTGCCCACCATAATTTCTGGGATTCCTCAGCTGAAAGGGAAGAGTCATGTAAGTCTGTCACTCCAACATCTTCTAAAATAGCGGTCCTCACTAAAAAGATGGATGATTTGCTACGGCTATGTTGAGGATGAACCAAAGTATCCAAAACCAACAAGTCCAAAATCAACAAGCCAAAGCCGTCAATCGAAGTTGTGAAACATGTGGAGGTCCACATTCATATTCCGAGTATCCAGCCACCGGTGGCTACACTCAAGAGGACGTATATGCTGCTCAAGGTTCCTATAATTCGGGAGGTAATGGCTACCAACCGCAAGGGGACCGCAATCTTCTAAGCTATCGTTCTAACAATTTCCTTGGACCTCCCGGATTCAATCAAAACCCTAATGTCCAAAACCGTAACCAAAACCAAAATCAGAATCGAATGAACCAAGGTTACCAAAACCAAGGGAATTTCCATCATAACCAAAACCAAGGTTTCCAAAATCAAGGAAACTACAATCGAAACCAAGGTCAAAACAACTATGAGGGAAACAATTCTCATGGACATGGCAACCAACATCAGGGAAATTTTCAAAACCACGGTCCCCACCAAAATAATCGGGCCCAGAATTTTCCCAATCAAAATCAAGCCATCGCTCCAACTACTCAGAATTACCCTAACCAAGCTCCTCCAAACTACACTCAAGCAATTGTTCCAACTAGCCCATCATCTGATGAGTTGTTGAGACAATTCATGAAATCTCAGGAGGAAATGAATAGGGTAATGATGACTCAGATCGCAGACCTTAAGAAGTCTTTAAATGATCGACCCTCGGGCTCAGGTACTACTTTACCTAGCAACACGATCGCTAATCCGAGGGGCGATGTTAAAGCGATCACAACGAGAAGTGGTGTTTCCTATGATGGACCTAAAGCTCCCACTACCTCTTCTTCTCCTCCCAAGGTAGTAGAACGTGAGCCTGAGGTGACAAAGGACAAGGTGCAATTTACTAGCCCACGAAGTACCGCACACGTCCATCCTCGGGTTGTACCAGAAACCGTGCCAAAGCCAGGAGTTGTCTTTGAACCACCAACAACTCCTGGAGAGAACCCTAAATCCAAACCATCAATACCATATCCATCTCGGTTACAAGACCAGAAGCTCCGCGAAAAAGCCAATCATCAAATGGAAAAGTTTTTTCAAATTTTCCGAGATCTTCATTTCGATATCAGTTTCACGGATGCTCTCCTTTTGATGCCTAAATTCGCATCGACAATCAAAAATCTGTTGAGCAATAAGGAAAAACTATTCGAAATGGCACGAACTCCACTCAATGAAAACTGCTCTGCAGTTCTTTTGAAACAGCTTCCCGAGAAGCTAGGAGATCTGGGAAAATTTCTCATCCCATGTGTTTTCCCCGGAATGGTTGAGTGTTTCGCCTTGGCCGATCTAGGTGCAAGCATCAACTTGATGCCTTATTCAATATGGAAAAAGCTCTCTCTTCCAGAACTCACCACCACCTGCATGACTCTCGAGCTTGCAGACCGCTCAACATCCCGTTCCCTCGGTATTGCCGCTGACGTATTTGTAAAGGTGGGAAAGTTCCACTTTCCGGCAGATTTTGTGATTGTTGATTTCGATGCTGACCCACGAGTTCCTCTCATTCTTAGGAGAGGATTCTTAAGGACGGGTCGTGCATTAATCGATGTATTCGAAGAGGAAATAACTCTTTGTCTTGGTACTGAAGCTGTAACCTTCAACCTTAATCAAACAGCAAGGTATTCCTCCAATTGTGATGCCGAATCGATTAACCGGTTGGATGTCATCGATGTTGCTGCGGAGGAGTACGCTCAAGAGGTTTTAGGTTTCACTGATGAGTCTTCGAGTGAAAATTCCACTCAATCTTCTCATCCCATCATATCCGACTCTTCCCCTTCTCTCACTCCTTTTGAGGGAAGTGACTTCCTTTTGGAAGAAGTAGAGGCTTTTCTCGCCCAAGATAGTTCAATTTTGGATAAATTTGATGAAGACTATCTTGATCCTGAGGGAGATATTCTTTTGCTAGAAAAATTGTTAAACGAAGATCCATTCCCCCTTTTTCCTCCAAAAGTACTTCATAAAGAGGAAGTCAAAAATGTTGAGAAAACTGATGACTTTCCTGTGGTTGAACTTAAGGACTTGCCGCCTCATCTTGAATATGCATTTCTGGAGGGTGATGATAAATTACCCGTCATAATTGCTAAAGATTTAAGTGTTGAGGAAAAGGCTGCTCTAATAAAGGTTTTGAAGTCACATAAACAAGCAATTGCTTGGCGACTCTCTGACATCAAGGGCATTGACCCCGAGTTTTGTACCCACAAAATTTTAATGGAGGATAACTTCAAACCAGCAGTCCAACAACAAAGAAGGGTGAATCCAAAAATTCATGAGGTCATCAAACAAGAAGTTTTAAAACTACTTGATGCCGGATTGATTTACCCTATCTCGGATAGTCCTTGGGTTAGCCCAATACACTGCGTTCCAAGAAAGGGTGGCATGACCGTTGTCACAAACAAGGAAAACGAGTTGGTTCCAACTCGATTGGTTACGGGTTGGCGTGTCTGCATTGACTATCGCAAGTTAAATGACGCCACCCACAAAGACCATTTTCCTCTGCCCTTTATGGATCAGATGCTCGAGAGATTAGCGGGGAATGAGTACTATTGCTTCCTCGATGGTTTCTCGGGTTACTTTCAGATTCCCATTGATCCGCAAGATCAAGAAAAGACCACTTTCACGTGCCCCTATGGAACTTTTGCATATAAACGTATGCCATTTGGTTTATGTAATGCTCCGGGCACATTTCAAAGATGTATAATGGCCATATTTTCCGACATGATCGGGAAAACTATGGAGGTTTTTATGGATGATTTCTCGGTCATTGGGGATTCATTTCAATCATGTCTCTCCCATTTAGACAACATGCTCAAACGTTGTGAAGACACAAGGTTATGTCTAAATTTGGAGAAGAGTCACTTTATGGTCAAAGAGGGCATTGTCCTCAGCCATAAGATTTCAAAAAACGGGATTGAGGTTGACAAAGCCAAAGTTGATGTCATTGCTAAATTACCTCATCCCACTACCGTCAAGGGTATTAGGAGTTTTTTAGGTCATGCCGGTTTTTACCGTAGGTTCATTCAAGATTTTTCCAAAATCACCCGACCTATGACCCATCTCCTCGAGAAGGATGCTCCTTTTATCTTCTCCCCCGAGTGCATCGAAGCTTTTGAAACATTAAAGAAAAAGCTTACTGAGGCACCGATTCTTGTTGCCCCCGATTGGGACTTGCCCTTTGAACTCATGTGTGATGCTAGTGATTATGCTATAGGGGTAGTCTTGGGGCAACGAAAAACAAAACACTTTCAGCCTATACACTATGCGAGCAAAACTATGACCGAGGCTCAAAGTCATTACACTACCACTGAAAAAGAATTATTAGCTGTGGTGTATGCCTTTGAAAAATTCCGGCCATAATTGATATTAACCAAATGCATAGTGTATACGGATCACTCGGCTTTGAAGTACCTCTTTGCAAAACAAGATGCAAAGCCGAGACTACTCCGTTGGGTTCTCCTCCTGCAAGAATTTGATATCATAATTCGTGATAAAAAATGAGCTGAGAACCTAGCTGCTGATCATCTCTCCCATTTGGAAAACCCCCACCAAGATGTCTTCGAGAGGAAAGAAATTAATGAAACCTTCCCTCTCGAAACACTCAATACGGTTGACTTTCGTGGAGATTCTATTACCCCATGGTTTGCCGATTTTGCAAATTACCATGCGGGTAACTTTGTGGTGAAAGGGATGTTGTCCCAACAAAAGAACAAGTTCTTTAAAGATGTGAAACATTACTTCTGGGACGACCCCTACCTTTTCAAAATCTGTGCGGATCAAGTCATCCGGCGGTGTGTTTATGGACAGGAAGCCAATGACATTCTCAAGGCTTGTCATGCTGGACCCACGGGGGGACACCATAATCCTAACTACATCGCCAAAAAGGTGTTTGATTCCGGATTCTATTGGCCCACGATTTACAAGGATGCCCAAGAATTAGTCAAATCCTGTGACGCTTGTCAACGTCACGGGAATATTTCACAAAAGAATGAAATGCCTCAAAATGCAATTCAAGTGTGTGAAATTTTTGACGTATGGGGCACCGACTTTATGGGGCCATTTCCGTCATCTTATGGAAACAAGTACATACTCGTGGCTGTTGACTATTTGTCAAAATGGGTTGAAGCGAAAGCTTTACCCACTAATGATGCCCGAGTAGTTGTGAAATTTTTGAAAGCTCTTTTTGCTCGATTTGGAACTCCACGTGCTATAATCAGTGATCATGGTACGCATTTCTGTAATGACAAATTTGATAAATTCATGCAAAAGTATGGTGTAACTCACCGTCTTTCTACTGCGTACCACCCACAAACAAGTGGACAAGTAGAAGTTTCCAATCGAAGCATTAAGAGAATATTGGAAAGAACCGTTGGTGAAAATCGTGCATCGTGATCGGATAAATTAGATGATGCACTTTGGGCTTTCCGTACAGCTTACAAAACACCCATCGGGTGTACGCCTTACAAGCTTGTGTACGGGAAAGCATGCCATCTACCGATCGAGCTTGAGCATAAAGCCTATTGGGCCCTCAAGCATGCCAATTTTGACCTCAAAACTGCGGGTGATCATCGAAAAGTTCAATTGAATGAATTAAATGAACTTCGTGATCAAGCATACGAGAACTCTTTGATCTACAAGGAATAGACAAAGAAGATTCATGACTCAAAAATCAAGAACCGCGTTTTCAACGTTGGTGACCGAGTCCTTCTTTTCAACTCTAGACTCAAGATCTTCTCAGGAAAGCTCAAAACCCGTTGGACTGGTCCATTCACTATCGCAAAAGTCTATCCTTATGGCACCGTCGAATTATCTCAAAATGACGGTTCGAATTTCAAAGTGAATGGGCATCGGGTGAAGCATTACTTTGGAGAGGACATACCATCCATGATTGTCCCGGATCTCCAAACTTTCCCTAAGGACAATTGAATTCGGGGATCGAGTCAAGCTAACAATTCGGTAAACAAAAACAGTAGCATATATTAACTTGGGGTTTTCACCCTAAGTGTGGGGGAGTACCCCTGTTGTTATTAGCATATGTATATAAATAAATAAAATAAAGTGAAAAATGGTATTTTCACATTTAGCTTGTAATATTGCCCTTTTACGCTCAAAGAGTCGGCATAATAGCCGGGACTTTGAATATTGAGGACAATATTCAATTCTAAGTGTCGGGGGGAAATTCTAGCGAATTTGATCACATTTTACCTTCTAGTACCCCCATTTTTGGCAAAAATTTAAAAAAAAAAATTCACTTGAGCTTCAAAATTTTTTTTGGTTATCAGTCCGCCATGTCTAAACGACAAAAGGATTGGCTAATCCAGGAGCAAACGGCTCTTGGTAAAGATATATCAAATCCGTTTACGGCTTACAATTTACCCAAAATTGTATGGTATCTCAACTCGCTATATCCTAAAAAGTGAAAGAGTTGGCTAGCCCGCAAGATTATGGCTTGTGGTAAAGGCAGTGGAAAACCATAATTGGTAATCAGCTCACCAAGATGTTGACTATGTCCATCAAGAGTTGGCTAGTCCAGAAGCAAACGGCTTCTGGTAAAGACAAATCAAATCCGTTGACAGCTGGTGATTTGCTCAAAATCATATGGTTATCAGGTGGACCATGGTTCTTACTTGAACTGAAACATTTGGCTACTCCAGAAGTAATGGCTTTTGGTAAAGAGATTCAAATCCATTAAGTTTTCTCAAAAGATTGCTAGGGACTAGCAATATTTTAGTGTGGGGGATTGATGAGTGCTCAAACACCCATCATTTTTGGTCAAATCTGAGCTGCAAAACATTTAAAAACGCATCAAAATACTGAGAATATCCCAGGAATTGTGTTTTATATGTTTTGAATGCAAAATGTTTAAAAATAGATGAAAAACGAATAAAGTTTGCATAATTGGCAGTTTCGGCACCCCAACGTTCAAAACTTAACAAAATCAGTCCCCGAGAATTTATTTTGAAAGAAAGATCAACAAAGGTCCTTTGGAAATCACAAGTGTCATAATTAGTCCTTTGATGATGAGTTTCACAAGTTTACAAATTTGGTCCCTGTATTTTTAAAATTGGCAATGAGAGTCCCTGGGATATTCAAATTTTGGAAAATATCTTTTATGGTACTTGGATAAATGAACTGTGGCAAGTTTGGTCCTTTGGAATAATTTAAAAGATTGGCATATCTGGTCTCTAATTTTCAACCTAATTACAAAATTGGTCCTTGATAACCAAACAGATCCTTTGTATTATTGCAAAACCAAATCTAGCCCACATCCAATCACCAGGCCCAACCATCACCCTAGCCTAAAACCTCCCTTTGCGTTTTAATAATACATGCCAGGGACAACAAAATTCAGCCACCTCCATCTCCTTCACCTTCCCCCAGAACATCACAAACTAGAAAAATTCTCCACACCCTCCTAAACAAATCCAACGTATCCCACATCCTCCAAGTGTCTTGTCTCCTCCCCTATCCCCAATACTCCTGATCCAGTCACCTTCTTGTTCCCTTAGTATCTCCACAAGATATTTAATCTCCACGCTGGCACATCACAACCCCAAAATTGGCACCAAAAACTCAATGAAGGGCTGAGATTGTTTCGAGATAATTCAATGGGTGAGATTTGTTATAAACAAGCACAAGTGAAGACCCCTAGTTGGTATTTTAGTATAAATAAGAGTGCTTGTAAGCCTTTGATGGCAAGTAGGTTTTTACATAGTTCCTAGTTTAAAATATTGTATTCTGCTCTTTTAATATAAGTGTTTAAGATCTTAATATCAAACTGTAACCAATTTTCTGTTTCAGTAAAAAGTTTCGTGTTGATAACCATTGTTGTTCCATAGTTTCATAACCTCGTTTAAGCTTTAATAATTGTAATATGAAAAGGTTGCAAAACATAAACTAATAATTACAGGAATATCGATGTACTATAATGTGGGAAGCGTCATAAGTTGCCCGTTGAGGAGTAGCAAGAGGAATATAATCCAGCTTAGTATTGATACATTTGGAGCCTGTATCAACTTGAAGTCACCTTAGGGTGGAAGGTTTTAAGTTGTTATTTTCAAATTTTCAATTTTTAGTCTAATCTTTGCATTATCTGTTCTTAATTATTATGTTGGGTAATTGTTGTTTTTATTTGCTTATTTAAGTTTTCATTGGTCTAGCATCGGTTGTTTTTCAATCTCTTGGCTTTAGTCACTTATTTGCTCCCTTGAATTTTCAAATATGTTGTTACAGTAATGTTTGGGATAGCCTGTTACTTTCAATTCTTGTGATTATGAGTGATCAAAACCAGTTTAGATAACACATTTAAAGTTAGAATAGTGTATTAAAAGGTTAAAATCAGTAGAGAACTAGCAAGAAAGTCAAAGTCACTTAGATCCTGAGTTATCACAGTAAGCTGTTAAGATCAGTAGGCATAAAAACTACATTAGGTATATAAGTTGTTTAGTTAGCTTAATCTAGTTTTCAGTTAGCTTTTTACTTCAATTCTAGTCATCTAGGATCGTCCAAAACTTGCTTTGGTCAGCTCTTAGAAAAAGATAAAAAGTCAAAAAAATTTCGTGTCAAGTAAAAATTGAGCAGAACACTAGATCTTTTGTAGGCTTTAGCATTGTTTGGGAATGGATAAAACTTGTTGATTTACGTTCATTGGTAACTTGTGAACCTGGATCAACAGAAAAAATCAAATTTCAAGTCCATTTGCTTAACGAAAATTGATCACAAAGTGGCCGGGTTGGACATTCAATTGCCCTGCACCAAGGTTTTGCTTCCTGACCCGTTTTTCTTTGGCCATTATTTTGCTATTTTCTGGAGCATTTCCCTTGTTTCTTGGTGAATTGAATAGCCTTTAGTACAGCCTTGTTACACTTATCATTTGTTTAGGATTAATAGCTTATTATGCTAGCTTATTTTAGTCTTTTAATTGCTCCCTTAGCCTTACGATCCTGCTGCATCAGTGAAAACTGAGTTTTTATGATTCTTGGTGTTTGTTCGCTTTTCACTGTGGTTAAACATTGTTTTACGCTTTTGTTGATTGCCTGCGATTGTGTTTATATATGTTTGTCTTGATTTCAGATTGTGGATTATTTATGTTAGTTTAACGGGTATTGTGATAGTAGCAGTTTCGTTGATATCACTTTAATCATAAACTCAAATCTATTGGATTTTCAACACTACATTAAGCTACTTAAAGGATTTTGAACAGGGATCGTTGCATCAATAATGTTGTTTATATCTGTTGCTTAAAAGTTTGCCAAAAAGAAGCAGTTGAATAAAAAATATTTTGCAAAAACTGACTTTGGTGGGAGTCGAACCCAAGCCACTCAGTTCACTCACAACATGCACACACTTCACCACCTGCTCTAGGTTTTCTTTCAGTTATAGTTTGCATCGTTTAATATATAACTAGTTCATATCTGTTTTGCTAATTTCATTTAATCAGTCTTTCTTTTGCTTATTTTTCTACTTATTGTTTATTGTGCTTCCATTCCTAATATTTTTAATAGATTAGAAATCAGTCATATTATTTGTCTAAAAAGTTTTAAATTTACTTGAGTAGTTGTAGTATTTATTAAAATAAAATTAGTGATTCAAAGTTTTCTAATAATAATAATTAGAATTTTAAATCAAATAATTATTCTCTTTTGTTATCTAGTACTGAGGTAAATTAGTTGTATGCCCGTAAGACAATCTGTACTTAGATTTCGCTTTTTATTTCTCGCTTACACGTTAGTTTTAATACTAGTCTTTAGTTTTAAATACGTTTTAAATTCTATTGCTTTACATTATTGTTTCCCAATACCAAACATTCCATTATCAAATTCTTACAAGAACTTTAATCCCGAACCTCAAACGAAATTGCCCATTCACACCTCGTTGGGACACGACCCGGGTAATCACTTGCCCGGTATCAAATATATATAGAGAGTATTCACGGGTTCTGCACGTCGGCCTTTTTCACAGGTTGACTAGTCAAATTCCACACATACTTTATATGTATCATTGATATCTCATAAAACCACACATCAGTGGCCAACCAGGTTTTCGGTAAATTTTTTTTAAAAAATAAAAATGGTGTTGTGAATAAAATGGTATGGTATTTTTTAAAAAAAGAATATGAAGGTAAGAAGTAAGAACTACTTTGTAGTTTGAAGAAAGGAAGAACCGATATTGGTTTTATCTATTGTTTACTTGTGATAGGGGTGTCATTCACGGTCGGGTTCGGGTCAACTCGGGTCGCGTCAACTCGGGCCAAGTCTTCAAAAAAAATACCCGAACCCGACCTTGTTTAGAACTCAGGTCACTCGGGTCGGGGTCAATTCGGGTTCGGTTCTATGTCCATTTTACTTCAATATGTTTAGTGTTAATTGACTCGGGTTGGTCGTGTTCAGGTCAATTCGGGTCAAGGCTAAAATAAACATACCTGAACCCGACATTTTTTAGAACTCGGGTCACTTCGGATTGACCTGATTGACCCGAATATAATTTTGAACCCGGGTGACCCGACCCAGGTCGTGTTCGGCTCGCATCGGGTCATCCCGAATGACACACCTACTTGTGTGGTTTAATCTTTGTTTCTTTACTTCAAACCTTTGAGAATATTGTTTTTATAGGTTTAACTCAAACATTTGAAAAGTTTATAACTTTATATAAATATAAATTTTACAGTTTTAACTTTTAACCCTTAATGTTTATATTTGTATATTTTTCGTATTTTTATTTTTAAATAATTAATAATTAAAAAATTTTAATAAATAAAAAATTAGTTAGTCTAAAAAATTAAAAAGAAAATAAAAATATGAGGCTCAAATGGTATTATAGAGTATCTATAGAACCTTAGGCACTAATTATTTTTATTAATTTATTTATTTTTTCAGTTTTATATTTTTAGTGTGTCGTTATTTTTAATTTAATGAAATGTTTTGTTCAATCCGAGGTATTGTTGTTGTGCTTTTAGTTATTTATAATTTATTTTCAATTTCCATATCATTTTCATAACTCCAAAGGCCACGATCATGTAGAGAGAAAAAGGGGTCAACAACATCCGGAAGAAGATGACTACAAAAAGTACTTCTTTTATTCAGTAATTGAAATCAGATTAGGAAAAAAACAACCATGATAAGATAATGCAACTAGCGAAAATTACGGCAGAGCTCCTGCCACATGGGGTGTGTCTGCATTTGCCCCTGCTTTTTCACTTTTACATTTCTACCCCAACATGTCGGGTATTTTTTTTCACGACATACCCGACATGTACGTGGCAGTATAGGATTGGATTAGAAAAAATAAAGAAAAAAGCATAGCACATGTCACATATTTTTATACACCACATTAACTTTTTACACGACATTCCTTGATAATTACAAAAAATCCACGACATCTTTGATAACTTTTTACACGACATCTTCAATTTCTTCCATGTTCAAAATTTAAAAACTTACAAAAAAATACCCTTTAACTTTTTGATAATTACAACTTTTTTATATAATAAACTTTATTTGTCAAATATTTAGCAAATATCTAGCAAATTCGTTAATGAAAAAAAAATATCGTTACGAAGAGCTCTGAATTACGAACAAAACGAGCCCAATATTGATATGCTTTTGACGTATGGACGATTTTATAAACTTTCATTGAACATATTAGCTTTAAAAAAAATTATATCAACACTAGAAGGAGGAAAAATAACAGTGTTTTACTATATGAAAAAAAGAAAATCAACGTTTTTTATATTCAACTTTAAGAACATGAATGCAGATTTCTTTGTTTATCCACTCATATAACTTAAAAATGACCTCGATCGGTGCCAAATTTAACCTAGCGATATTACTTTGAGCAAATGTGTAATTTGTACGTAAGTTTGCACTTATTAAAAAACTAGGAGCACGTACATATATATTAGAACCACATTGAACATGTTAGCTTTCAATGATCAACTTGCTTTTCGTCAAAGCACGTATATTACTAGAACAACTTTTTTGAAAATAAACTAGTCACTTATATACCTTTTACCTTAAAATTTTTTAATTTAGAAAATAACAAAATTATAAATACTTCCCCGATAACAAAAATAATAATTATACAGGCTTATACTCTTGTTAAGTTTTTAGTACATGTAAATTAGTTTAGGCCTATAAACCAGTTTGAGTCCTGCTCAAACTCTACGATTTTATAAACTTTCAAAACATACGCTTAAACCACAAGGGACAAAGACGTACAATTCTATAAAATATGAATATCGTTGGGAGATATAAACGTAAATATTCATAAATTAAAAACGGTAACATTTTATAAACCTATAAACGGTATTTTGAAAGTTTATAAAATGGTACATACGTCAAAAGCATATCAATATTGGGCTCGTTTTGTTCGTAATTCAGAACTTTTCGTAACGATATTTTTTTCATTAACGAATTTGCTAAATATTTGACAAATAAAGTTTGTTATATAAAAAAGTTGTAATTATCAAAAAGTTAAAGAGTATTTTTTGTAAGTTTTAAAATTTTGAACATGGAAGAAATTGAAGATGTCATGTATGTATATAAGTCAAGTATATAATTACGCGACTTGTTTCAATTAAAAGATTCCCCATGCAACATGTCGTGTATGTATATAAGTTGAGTATATATATACGCGACTTGTTTCATTGTCTTTTTTCTTTGTCGAATCAGATTGTGCCACGTAAAGGTTGTGTAGGTCGGGTATAAATCTACACGATATGTTGGTCTAAAATTGTAATGTCTAAAAAGTTTGGGCAAAAACAGACACAACCCCCTTTCGCAGGCCCTCTGCGGTAATTTTCACATGCAACTAACCTCGTGGCAAGAAAATTAGTGAAAGGTATGATGTTTATTTATTTACTAGTTATAATACCCGCGCACGCGCGGGGTTTAGTCTAAAATAATTAATAATATATTTTAATTTATTAAAAAATTAATAGCTTAATTTTTGTTTTTTGTTTTTTTTTAAAATTTAATTATGATTCTTACTTTTGATTTATAATTATATTTGATATACGTGGTAAAAATTCATATATAGTATTTTCATAGACATTGGTCATTTTTATGCACAAAGTTTAACTACCACATGCTTGGTTTAAAAATACGCGCATTATTGCGCAAATTGCACGCATCGTTGCATTGCATTTGAAATTTCGCATTATGAGGCCTAATGCAAGGGCATCCCAAATTGCATTCGCATTAGACCGCAATTTACCGCATTTGTCTAATGCTAGCAATGGCCGCAATTGTCGCAATCTAGTATTTAGGTCATTTTTGTAAAAAATGAAACCATGTAAAAGAGATCCAAGTATTTAAATGGGATTTTAAAGATAGAACTTGTTAAAAAACGTACAAATAAAACATAATAATGAAAATATAGTATCTTGCGTTTTCAAATTATTTATTTTACAAATGAATTATTGGTCTAATTTTAATATCCTAGTAACTTATTTCGTAAGTTTATTGCATTTACTTGGTACTTGAAAGAATATACTATGTATAAATAATTTCGTACTTTTTTTAAAACTAAACACAATGCGTCTAAATTGCGCTCGCATTCGCATCGCGCATCACGCAAATGCTTTTGGGACCTTTAGCGCATCGGATCGCAAAACGCAATTTTAAACAACCACATGTTGTATTTATGTCATCAATAGTTTAGATTAATTTATTATTTTTATTTTATACCCATGCACGTACTAGGTTTTTTTTATTTTTTTTTTTATTTATTTTTTTTTTTTTTTAATTTAATTATGTATTGTAAAATTTCGAGACTAATATCGTACAATCCAACAATATATCCATTTAAATTATTGTACTTAACACAATTAATCAATTATCATATAAGATTAAACCTATTTGGATAACAAATTTAAAAGTCAAACATTCATCCAAGATAACTCTGTCATATAAGTTTAGTTTCATTGAGATGAGAAAGGATCCGTTAAGAAGAAAACGTCACAGTAGTGTTTGGATGGTACAAATGAGCATGAACTTATTACATTATTTTATATTCAATAAGCTAATTTTCAAGGTGTTTGGATAAACTTATGCTCAACAGCTTTTGCATCTTGAAATAGTCATTTAGCCATCAAAATAAGCATATTGGCCTTTTCACCTCACATAACTAACATTAATAGCAGATAATTATAATAATGCACAAATAATAGTTACCTGATCAAAATTTCTCTTTCATGCGGTCTTTAGCACCGTCCACACCGGTAACCACTCGTAACCAAGAATGGCAACTTAGCCCTAACAGAATTCAACACTTGAACTTGCTCGTCAATGACCTGAAGTAAATATAATATACTATAAAAGCAAAAATAAGGAACGAAGAAACCTTTATTATGATGGTCTTCATGTTTTTATCAACTGAACCATTTGGAATGTCCCCTACAATGTCTTCAATAGAAACGACATACATGGCTTCAATAGAAACGACATACGGAAGTGTCAAGTCATCAACATAGAATGAGGCACACGAAATTCATTAAGGAGTATTCTAACCTGATTTTAACAGACACAATATTACAGCGAAAAGTGACCCAATTATATTCAACAACCAAAACGGACCCTAAAAAGCGGCCTAACTGACCTAAAACAACAGGTCAACAACCTAAACTCATTCAAAGTAACAACTTAAAAGACGCAAAATTAAACACTCCTAAATGTCTCAAATATAAAGTTTATAGTAAAGTCTAAAACAAATAAGCAAATTAAGAAATATAATGGCTGACCATATAAGTGATGAAAAAAATAGCCGATTAGAACCAATCGACTAAATGATATCAAAAAGTGACGAAACACAATCAGATTATTATTAGTAGCAAAAGATGTTCAAAGATTTTACAAGGATGAATCAAACATAGATGAACATTTTTTTAAATGAGGTTAAATAGACACTAATATAAATTCAAGGTTCAATAATTGTGAGAATGGTAAATAACCTGAATATTTAGAGGGTGATTGCATAATGTTTTCTCTAGATTGGTAATGTAATATGCACTCAAAGGAAAGTGAAAAGTGAGAATGAATAATAATTGAAAAAAAAAACAAAAACATAATCAAACAATAAAAATACTTATAGTTTAAATGAAAGCGGCAACTCATAAGTTAGTGGGTAATGGGTGATTAACCAAGCATCATTATTCATTCTGTTACCCGTTCTTTATGGCCCATACCCCTTAATCATAACTAATAAAAACAATGTAAACATCACAGAGCGTTGACAATAATGATGAAGCAGGGGTATCGGGCTTAATCAGTTACCATAATAACAATTGCTCCGCAAAAATTAAGGCAAATATAAAACATTTGACAACAACCCAAACCTTGACTAAATACTCCATAGAACTTAGCTAAAGTATAAGCAAACTAAAAGCATATAAATGCAAAAGAATAAAAAACCTCAATCAAACTTGGTACACACTTTGACTTATACTACGTAGTTTCATCAATGACATACACAATCAAAAAAAATATATCTTTTATATAATAATAAAATAAAAAATAATAATAAAAAAAAAATAAAAAATTGAGAGAAGATTACATGTTCTTCTGCTTTAAAATACCATCCAAATCATTGCATCATCATCTAGGTTTAACTTCTTGATATCATCATCATATAGGTTTGACCTATTGAATTCCTGCATAATCAAAAATTAAACATAACTTATAAAAGTATTGAAATTAAAAATTAATTCGAATTTACAATCCAAACTTAGAGTTCAATGAACCGAGTTATCTTGAGTATTCTGGGAGCGATGGTTTAAAGCAACCCTCTTTTGTGTTTCAATCGTTTTGATACATCGAAGTTTTTAGTGTATTGAGGGTTAACAAAAAGAAGCAGATCGTGTATGGGAATGGGGTTGTTTTTTTATCTTTATTATTTTTTCTTAAATTTATATTGAAAGCCTTTTCTTAAATTTACATTCAGATACGAATGTTTTACAAAAATCACATCCGCGTTTTGTAAGTTGTTTTCTTTTTATTTTTAACACATATATTTTTATGTTTATGTTTCATCCTTTAATATGAAAAAAACGAATTTTAAAATCTTTTTACCAAATTAAGAAGTAATTTGCCTTTTTAATTAACAATATTTTTTTTGAAAAAATAATAATAATTAAATTATTACTAAATAAGGTATGATTTGATTTGAAAAAGTCCCCATTAGGGGTTTTATTTTATTATATAAAAGATTTATTTTTTAAATAAATCATGGTAACTGTAAAATTACAGCATTGTTAAAGCCTCTTATTAAATTTTTTACACACCAACAATATTATATATATATATATATATATATATATATATATATATATATATATATATATATATATATATAGTACACATATTTCACTCATTCTCTTTTTGCGTTTAAAACGTTAATTTTGACACTTGTCATGATCCTATTAGTAGGAAGATAAGTAATAACAATTTGTAAGAGGAAATAATGTTTTTTATAAAATTAACATAAAGTGAAGAATAGTCACAATAGTACTACATCTGTTTCAAAATTTAAGTTTATTTTGACTTTATATATATATATATATATATATATATATATATATATATATATATATATATATATATATATATATATAGAAGAGATCCAATAAGAAGAATAATTAAAATGAGAAGTGTAAGAAGTAATTATAGCCACATTTTAATTTGGGAGAGTAAATTTGAATAAAGATGCATCAATTTTTGTAAGTGCATCTAAAATGTGTGGTTGTGATTACTTATTATCCTTCTTAGATTTTAAATATATTATCATTGATATAATTTTCATCAAGTAAAAAGAAAAAAATTGATTCAAAAAATCAAAATAGACTTATATTTTATAATGAAGGGAGTAACAAACCGAGTGGCTATTGATCGGTCTGACACATATAATATGGTCTACTTTCTTTTTTTTTTTCTTTTCAAATTCTTTTAGTTTAAGTATTAGTCATATATATATATATATATATATATATATATATATATATATATACTAGAAAGGTGCCCGCGCGATGCGGGGGCGGATTATTGGGGTGAAGAGGAGGGAGGTGGGGTGGTGGAAAGTGGTTGTTGGGGTGGTTATAAATTGTTGGGGGTAATTGTTAGGGGTGGTTGTTTCCATAATTAGTAAGTAAAAGTCTGAATTTTTAAGCCTTTCTAATTATAGAATAGTCCCAAATACATTATATAGTAGTATAGATATAGGGAAGGGATCCAATAAGAAGAATAATTAAAATGAGAAATGTAAGAAGTAATTATAGCCACACATTTTAATTTGGGAGAGTAAATTTGAATAAAGATGCATCCATTTTTGTAAGTGCATCTAAAATGTGTGGTTGTGATTACTTATTATCCTTCTTAGATTTTTAATATATTATCATTGATATAATTTTCATCAAGTAAAAAGAAAAAAAATTGATTCAAAAAATCAAAATAGACTTATATTTTATAATGAAGGGAGTAACAAACTGAGTGGCTATTGATCGGTCTGACACATATAATATGGTCTACTTTCTTTTTTTTTTTTTCTTTTCAAATTCTTTTAGTTTAAGTATTATATATATATATATATATATATATATATATATATATATATATATGTATATATATATGGAAGGGATCCAATAAGAAGAATAATTAAAATGAGAAGTGTAAGAAGTAATTATAGCCACACATTTTAATTTGGGAGAGTAAATTTGAATAAAGATGCATCTATTTTTGTAAGTGTATTTAAAATGTGTGGTTGTGATTACTTATTATCTTTCTTAGATTTTAAATATATTATCATTGATATAATTTTTATCCAGTAAAAAGAAAAAAAATTGATTCAGAAACTCAAAATAGACTTATATTTTATAATGAAGGGAGTAACAAACCGAGTGGCTATTGATCGGTCTGACACATATAATATGGTCTACTTTCTTTTTTTTTCTTTTCAAATTCTTTTAGTTTAAGTATTAGTCAATGTTTCGAAAACCGGGTTCGAAATCGACCAGGTTGAGTCACCGGGCACCGGTTTGACCGATTGGACCGCCGAGTCAACCCGGTTTTCAATTTATTATTTTTTATTTTTTTGACCGGGTCAACCGGTTCGACCGTCGGGTCAACCGGTTCCACCACAGGGTCAACCCGGGTTTTATTAAAAAATTTTGAAAAAACGAAACCCGGCCGGGTTTCGAGAACCTGGTTGACCCGGGTGACTCAAAACCCAGCGGGTCTAACCGGTTAACCCGGTTTTAGAAACACGGGTTTTTTTTACCTTTTTTTTGGGCCGGAACCAGTCGAACCGGTTAACCTGATCGGGTCGACCCGGATTTCAAAACACTGGTATTAGTCATTGTTTGGTAAGCTATATGGGTTGTGTTTAAAAACCCTCCTTATATTGTCACATCATAAGATGTTTGATCAAACCGTACAACTTGTGATGCATACCGTATAAATCGGTAATGCGTGCAATGATTGGAAACCCTCCCTAGCGGGGGGTCCAAATAACTTGCCCCAAACTATATACTCCGTATTTCTCATGTGCACCTCAGGGTCTTCTGCAGGGATGTGTCACATCTGGTGCATTTTTTGTTGATTATCGAACGTCACCAGACAATTAACAAAACCTTAACAAACAATGACGCATTTGTTTCCATCCCGCTTCACGAATAGTCTAGACCACATTATTATACTTCCTCCATTAAGCTGTGAACATTGTTTCATTTTCAAAGCAAAAAAAAGATTTTACCATGGCAATATGGCATTTCACTATCCTTACGTTCACCTATATTGAAAACCAGGACCCTTTGCTACTTGAATTATCGGTTCTTGACCGAACATATGATTTTATTATTACTATTACTATTGTTATTACTAAATATTAAACCAACTCACAAGTGTGTGTAATCCTCAATAATCCTTCAATCAATTATTAATCCAGTATTGCGATCCTTCAATGTTCCAATCCAATCTTGCTGCTATTAAGTGGGAGGGGCTTAGGCTTGTGATTCGTCGTTCCCTAAGTTTCCTATGAACAATTGATCTACCGGAGGTTGGGTTAGATCTTGATTGGGATTAAGGTACTGCTTTTTTAATTGCTTTGAATCGATTTCTTTTTCTTTTTGTTCGATTGTGTGTTTGAGTTTCTTTTAGAGCTCCCTTCAATTCAAATCTATAGTTTTCATCATGGGATCATTCCGTTCTAACCAGGATGATCTTCTTAAGATCTCTACGTCGATTTATGTCACTAATTTCCCTGATTCATTTTCGGCCAAGGACCTGTTCAACACTTGCAAGGTTTATGGTCATGTGGTAGACTCATTCATTCCTGTGAAGAGAACTAAGGGTGGTAAACGCTTTGGTTTCGTGCGTTTTATTAATGTGTTCAATCTAGATCGGTTGGTCTGTAATTTATGCACCATTTGGGTGGGTCGTTTAAAGCTATTCGCCAATGTTTCTAGGTTTCAACGTTCATCGGTGCACGAGAATAATTTTCGATCGAAGCCCGAGGGTAGTCATCCCGTTCCTAAACCCAAAGTCTCGTATAGTCAAATGGGTAATTCGTCGAGTGATAGAACCTTTGCCAACATACTTAAAGGAAACTCTAATTTAGAGTCTGATTCATGCCATACTATTGTTTTAGAGGACGATTGCTTGAATTCCCAAGACATGTCGATGTCCCTAATCGGGAGGGTCAAAGATTTCACTGCTTTACCTAATATCAAGAATGCAATCTCAATGGAAGGGTTTGGGGATGTTTCGATTCGTTTTTTGGGGGAGCTGTGGGTGATGTTAACGTTTACTAAGAAGGATTCGATAGCAGCGTTTCATGATAGTGTTAGCATGAGATCTTGGTTCTCTATTATCCGTGACGCATCTATTGAGTTCTACACCGAGGGAAGAGTTATTTGGGTGGACGTGGAAGGCATTCCTTTCAAACTTTGGTCTGATAACACTTTTAAAAGAATCGCTAGTAAATGGGGCGAACTTTTGGATGTGGATGATCAAGAGAATTCGTGTTATCATACTAAAAGACTTTGCATTTTATCTAAGTTGAAAACAATTGTGCAAGAGAATTTCAAAATTGTCTTCCGTGGCAAGATATTCTGGATTAGAGCTAAGGAAGTTCCAGGATGGATGCCTAATTTCATGATGGATTCAGACGATGATAGTTCTTTTAATGAAGATACTCTATTATCTTCTGACGATATCCCGGCGGGGGTAGTAGAAGAAGATAACGGTGGAGATTTACCGGAGGTAGTTGAGGAAACTGTGTTTAATCTTCAGGAAGAACAGAAAGAAGTACAATCGGAGGACCCATTCAATCTTTATGACATCCTTAAGAAAGATAAGAAGAAGAAAAACGGGGAAGTCACGGACGAAAACAGCTTACCTTTCCCTCCTGGCTTCACACCTGATGGTAATGGTAATGGTAATGTTAACGGTAATAACAGTCCTAAAGGAGTTGACTTGGAACGTGAACAAGGTCATAATAAGGAGTATGAAGCAGGTACTAACAGTGTTAATTACGGAGGTTCGGGTCAGTTTAAATCATCAAGTGTTCCTAAAACAGGAGGTTCTATCTTACTTTGCTTGGAAGAGCTGATCAAAGTAGGGCAAACGATGGGTTACACTATGGAGGGATGCACAAAGGATGTTATGCAAATCATTGGGTCTCAAGGAGTTGAGTCCGTTCCCCAATGAATTTCCTTTCTTTGAACATACAAGGCCTTGCCCGGAAGGCCAAAAGAGACTGGGTGCGGGAGTTATGTGTGAAACATAGTGTTAATGTACTTGCTTTACAGGAAACTAAATTGGAGTTCATAGATCAGTTTACTGTTAAATCTACTTGGGGTAATTTTGCTTTTGGTTTCGTCCATAGTGATTCTGTCGGAAATTCGGGAGGTATCCTTTGTGCGTGGGATTCTAAATTTTTTCATAAAGTTAATTCGACTACTTCAGATTATTACGTCATTCTCAGTGGTGTGTGGCTTCAGTCTAATACTAACATGCTTATTATTGTGGTGTACGCTCCTCATGACAAGCGGGAGAGGCGTACGCTATGGGAACATTTGTGTTCTGTGGTTAACAAGTGGAAAGGGGAGGTAGTTATGATGGGGGATTTCAATGAGGTTCGTCTCTCATCCGAACGATTTGGCTCAGTTTTTCATTATAGAGATGCGGAGTTATTTAATAATTTCATTCATAATGCGGGCCTCGAGGAAGTCCCCTTAGGTGGGAGCAGCTTTACGTGGTGTCATAGGTCAGCAAGTAAGATGAGTAAACTTGACCGGTTCCTGATTTCAGAAAATTTAGGACACTCATACCCCAATTTAAGTGCTGTTACGTTGGATCGGTTCCTTTCTGATCACTGCCCCATTTTATTCTGGGATTCTATCATGGATTACGGACCATGTCCATTTAGATTCTATCATCACTGGATTGACATTGAAGGGTTTAGACAGTTTGTGGAAGATGCTTGGCGGGAGGCTCCGGGTGATCAGTTTAACGCTATCCGTAGTTTTGTATCCAAACTTAAATTTCTTAAAAGGAGAATTAAGGTTTGGAACTCGCAACAGATTGGTAGATCTAAAGTAAAGTTTCAACGCCTTAAAGATGATCTTCGGGCTATTGATATAGAAATCGATAAAGGAAAGGGTACAGATGAGTTAGTGACTAAACGTATGGAGATCATCGACTCTATGCTCAGTTACAATAAGAACAATGCTACTGAGGTTTTACAGAAAGCAAAGATTAATTGGTCGGTGGAAGGCGACGAAAATAGTAGGTTCTTTCATGGTATGTTGAATAAAAGGCGAAAACAAATGAATGTGAAGGGGATTATGAAAAATGGCGTTCGGATTGATAAACCGGAGTTGGTTAAAGAGGAGTTTTTAGCTCATTTTCGTGATAGATTTGCTGCTCCAGAAGGCCATTGCCTTACTCTCGACATCGAATTTCCTAATCGGTTGTGTTTAGATCAGAAGTTGGAGTTAGATAGTGATGTTTCGCGTGAAGAGATTAAAAGGGCTGTTTGGGACTGTGGGTCGGATAAATCTCCCGGACCAGACGGGTTTTCATTTGGTTTTTATCGTCAATTTTGGGATCTCATTGAGAAGGAAGTTTATCTAGCTGTTACATTTTTCTTTGAACACGGTGAATTCCCTTCCGGATGTAACTCTTCTTTTATAGCTCTAATCCCGAAGACTCCTAACGCAAACAAGGTTAGTGATTTCAGACCCATTTGCTTAATTGGCAGTTTATATAAGATCATTACTAAGATTCTTGCCAACCGGTTAGCTCCTGTTGTTAATAATCTTGTGCATGAAGTCCAATCCGCCTTCGTTTCGGGTAGGCAGATCATGGATGGCCCTTTCATCCTTGATGAGATTCTGAATTGGTGTTCTTCTAAGAATAAAGACGCTCTTGTGTTTAAAGTGGATTTCGAAAAAGCATATGACTCGGTGAGGTGGGATTTTCTTGATCATATTCTGGATAAATTTGGTTTTGGATGTAAATGGCGAAAATGGATACAAAGCTGTCTTAGTTCTTCGAAAGGATCCATCCTCGTTAACGGGAGTCCGACAAAGGAATTTCTATTTCACAAAGGTCTTAAACAAGTTGATTCTCTCTCCCCATTCCTGTTCATATTTATTATGGAAACTCTCCATATATCTTTTCAAAGAGTGGTGGAGGCGGGCTTATTTACAGGTTTTAGACTTAATGAATCGGTCACTATTTCTCATTTATTCTTTGCAGACGATGCTGTCTTCATTGGCAAATGGAATGAAGGTAATATCAATACTCTTACTCATGTTTTGGATTGCTTCCGTCGAGCTTCAGGTCTTAAGATAAATATGAGTAAGAGTAAAATTTTAGGGGTTAATGTGATGACATCTAAAGTTGAACAGGCGGCTAATAAACTTGGTTGTAAGATTCTTAGCAGGCCTTTTAAATACTTGGGTACTTTAGTGGGAGGTCATATGCGCCGTATTGATTCTTGGCAGGAAGTGGTAGAAAAGGTTAGAAGCCGGTTATCTAAATGGAAGATGAGAGCATTGTCGATTGGTGGTAGATTCACGCTACTTAAATCGGTTCTCGGGTCTATCCCCATTTTTTATATGTCTATTTATAAAGCTCCATGTAAAGTTCTTCACGTTTTGGAATCTATCAGAAGGGAGTTCTTTCACGGGCATGATGGTGTAAGTTCTAAGTCTGTTTGGGTGAAGTGGAACTCGATTTTAACAGCTAAGGAAAAAGGTGGTTTGGGTGTTGCAAGTTTATTCGCTTTGAACCGCGCTCTCATGCTTAAATGGGTGTGGAGATTCTTCGTTCAACGAGAGTCGTTATGGGCTAGAGTGATCAGAGCTATCCATGGAGAGGATGGTAACATCAGGTCTCAGATCAAACATGGTCGCAGCTCTTGTTGGCGCGTTATCGTCAACGAGTGCAGCAAGTTGAAGGATCAGGGCGTCGACTTTTTCGAATTTTGTAAGATCAAGGTGGGTGACGGCTGTAATACTAGGTTCTGGAAAGATAGGTGGTGCGATGTTGGCATTTTGAAAGATAAATTTCCCCGTCTATTTGCTCTCGAACTTAATAAGGATGTGTCCATTAAATCGAAAATATTGGCCGATAGGTTCCAGAGCTCTTTTCGCCGCGAAGCTAGAGGGGGGGCAGAGTATTCTCAACTTGAAGAAATCTTGAATATTACAAGTAGGGTGTCTTTAACCCCTCAATCGGACAGATTCATATGGTCCCTTGCTAAAGATGAGAATTTTTCGGTTGCGTCATTGCGTATGACGATTGATGACATTCGTACTTTTTGTATCGGTTCTAAGACGAGATGGTTGAAGTGCATTCCGATCAAAATTAATATTCTCGCTTGGAAGGTTAAAATGGATGCACTTCCGTCTAGGCTTAATTTATCGAAACGGGGTATGGAGATTAATTCTTTGAGCTGTCCGATTTGTGATCTTGGAGTGGAATCAACGACGCACTTGTTCTTTGGATGTCGCTTTGTTAACGACGTGTATCATAAAATTGCTAGTTTGTGGGATGTGTCTTATTTGCGATGTTCTACGTTTGAGGAATGGTGGCATTGGCTTCTTTCGATTCGTCTTCCAGCAAAATTAAAAGAAGTGTTTGAAGGTGTTATCTACATCACGTGGTGGGCTATTTGGGGTTTTTGTAATAAGGCTTTATTTGACAAGACCCAACCTTCCAAGGAGATGTTTTTTGATAATATTAGGTCTTGGTCTTTCACGTGGTGTAAGTTTAGATGTAAAGCATCGTTCAATTGGATCGATTGGCTTAAGAATCCGAACCTTATTATTTTGTAATCTAGCTCCTTGCTAGTTTATTAATAAAATCGCCGTTCAAAAAAAAACTCAGGGGGTGCTTGGTGGGGGGTAAAGGGAGGGTGGGGAATGGGTAAGGAAATGAAAACGGCCCACATATATCAAATAATGGTGCTTGGTTGGGGAAGGGTAAGGTATTGATTACCCGGTAGTGGGTAATCAACCATTATAGAGTAAATTGGGGGGTAAGGTATTGATTACCCACCTCACTCATTCCTTTGCATTCCTTTCCCTTTCCCTTTCCCTTTCACCACTTTAAACCAAGCGGACCCTCACAAGTGTGTACATGTTTTTATTTTTATTAAGCAACATATAAAACTAGCCCGCCCATTCGGGCCGGTTATGAAGCTAGTAGATGTATATATGATGATTGAACGGAGTATTTTGTTGTTTTAGCTCATTTGCTACTTTGTTCATTTCTCTTTTATATTTCATTATGTCAAACCAGAAGACTTTAAAAATTGTTTTAATCCGAACTACACTATAGAATATAGATCGATGAAGCAACAAAGCCTGTATGAACATGATAATTGACAAATCCATAATCATAGATAAAAAAGGCTAATAATCTTTTCAGTAGTACTACTTCTTTCATCTACAAATAAATGTAACACGTGAATATTCATCATAAAAGAAAACCTAAGTTCTTTTTTGTGTAAACATGTACTTAATGCATACCCAAAATCAACTTTCGGAAGCTTGACGTTTTTATAACGCAGCAAATTGATAAGACTAGAAATACAAAATTGAACATTTTTTTTCACATTGTCATGACATTTATCAAGAACAACTGTAAAGCTAATTTGAATACATGTTCTCTATCAACATGGTTATCAGATACTTTCCATCAACCGACAGGTTGGGACTTTTAATTAAGAACTCGATGTAGATACAATTAAGTCACCATTGAACTTTTCCGGTTTACAAACACTTCACGGACAGAAAAACCAGACAAACACGAATGCATATGCATCTTTATTTGTGACAATACAAGTTAAGTCAATATAGCTCAAATGAGTAAAAAACAACAAAGGTGCAATGAATTATTACGCATGTCTTTACAAATACGGTATTCATAAATGCAACATGTTGCTCACCGTTCATTTGTATCTATTCTTACATAAAATTTTGATACCGCATGGTAAGATGGGGTGCAAGATGCAATCAATCTATCGGATTTGGATAAACAAACTAAAACACTGAAATTAAAAAGTGGTCTTTATATTAGTAGCTTCATGATCCAGTATTATGGTGGTGTCTTTCGAGATGTTTTGCCCTGTTACTCGTGAAGGGAATCACACGTTGGTAGAGACGAATTCCGTTTTAGTGCCTGCTTACGCAGATTTTCCCATTCCAATATGTAAGCGGGTTTTCTCATTCCAGTTACACACTGAAAGTTTGGTCATGTCATCGGTGGCATCAGTTCAGAAATGGGGAATTCAAGGCCTCAAGCAAACCATTTCAAAGTTCAACACAATTCTCGGACAACTTGTTTGTCACAATCAATCAAAACAATGTCATCTTGGTTTAGCGATATCATCTAGTTTGTCAGTATCAAGATTGTATGGGTCAATTACAAGGTCAGTAATCTCAATTTTGCAGTTATGTTACTTGCTTTATTTTCCAGCAACATTTAGAGTTCAAGCAAGTCTTTATAAGAAAGTACTGTAACTGAAACTGGTATCATGGTGATTTAAAGAGGAAAGTTTTAGAACCTCAACCATCAAGGAGATTTAAGTTCAAGCAGGGTCAAGTTCAATTCAGATTTAATTTTCAACTGTGTTTTCTAGATGGTTAAGCCACATGTAACTGCCTAGGTAATGAACACATCACAGAGATATAAGAATACAAGTCTCACTAAACAAAAAATTTGTACACTAGTTGTACAACCATTCACATTTTTGTAAAACTCGACAACTGGTGGTTATAACTTGCAACTTCATTGCATTGTTAGTGAAGTTGATATATAAAGAACAAACCCAGAAAGATATCCAACTGAAGCTTATTTTACTACAGGGGAAATCAGATCCTCTCGGAAAATTTTTGGCAGGCAGAAATCACAACAATGTCAATGTTAAAGAAAAAAAATGGTGAATGTAAGACAAAAATACAGGCCTTTAAACATGTAAATGAGGGCCTAATTCGAGAGACGAGGAGACGTCCGTGTTTCCAACGGTAACTGTTAAACAGTATATTCAGGAAACATGAAAACCTAGAGGCCAAAATGGTTTAATGCAACGACTGCTTATTGATTGAATGCTCCCTTCAAATGGCTAGTCTAGGGACAAACAAATACAGCTGAAAAATCACACTTCAATTTGCTTCAACAAAAAAGTATATCAACTCACCGGTTCTCGGTTCCTTCTGATCAAGGTTTGAGTGCAAGAGCCAACCCGAACTTGGGAGTTTTGTCCAAGGCTTGGGTGTCCAACTCACTAGACATAGTCACAAACGATTTGGGAATTATCTCGTGCTGCAAGAGTGCGCCCAATTTTCCATGATTGTTCAGCTTAGCCTTTACCACTGTTAGACTATCAACAGCATAAGAGCCTCCGACTGTGAAAGTATTCTCATTCATCGAGAACCTTCTTGTGATCTCCCCTACAGCAGCACTCTTTTTGGATTCATCCAGATGGTGTATGTATGATGCCCTTATTGTGTCCCCTTTGTCACCCCTGAAAATAAAGCCCGCCAGAAATATTTGTAAACAGGTTTAATGTGATAAGTTGATGCAGTGATATTGCTTACAAGATAATGGAAGCACTAGAGTCTGGTTTGTTAACGCTTATGCCAGCAGTGTACTTGGTCAATCTCCCAGAATTTGGTTCATAACCTGCTTCTGCGCCAATAACAAATGTCGGGGTACCAATGGTAGCTGAAAGGTCAACTGTTGGGGTTTGGTTCAACGAAACTGCTGTTGCTACAGCGGCATGATAATGGAAGTACTGAACCTCAATCTGCAATATAAAAAACACAATTCGTTGTAAAATTGCAACACATCCAGTTTGAAATGTTCTATTAGAATTTCAATATATTTTTTTATGTATTAGTGCGAAATTCACATATCGATCCATCACCGTCATTGCACTAAAACAGACAAAAAAATTTCCCTGTTGTATATAGTTGGGGTTGCAACTTCATGGTCAGGTAGGGTCATATATTAACAGATCAAGTTATTGATATGTACCTTGCCAGAATTGAAATCAGGTACTTTGAATGATGCAATGGTCTTTGTTGAGGGCACAAGATCTGTGAAAGTCAATGTTGTAGCAATCTGCGAAATGAGTGTGATATTAGGCGAAATGCGAAGCAATGACATATTATGATATTCAGGATCAAGATAGTGACCAACAAACCTTTGAGTCTGTGTCAACTTTGACATCAACCAATATATTGTTGTATTTGTACAACGCTCCCACATCTCCGGCTGACAGACCACCCTTTTTTGTTGCAGATGAGGTTATTGCCTGCAATACAGCAATAGATACCGTTGAATGACGAATACATGCTTGAGTTCATAGACAATAGAACGAACTAATGAAGTAAATGGAACAATTCAACCAACTTATTTTATAACCAATAGAGGTTATCACTTAAATGAAGCTTGCATTAGAAACAAGACCTCATATGGTTGCCAAAAAAAATGCAGATTGTGTAGTGGTCTTGTGTCAGGAAAGAGGATCATAGGTCAAGTCAGGATTGTACATTTCAGTACTTCAAAAGTAACTCCCAATACCGTCTTCCACGGGTTATGGGTCCCAATACCGTCTTCCACGGTGTATGGGGGAGGTTGAGACGTAGACAACCATACCCCTACCTAAGGTAGAGAGGTTGCTTCCGGTTCTACTTAAAGTAGAAAAGGACCTCCGGCCTTTTGTAGGGAGTGAGGATCGAACCCTTGACCTCTAGGTTAAGAGGCAAGGGGTTTTCCCAACTGATCCAACCCTACTTTGTTTAAATTGGCTATCAAAAACGCTTTTCTTTAAATTGGCTATCAAAAATTTACAGTAATAATCATAATTTGCATTTGCTCCAAAGCTGAGAATTTAAATAAACTTATAATACATTTCAAACTATAACATTCGAAAACAATGCTTTAGAATATATTTAGGAAGAGCTACAATCAACTTATCACATGGATTTTATGATAATGACCTCTATTTATTGTGACGAATTGATTTCGATCATTATCAAGCATGAGAAATAAATTTATTTCTCATGTGAGGGTTGGATACCATATTCATACTGGTAAACAAAAATATCCTGAAATATACACACATACTAGCACATTTCATGGAAAATGGAAAACTACTTGTGTGTCGTGTATGGTAGATAAATACATAAGTAAATGACTAGCAGGGTCCCCGCGCGATGCAGCTGCGGGCACCCTGTAATTTAATTTTTTCGATTAATAATTTATTTTATTTGTACGTTTTTTGGCAATAGCTTTACTGATTAGTTTCTTATGGTAAAAGTTTGATGAAATTTTGCTTTGTTTGTATTATTTTATTTATTATTTATTTTATGTTTTTGTTTAGTAGTTTGCTTGGTTTGTACAATATGTGAACATATTTTAGTTTATTATATTCTTTTTAACAATAAATTTACGGATATCAAAAATTTCATTTAACTCGTGTCCGTTCGGGCTCGAGCCCGTTTGACCCGTGCCCATTCGGGCTCGAGCCCATTTGGTCCATTGCCCGTTCGGGCTTAAAAATTTGTATATTTGTATTAGTGACATTTAATGCAGGAATTGTGTTTAAGTTGGTTGTACAATATGCTTGATAATTTGTATTTCTTATGTAAGGGGTATTTTAATAAGTGTATTAATTGTATTTATTGACTATTTAATTAATTGTATTTAATATATACATAATGATCAATTTTAAGTCATTAATTTTCAATTTTAAGTCATTAATTTTAAACTTTAATGGCAAAAAATGTCTAATTATGTTGAATCACTTGTACTTTTAGCATTGAAATGTGTAATGCTTAATTTTAAGTATTCTATTAATAGTAGGCCTTCATGCTTTATAATATAGTATGATATATGTACAAAACACGTTATATGTTGGTACCATATATATAGTTTTGTGTTGTGAAATGCATAAAATAACTAAAAAGGTGGGGTAATGGGATGATGACTAATGCAACTATTTGATAACTAAATTCTACTTGAAAACGGCATACATCCTAACCAGGATAGGAGTGGTAAGACTAATTATTAACCAATCATTATACATAAGTTTAGGGAGTCTTTAGAATTGCTTAATAAAACTACTTAACCGTCATGATTCTTTTAAATAAGGAGTTTGGGATAAGAAGCTCCAAACTGCTTACTCAAATATATGTCACTCACAGTCACAAATAATCACATAAGCAATTTGGATATGCATGAAAACTACTTATCTGATGTATTAAAACACAATAAGCATATGAAAAGGTTTAAGAAGCAATCTACGCACACCCTCAGTATAAATAAGAAGCAATACCCTCCATTTTCCCCTCTCATTCACGTGTCAAAATATGAGAGGGCAAGAAAGGGAAATCGGCCTGGAAATTTTGAGGGAGAATTTTACGAGAAAAGATGTAATTTTAGGAGGACATCAAGCAAAGAAAGTAAATTAGGCTACTACCCCAACATCTCCACAGCTTAAGTTCGATTTAGAGAGATAGGTTTTAGCCGTTTCACTTTAATTGGTTGTTATGATTAAAAAGAATAGTTTCTGTGGTTTCACTTTCATTGGTTTGGTATGATTAAAAAGGATGCAGGTATCTTATATGGGGCTGAAATGTGTTAAAATTCCAAGTAAACATGAGTGAAGGGAAAAAAAATCAGCAGTTGACAAACAGCTTGTTTTTGAAAGTTTTGGACATGATTTGGGTTGTATTCCAGCATATTTTATACAGCTTTGACATCCCAGTCTTTAAACTAGTCTTTCTAGTGTTTTATTCATGACATAAATAAGAGAGATGATTTACATGCCTAAAATTATGGCTAATGACACATCGCATCCACCCATGAACTTGTGAGGAAGCGGGCTTTTTCAGCACTCACGGATCAATGCATCTGTCATCAGTGGCGGAGCCAGGAGCCAAGTTTAGGGGTAGCGAAATACGAAAATTTGTTTAGGGGTAGCGAAAATTTGTTTCAGGGGTAGCGAAATCGCCAAAAAATGGCCAAAAATCGCTAAAATTACACTACCGGGTAAAAGTTCAGGGGTAGCGACCGCTACCCCTGGCTTACACATGCCTCCGCCCCTGTCTGTCATTAGGTATCAATTTAGCGTGCAAATCATTTCTCATTAAAAAAAGAAAATGATAAAAGACCAAACACTTTCATGAAAATGCTCAAAAGATTTTCAAGATATTTTACCAAACCTTTTGACTTTAAACACTCATGCTAACTTTGACTTTTAGAGTAAAAAGAGGACTGGAAAGTGAACAGAAATGTCAAAAACAATATAGTTGATGCTGATGACCTTGTGACGAAGTATGCAAACAATTTGATATCAGGAGTTTTGTCCATCCAGCCAACTATGCCAGACTGCCAGTGTATCAGATTTTATACCAGGGCTTCCTATATCGAATTGTCAACAGTTTATGGAAATAGATAAGTCAAAGAATGATGGAAGGATCAAAAAACAAGGGCCAAAGGCAATGTCTTAAGATCTTACACTGTGACATAGTCGGCTGGATGGACAGAAATTCCTACCAGCTGAGCGCACAATGTTTGTTTATAGCACATTTAGACCAGATGTGTAATCACATGTTAACATTGCACTACGTAACATTTGTCCACATTAATTAGTTGCATCAGCATTTCAGTAGTTCTTCTATCAATAATTTTAGTTTTTTTATGACCTGTAAATCCTAATCTCTTGACGTGTAAGTTTCAATCATACCTTGTCTACATTTTTCATCTCAGACTCTCAGTCAAACCATATCTGATTTAAAAGCTTACTGCTTAGGCTCGACTCTCAATTTTAATGGTTGTCAGTTTAAGTATTTGCTTGATTACTTGTACCTAGAGGTGGCAATTTGTGCCCAAAATCAAAAAAATTGGCTAAATGGGCAAATTTTTAGAAGATTTGGGCACATTTGAGCCCCATCTTTTTTTTGAAATGGGCATATCTTGCCCATTTAGAAGTTAAATGGGCATAATGGACACATATTTTTTCTCTAAATTGGAGAACATTAAATTATTTTTAATAAAAAAACTTATGGATATAATATATTTAGTTACTTAAATATAAATGAAGTGTTACGTTTGAGGTCTTTTCTAAAGCGATTCGGATAATATGCGCCCATTTTGCCCGCGCCCGTTTAGCCCATGCCCGTTTAGCCCGTGCCCGTTTAGCCCATCGCCCGTTTAGCCCGTAGCCCGTGCCCGCCCGACCCGCCCGTTTTGCCACCTCTACTTGTACCCAGACATATAGTAATTTAATAGCATAGACAATATCTCATTTACAACAGAAGTAAGGCTGATATCCGGCAGTTAAACCGTAAAGTTTCACAGTACTAACATGAATAGAGACCCTTTACCTCTTAATGACATAAGTTCCTAACAAACTCCTCAATATATGTGCATGAAATATCCATGTTTCATTAACCCCATCCCCTTACATTAGTGCATTCGCCATAGATCAGCAGAAAGATATTTCAAACCATTATATTATAACCTCTAACCTATGGGGTTGGATCTTTAAAGAAGGAATGAAGCCAACATCATACTTGCGCTAAATCAATAATAGTACTACACAAATCAACACTCACATTTATATATCCAATTGACGAATATGAAAATCATATGCTAGATAAGAGGATATTTACATCTATATGTAAAACCGCAACATGGAGTAAGAGGAGGCAGAGGATGTGGCGTGAACATTCAAAATCCGGAAGCAGTCACATACTAAACATGTAGCTCGTAACTTGCACAATAGTAAATCCAAAATTCTTTATACGCACAAGATATAAGATATGAAGACACTAAATCACTTGCATAACACAGATAAAGCAATAGAACCTACAACGAACGTGCTACCTACCACAACAACAACTGAGTAATAACTTGAGCGACTTGCTCTACCAACCTATCGAAGTTCTCTGAAACGCATCAGACTAAAAAGCACGCATAACAAACTAACTTAGAACTAACTAGAATCAAACTCTACAGTCTACGCTAAGTTTCACCAATACATGCAATCTAATCACACAATAAACCAAAAAAAAATATATGAGAAGGAATAAATATTACTGTAGATTAGATCAATTATTTAATCACATAATAATCTAGGGTTAGAGATGATGAAGAAGAATAAACTTACGATACCGGAAACGCTGCTGGTTGAAACAGATACTTTCTGATCGGTTAGGTAATCTCTCGTCAACAGATCTACAAATACAAAAACGGTTACAAATTTAAATCAATCAGTTACATACAGTTAATTTTGATGATATATAATAAATTAAGAGATTATTATAGTGATACCTTTGGCTTTTTTGCCGATGTCAGAAAAGAGGCCTGGTCCGGTGCTCATTTTTTTTTTTTTTTTTTCTTTTTTGAAGAATTTCTGATCTGTGTGTGAGAAAAATGAGACCGGATAGAGAGAGGTTAGGTTAATATTTGGTGGTAAGTAAGTGACCAAATTGTAATGTAATTACCACGTGTTTGATGATTAGGAGATGATCACATTAATTTACCAATTGCTTTTTAAAAATAGGTCATTTCTGGTTAAAAACGAGTTTAAACTTTAAAATACTTGCAAGCTTATAAGAATACTAGACGAGTACCCGTGCATAGCAACGGAATTTTATAGCGGCAGATAGTTGTAGCGATAAAAAAAGATTTTGGGTTATAAACGAAAAATAATAAAAGTTTGAGAATTTGAGGATTAAACATAATTTTTGAAACCCGGTTCGACCCGGCCTGTTCACTGGTTGAACAGATTCCGATCGAAAAAACGGATCAAATAAAACCGGTATTTATATTTTCGAAACCCAGTTAGACCCGAAAATTGGTTTTGTATGTTTTTCCCAATAATTGTGGTGTAAGCTTTAACTAATTAGTATATACCTTAAATACATTTTAATTTAAAATTATTTCATAAGTTTCTTTAAATAAATCATAGATGAACTTTTAAAGTTTGACCATAATTTTTTCACTTTTCAAGGTTGACATTTTTATTCTATAGATAGTATATATAGATACAAGCTTTCAATAATCTTTTTTAATTTTTATTATTGTACCAAAAGGTGATATTATCCGAGTGTTCTTATCCTTTAAATATTAGTTGTGTTTTAAATTTTCGGAATATGAGTTTTCATTATATATATATTTTTTTTATTTGGGAAAAAGGCAATTTGCATTAAAAGAAAAACAAGGAGTATGTACAGCATAAAATTTCTAATGCATTTTAAATTGCCCGGTAAGTTGTTGAGAGTGATCTATTAGAGAGTGTCAATCTAAATCGTAAATAGTCGCATAACAAATGCTAGGCGAATGACAATATTAATAAATATTATCGCTTAATTAAACATTAATTAACGTATGCTCAAATTGAGATTGTTCATGTCATACTTGTACTAATCTCTTTCAAGTTACTAATGAATTGTTTATGAATAGTTAGGTTTCACGTCTTCGTCGGGGCCTTCTTTATAGTTGTGGCACAGGGCCACCTAAATCAACAAGACGGCCCTGTGTATCAACCACTCTTTTGACGATACAATAGTTTGATGGAATTTCATCAGTTAGTTTAATTTTGTATGACAAAAACATCACCTTTAGTTAAAACATGATCAACCAAGTCGTAGTACGTTTACAAAGTAGAAACTTGTATGAAATATTCAAAATAGCACTTGCTAAAACTTACGTTTAAATAGTAGGAAACACTAATAAATTAAACAATTAGATAAAAATGAATAAGACTTCTCATTCATAATGATCATCCAGATATTGAGCAAATGATATTTCCCATGCATGAGATCCTTCCAGATAAAAATAAAGATACGACATATATGAAGGAGAATGTGTTTGTTTGATAACCTCAAAATTAAAAGATACGACATGTATGCACTTATGTTTTGTCGTATCTTTATTTTTCTAACCATTGACAACTATTCGGTTAGGCAATAAAGTCACTATGCAATACTTGCCATGTATGCACTTTTGTAATATTACAGCCGTGTATAATTTCTTTTAAAAGTTTCATAGTTTTCACTTATTCAATGAATAGTTTCTTATATTAAAGTTTCAAGAGTAGAATAGGCAAAACATATTTTCAATATTTCACTTTTATTGACTTTTTCACTTTGACCATTTTTACTTTATAAGTAGTATAGATGAGTTTTTTTTTTTTTTTTTTTTTTTTTTTTTTTTTTTTTTTTTTTTACTTTTGGTTTTTCTTTTATCCTAGGTGACTACATTTTTAGATAACTCGGAGTCGACGCAGGTGAACCTCCGTTGTCACAAGATGATTAATTTTCTTCCTATTGGATTTGAACCCTTAACCTCCTTTTTAAAAGGATGTTATTCTTACCGTTGGATCAGCCATTTGGTTTATTTTCAGATATGTTTAGTAATATAGTTTTAATTTTTATGTGTAAAATGACATTAAAAAAATAAAATATATACATAAGTATACAAACTAAAGCTAAAGGTACTTTTGTGATCAAACACATCAAAAGCTCAAGCATTTTTTAAAAATCTTTTTTTATATAGCTTTTCTTTTAAAAACTTATGAATCGTAATATTGTATTATACACATATATTATAAACTAACTTATTTAAAAGTAAATAAATAAAATAATCAAGTTATCATATGATCACACAAGTTTTGCGGCAAATATAACATATGTTTATTTTGTATTGTAAACTCCTTTAATAAAATGCTAGTAATATTGCGTAACAATAACAAAATTTGGATTAATGGTATAAAATTGTATTTGTAAAGTCATCATGGACCGTTTTTGTCTTTGATGATCATATAACCAAATCGTGATAGTAAGGGTGCGTTTAGCTGGGGAAAAAAATATCTTGATTTCTATTTTTAATTTTGTAAAAATTTAGAAGGAAAATTTATCTTCACAATATACTTGAAAATATAGAAAATGCATTTATTTTATGTTTGCATTTTCTATTTTGAAAAAAGGGAGGGAGGGTTGTAGGTTACAAAGGAAAACAATGAAAATAACTAAAATTTGTTTTTTAATTTTCCTTGTTAAGTTAAGAAATAGGGGATTTTGTGTTTTGTAAAACATTTGTTGAAAAATATTTATTTGAACGCGATCTCTGTTTTCCTTGTTTTTCACAACCCAACTAAACGCACCCTAAGATTTTTCTAGATTTTCATGTTAGGTTTACCAGACGAGTACCCGTGCATAGCAACGGGATTTCTAGCGGCAAACAGTTATACTTGTGATGTTATGGCTAAGTATTTCGTATTACATGTATACATAAAACGTAAAATAATTCAAATATAAGTGAAAAAATTTTAACATACGATAATTCAAATTAAGCTTAGAGATTAGCATTCATGTGAATATGGTATATTGGAGTCATTTTTTCATTTTAAGAAGAGAATGCATTAATCTCAATGGAAAATTGCTAGACCCATTCATAAAATTATACAAAAATTTCATTCGTTGACATGTCAATGAGTGATTATTTTAATAAAAGAGAAAAGAGATAGAAAATGAATCACACACATTACGAGTGTATTTTTTGTATGAGTCTTGCATTGCTAATCTCAAAGTACATATGAGTCTAGTTACTTTTGTATTGGGAAGATAATACATTTTACTGTACTCCCATGGTATATATGGGTCTAGTCATTTTTGCATTGGGAAGAAAATGTTTTTTATTGTACTCAAGCATCATTTTAGGTATCTTTTCCTTTTATTTTTTTCCTTAATTCAACTATCTAGAATTTAAATTTTTTTGAATTTAATTAAGTCTTGTCACGCATTTGATGGGTAAAAAAAAAAAATTAAATTTAAAATTAAAAAAAAAAAAAAAAAAAAAAAAAAAAAAAAAAACTATACTATAAGTAAGCTCATTCATTATTTTTAATCTATACGTTATAATCATTGTTACGTTTTAATAGCAATTTTGATAATCAAAAGATTTGTAAACCTTCTAAAACTTAAACCATAAGACTTAAAATATTCAAAGCAAGTCCAAATGAAAATATGAGAAAAAAAAAAAAAAAAAACACTACATAAAACCCCACGTAATAAACATGTAACATAAAATATTCAAGTATTTTAAGCTTAAGGACCCCCTGTTAGTTACTCAAGTATTTTTTGCTACTCATTTCAACATTCCAATTAGCGAGCAATAGCAAGGTTTCCTCATTTGGTTTTCAATTAGTTTGCATTTCTTTAATTGAGAAAGATAGTCAAACTTTCCTCCATTAGCTTTAATCAATAGTTGTGTACAACCACGCATTTCACTTTTCCATTAATTTCATCCATTAATTTCCCTTTAACATTCCATATTCACGTATGAATTCAGTTTAGATAAGGACACTTTCGGCATTGATCAATAATTCAACATTTCACTTTTCACATTTTCACCTTTGACTATTTTTACATTATAAGTAATTATGATTAAGATTAAGATTTACATTATAAGTAGTTAAGATAAGATATAAAACAAATAATTGTTGCGACTATTGCTTATTGTGTATAAATAGACATCTTGTTTATTTATTTTGAAATAATTGTGTTATCTATTTTTGGTTTCTAAAGAAAAGGAATATTGTAATCTTTCAAGTAAAGATCCATATGGATCGATTTAGTCCTTTGCTTGCTGTCGCAGTTACCACTTTGAAACCATATATCTTCTCAATTGAATTACTACTTGCTTTCTCCTTTTAATTTTTACGCGCGAATATTTTTGAAAATCAATTAGGACATTTTTAATTAAAGCTATTATATTCTGCAACTCTTTTTTCACTTTTGATATTTGAGTTGTACTTTCTTTCACACCTAACTTCAAAACCTTTGTGCTATTGCAATTTTCCGAAGCAGATTGAAGTATTGAACCCATGCCATGGTTTGTCTCCTATCGAAAGATCTTTTATAAAAAAAGATCTTGATAAATAGATTGTTTGTCTTCTATCAAAATTTCGAACATATGATAAAGTTTATTTATCTTTGAATGGTGTGATAATATTTCATACAGATGATACAAACACACTGATTGGTCATGGGATTCGGATCTTTACTCAACATTATTATACACCATGTAAATTAAACTGTTTGACCCATACATAATATCAGCTAAAATAAGTTAACTCTCGATTAAATACATATTTTATATTAGATGCCTTATAAGCAGTATTCATAACTGGTCATACAAGGTACAGTGACCAAACTATAACACCATTCTTACACATGAACATGGATAATTTACTTAAGGAAAACATACATTCCTAGGAGTAAAAAATAAAAAATAAAAAGAATAGTAATACAATCCTTCCCTACCCAGTAGAAACATAACAGGAATGAATGATCGGAAGCAGCTTAAAAGGCCAGGAGAGACCAGTCCATGTAGTGTCACTTAAGGAAAACATACATTCCTAGGAGTAAAAAGATAATAAAAAATAAAAAGAATAGTAATACAGTCCTTCCCTACCCAGTAGAAACATAACAGGAATGAATGATCGGAAGCAGCTTAAAAGGCCAGGAGAGACCAATCCATGTAGTGTCACAATACCAATCACGATATTATGTTCATTGACAACCGACAAGAACTGAACAGGGGATGGAGGAGCCTCCATCCTCTTCATTGCTTCAACCGCCATTTTGTCTGCAGTTATAGTCCTTGGTTTCCTGTTAGTAACAACACATATTTCAAATATGACCTTTTGACTCAAATAAACAGAAACAAAAAAACATGCATACACTTTTAAGAAAACAATATATCAGTTGCAAAATCCTTAGATCTAAGAACAAAAAGGCCTAAACCATTAGATCTAACACTAACTTTTACCACAACTAACCACCACACTCATACTCAACACATAAACCAACACATACAACCAGATTAACCACCGACCAAACACCACCACCAGCCGACAATACCACTTAAACCACCTACCAAAACCACCTAAACCCAAACCTTAAATACTGATGAGTGCTTAATCACTCATCCTTTTTAAGCCTTATTTCAGACCAAAAATACCAAATACTAACCAAAAATGCCAAGAGAATGCATGTTTTTGTATTTGTGTATGTGCAGGTACGGATATGAGAAAAATGAACGAAAACAAAGCAAAACCGACAAAAACGAGCACGAGATTGGAAAAAGGTCAAAAGCCGGAACCGGGGAAGTCAAATGGTCAAAGTCCAAGCTTAAAAAAAGTCAAATTCAACTTCAGAGAATCGTCAAAGTTACATATTGGTCCCTGGGCAATGTTTGAAGAAATGGCAACTCTAGTCCCTCATCTTTCAAGAATTGACATATTTGGTCCTTTGATGAATATTTGAAGAAAAAGTCAAGTATGGTCCTTCATGATTCAAAGAATGACAATATTAGCCCTTGGAATACAAAGTTGGAAATTTACATAAGTGGTCCCTTAATTTTAAGATTGTGCATTTTTGGTTCTTGGTAGAATTACTACACCTAAATTATAAAACCTTACACCATAAACCGGATCCACTAAAAACCTTTATACCCCAAGCCCAATACACAAGCCCACCCCCTAACTTATTATACCCAGTCCACCCAATAACCTATAACCCGGTCAATGCCATACCCCCCCAGTCAACACTTAAAATAAATAAAACCTCAAAAATAATACCCGCGCCTAAATTTTCCCCAATTCATACCAATACCCAGAAAATTACTGTTTACCAAGAACCCTAACCTTCCATCCACAAAATTACCTCAACCCCGTAATAATTACCCAATGATTGGGCGTTCTAGAAGCTGTCAGGGTAAGTCAGAGAATGTTTGAGGGACACGTGGTCCAATGATTTAACACACGGAGGATTCACATCACATTAATCAATCAATCAAGGGCTAAGGATTAATGGAAACGTCTGGAAGCATAATCAATGGCCAAGAATACACTCAAAGAAACACAAAGTGACGCGGATTGATGACCTGGACATACCCTAGCAGCTCCCTGCTCTCCTATATATACCCCCTCCATTTCATTGTAATAGTGTGCCTTTTTTATGAATTGTTATGCTGTTAAATTTACTTTGTAATGAATCTCTTTTATTAATGAAAAGTTTATTTCAGTTTTATTTTTATTTGTCTTAATTCTAGTTTCTCTTATTTACAGCTTATTACAATTTATCTGTTTTTAGCTTATTGTTTCTCTTTCATTATTGCTTTTAAATTCAGTAATACTTTTCAGCTTTATTTACTTATTGTTATTTACAGTTTATATAAAAAAAAAAAAAAAAAAAAAAAAAATCAGAAAATACTAAAAAATTAAAAAAAAATACAAAGTATTATAAAAACAAGCTTCAATAAGCTTGAGTTTTGTTAATTCAGTGTTCATATAAGCTTTTTATAGCTTTTGTGAAGCTCACTTTGGCACCAAACACTCATTTCTCTCATAAGTTCAAAAGGTCAACTGTTGGTCAACAAAGCTTATTGTAATAAGCTTTAGCTTATTTGGAGTTAAAGGTAGCTAACAAAGGAAGCAGTTAGCCTATCTAAAGATAGGCTGTGTGGGAGTCCCCCTCTGTTTGGCTGAGGGGTTTGTAAGTTCTTATTTTTAATTTCTCATCTTAATTTTTGCATTAATAGCTTATAGTAGTATAGATCTGTGAGTAGTTGTTTCTTATTGATTAATACTACTTGTGCTTGTGTTATTATATTGGATTATAGTAGTTTATCTCATCTGTGTAGCTTTTGTTGATTGGATTGTTGTTTGATAGTCACTAGTTCATCATTTCTGTCATACATTTGTGGATCTATTTCTGAGTAACACTTGCATCTGAGATCTGTTTTCTTCATTGGTTTAAAGTAATTGAACCATTGTATGTTCATAGGTTGAGATTTGGAGTTATTTTGGAACATTCTGTGGTGGTTTATAGTTGTTGACAGATTATTAGGGTGTGTTTGGATTTCATTAGTTTGCTAGTAGCAAGTTAGTCACAGAGGTTGATTTTGGTTCTAACAAGTCACTTAGGTTAATATTAGAGTTAGTATAGCATAAAATCAATAGCTAATTAGTTTAAAAAAAGTCAAAACACTAGCTAATTTCAAAACAGTTAAGTTTAGAAGGATTTTAGGATTAAGTTAGCTTATAGATAATAGTAAACCAGTAGCAGTAGCTTTTAGCAATAGCAAAATAGCTTAACATTAATTTAGTGATCAGTAAAGTGCAATCAAAATTCAATTTGGTCAAAGTTTTGTGTTCTTCAAAAAGTCAAAAGGTTTTTGGTAATCTGTTTTGGTCAGGTTTTCATAAGCTAGCACAGACCTCATTTGTGATTCAAAATACTTTTTAAAAGTTGTTTTGTGAAGTTTGGTAGTAGGTTTACAAGTTTCAAAAAGAATTTTGGGGTTTGGAATTGGTTAGCTTATTAGAAATTCTAGCTTAAGTTGACTGTTTCAGCACACAAGTGCCCTGCACATTCAGTGACAACCTAATTTCCTAGGTAGATTTGATGGTTTTAATTGGATTGGAAGTCCATTTTATTGGTGGATTCCTGTTCTCTGGTAGCTAGTGATTGTTTTTCATCCATAAGTTTGCCATTTTAAGCTTATCTTCTCAGCTTATTTGGTTACTCAATTTGGTGATTGGAACTAGTATCTGAATTCTTAAACAGGGGCTGCAAATTAGTTGTAGCCATCATAAGTGTGGTTTTATTGTTTCTCTGAGCTTGTCTATACTCATTGTTACTGTTCCAATTGGTTCTTGGCAATTGCTTATCAGTTTCAGCTTATTTGCTTATCTCATTGAGCTTATTGAACCTGTTTGCTTCATTGTCTGTGAATCTGAGTTTCATCTTGTTTCATTACTGTTCCATTAAGCTTCTTTAAGTTCAAAAATCATTTGGGTAAAGGTTCAGGTCAATTAGTCAAAAATTGCTTATTAATAAGCACTTTTCAATAAGCAGTTTTGGTCTAATCAGCACTTCCAGTGCTTATTTTTCAATTTTTCCATTTTTCCTAGCTTTTAAATAGTATTTTAGATTTTCCCTGAAATTTTCATATTTTTCTGAGCTCATTTGTTATTTTTCTTATTTTATTTTCATTTTTAATCAATTTTAATTACTTTTTAATTACTAAAAAATACAAAAAAAAATCAGAAAAACACCAGAAAAATCCAAAAAGTATTAGAAAATTATTTTTAGTTATTTTAGAATTTTAGAAATTTATTTTGCATTTTTCTCAATTTATTTGCATTTTCTTTTAATTCTAAATTAGTTAAATTAATTTTTAATTCATAATAAATAAATAAAAAGTCAAAAAAATATTTTTCTTTTTCTCAAAATTTTCTTTTATCATTTTTAATTTTTGAAAATTATTTTCAAGTTCGTAGGAGTAGCGTAGCTTAAAAGTCGCGTTTTATTTCGTTCGTTAACGTTTATTTTCCGTTTTAGCTTACTTTTCGATTCTACGTTACGTTTTAAGTTTGTTTACTTGATTTACGTGCTTAGTTAGTTATTTGTGCTTCATTTACTATTTCATTAGTGTAATCTCACAAAAATTACTTTTTACCACTTTTCACGACACGTTTTCCGAATCGGAAATTTGGAATTCCATTCACCCTTCACACGGAATACGACCTCGGGTTATCCGTATTTCTTTGCGGATCTCTTGAGCTTATATCTATACTATAATATTGATATTGTGTTTTTCACGAATCAATTTTGGCGCCGCTGCCGGGGAAGGTTGAAGTGAATTTTTGAATATTCGTTTTTAAAAAATTGTGTTTTGATAAGCCTTCATCTATTTTGTATATATTATATAAATATCGAAAAATCAAAAACACTTTTCCTAAAGTGTTTTCACAAAAATACCAAAAAAATAATAAAGTTACAGCCTCGACTCGATCGAAAGAAAGGGCGTTGTAAACCAAATAAGTCTCCCAATATAACTACGCGTGAAATTAATTGCTAATCGGATTACTTTGATTCTACGACCGAATAAGCGGAAAATACGGAAGCTTTGACATTAAATTGCAAGCTGAAGAGAGATCCATTCTTCTCTCCCGTTCCGTCGCGAGTAGATTAAGGGAAACGTTTTACAATTAACGTAACGTTTGAAAAAAAAAAAAAAAAAAAAAAAACAAAAGTTTAAGTTTTTGAATTTTGCTTTATAAAAACAAAAATACAAAAAGATTTTCCTTTTCAAATTTGATTTTCCTTTTATTTTTCAAAATTTGAGTTTTTGTGGTGTATGAACACCAGTTCATCTTCTAAACGTCTTATTTCTCCATTATCGAACCCCGAGAGTTTGATACGTCACACACACAAAGTTCGTTTCCCTAACATCACGGAAATGGAACAAAACAACCACAACAATCAACACCCTCCGGTGGGTGTTGTTCAAAATGCACTAACTCCCGATCTCCGAACGATGGAGGAGCTGTGTCAACCGACAATGCACGGTAGAGGCGGTCCGATTGCCCCTCTCAATATTGAGGCTACGGATTTTGGACTTAAGCACCATATGATTCAACAAGTCCAGAATTCGTGCCAATTTCACGGATTACCGGGTGACGATGCAAACAAGCATCTCGACAAATTTTTAACCGTCACCCAAAGTATGAAACAACATGGGGTCTCCGATGACGCCCTTCGTCTTTCTCTCTTCCCCTATTCTCTTACGCATCATGCTACCGCTTGGTTTGATCGTCTTCCCAAGAACTCGATTCATACCTTCGAAGAAATGGTATCGAAGTTCTTGGCGAAATATTTTCCACCATCGATGGTGACTAAACTTCGAAACGATATTAGCAATTTCCGTCAGCTTCCCGACGAATCTTTATTCGAAGCTTGGGAACGTTATAAGCTTGCTATTGATCGGTGTCCAAACCATAACATGCTTCTTGTTACGATTATCGATACGTTTTACAATGGTTTGACTTTGCGACATCGGGACACGATCAATGCAGCTGCGGGTGGAACTTTTATGAAACGACGTCCTGAAGATTGCTACGAACTTATTGAGAACATGACTGCTCATTACAATTACTGGGATTCCTCTGCCGAGAGGAATGAGTCAAGAACAACCGTTGCTCACAATTCTTCTACGTCTAATTCTGAAATAGCCGCAATTACTAAGAAACTCGATGATTTGTCGACTGCTGTTTTAAGAATGCACCAAACGTCTCAAAATCAAAATCAAGTCAAGAACCATCAAGTCAATATGGTGAACAATGTTTGTGAGACTTGTGGTGGTCCTCATTCGTATTTTGAGTGCCCAGCCACCGGTGGCTACACTCACGAGAATGTGTATGCTACCTCGGGAACCTACAATATGGGCGGTAACGGATACCAACCACAGGGTGACCGAAATCTTCTTAGCTACCGTTCGATCCATTATGTTGGACCACCCGGTTTCAATCAACCGAATCAAGTCAATCAAGTTAATCAAAATGTGCAAAACCGAAATCATCAATTCAATCAAAATGCAAATCAAAATCGGATGAACAATGGTTTTCAGAATCAAAATCATGATTTTCAAAATCAAAATTGGGGAAATTATAATCAAGGCCTGAATCAAGGGAATTTTCAAGGAAATGCTAATCATGGGAATTTTAATCATGGAAATCAAAATTTTCAGAATCAAGGTTTCAATAACAACAATCGTGCTCAAAATTTTCAAAATCCAGTTGTGAATCAGTCTTCTTCGGATGAATTACTTAAGCAGTTTATGAAAAGTCAAGAGGAAATGAATAAAATGTTAATCAATCAAATGTCCGAATTGAAGAAGTCTTTAAATGATCGACCCTCGGGTTCGGGTACTCTTCCAAGCAACACGATCGCTAACCCGAGGGGCGAGATCAAGGCGATCACGACTCGCAGTGGTGCTTTATATGAACCCACAGTGCCGACTACCTCTTCTTCTTCGTCTCCACCTAAGGTAGTGGACTGTGAGACCGTGGCGACAAAGGAACCGGTTCCTCCTAGTAATAATGGAGGAGCTGAAAACGTCCAACCTCCGGTTGTCCAAAAGTCAAAGGATCAAGAAAAAGTCGTTTTTGAGAATAATGTGAAATACAAGTCTAAATTGCCATATCCGTCACGATTTAACGATGAAGAGCTCCGTGCTAAGTCTAAAAAACAAATGGAAAAGTTTCTCGATATTTTTCAAAAGTTGCATTTTGATATAAGTTTCATGGATGCTCTTGTTTACATGCCAAAATTTGCCTCAACGTTTAAGAATCTAATAAGTAATAAAGAGAAATTGCTCGAATTAGCCGAAACACCGATAAATGCTCAATGTTCCGCAATTCTTCTCAAGAAGCTTCCCGAAAAGCTTGGTGATTCGGGAAAGTTTCTCATTCCGTGTTCATTGAAAGATCAAGACGTTTGCAACGCCCTGGCCGATTCGGGTGCAAGTATTAACCTCATGCCATTATCGATCTACGAACAACTTGGAATGGGGGCTCTTAAACCAATGAGAATGACTTTGGAGCTTGCTAATCGATCGATCACTCATCCAGTTGGAATTGCTGAGGACGTTTTTGTTCGTGTGAATTCGTGTATTTTTCCGGCAGATTTTGTTGTTGTCAATTTTGAAGCTGATCCGAGAGTTCCTCTAATACTAGGGCGACCGTTTTTACGAACCGCTAAAGCCCTAGTAGACCATTATGAGGATACTCTAACTTTACGACACGATGATGATATTATGATTTTTAAAGCCGATGATTCGAAATCAAAGAAGTTTTCCGTCAAAAGTGTTGATGTTTGTGATTATTCATTTGATAATTTTGTGAAAACGTTCGTCTCCGACTCTTCCCCATCATTTCCTCCAACTAAGGAACATGATTCTTTTTGGGAAGAGGTCGATGAATTTCTTGCTATTGATACAATTCCGTTTTTTGAGATTGATGATTCTTACTTTGATTCGGAGGGAGATACTATTTTTCTTAACAATTTGTTGAACGATGAACCGTCAATCCCTCCGGATAAAGTTAAGACGAAGATTGAGCTTATAATTGACAATCCTCTTGAGCCCGAGCTCGAGGAATTTTTACTAGACTTTGAGATTTTTACCTTCGATACGACTGAGGAAATAAGTGGCAATCCCACTTATCATCCTGATTTTTCTGATCCGACGTTTGAAGCTTTTAATTTCAATCACACGGAAGAGACGAGTCGTGGCAGTACCATTTCTCATGCTTTTATCTCTCTTCCGGAATATGAGTCATTTTGTTTTGACAAAATTGAATGTGAAATTGAAAAATTTTCTGAATATGAAAGTTTCAGTTTTGATCTTGAAGTTGATCATGATCCGGGTGGAGTTCTTAAGAATGAGAATTTTAAAGAAAAGTTTATCCCAACCCTCCCACCCGGAATGGATTTTAAAAGGAGTTTAAATGATAAAATTCATAATTTCACAATTATGAAGTTGTCTTTTGATAATGATAAGTTTTTTAAGATTGTTATCATAACGTTCTTGCCGTTTATAACGTTTGGTGTGATTTCTCTTATCCTTCACTCCGTTAGGAGTGAGGATGTTATTTTTGATCCTGGTATCATTTTTCAAAAGTTTCAAAATTAAAATACCAGTGGTCATCTCTTCGGGAGGGAACTTTCAACTAACTCAAATGTTTTTCAATTTTTTTTAATGAAAGCCCGAGAGAGATTAATTTTTCCATTTGCTCTCCCCAAGGACGAATTAATTCGGGGATCGAGTCAAGCTCATGTGACTCGGTGAACAAAAACAAGCGCTTCGTGGGAGGCACCCCATGCTTATCCATTTCATCTTCTTATTTTCTATTTTCTTTAATAACGTGACGTGAGGGGGGCGACCCTTTCCAAACTCGTGTTTTCGTGGTTGTTGTTTTTGAATGTTCAGGAATTTCCCCGAAGTTTCAGGACTCTCGTGCTCGTGGTTTGTCGTTCTCTCCACTCGAGTCTCATCCTTCGCTGCTCTTTCGGAAATTCACCATATCCAAAATCTTATCGACTAACGTTTATCTCTTGGCATACTTAATAAACGGCCTTAGATATTACGTAGGATTACCTTTACCCTTAAAACATTGAGGACAATGTTTCACTTTAGTCTGGGGGGGGGGGGGGGGTGAATCTTCGATTCGATTTGACCTGTACCGTCGTCTGAGCTGTTTAACTTACGCAACTCCGTTTTCCACCCAAAATTTAAGTTTTTGTCACCGCTTTATAGTCAAAAAAAAAAAAAAAAAAAAAAAAAAAAAAAAAAAAAAGTGAAAAAAGTGAAAAGATAAAAAAAAAAATATATGATATGAATAATAAGTTTTGACACCTTGTTTTGACTTTCCTACCGGCGAGAGTAGAAATAAATGTTCCGACTTGACCGGGCGTGTTGAGCCCTAGCTTGTCTCCCTTAACCAATATAATCAAAAGATTATGGCTAAGCATCCGCGGATCTCATTATTTGGGATTTTAAATTTGCGGAGATCGAGGAATGATAGAGTTTATTTGGAAGTTTCGTGCTATACACGGATCGCATTACTGGGATTTAAAAAACCCACGAGAGGTACTTGTGGCCTCCTTGTTCCCATCAGAAACGTCACAAATATATAAATAGATGTTCTAGGTTAATTAGTGGTATTTCGGTTTGAATAATATTTAGTTCTTTGTTTTCTTAAGAGAATTTTTGCTTTAGAAGTTGGGTACATATCAAGGAACATAAAAAATAAGAGCAAAAAGTGAAAAAATCAAAAGTCAAAAGTTGATTATCTATGTGGTTTTGGAGCTACCCGTTAAGCTTCCATTGATGTTATGAGAGAAAAAAAAATCAAGAAAGAAAAGTGAAAAAAGTGAAAATGAAAAAAAAAAGTGAAAGTTGAAGTTGTATCGAATAAGAGCTATATATGTATCAATAAGTTGTTGGCGCGTGAGGTGCATGTGATAAGTGATTAGTAATCAGTCACATGAGGTGCACGTGATTGTACTCCGCAACTTATATATTTGATATTGTATGTACCCCAAATTCCTTGATGTGGACCGAATTTCTATTGCAGTGGTTCTTAAGAGAAAATGAATAACTACTTATCGTTGTAACTTAGGTATCACTATCGGACTAACAAATATCGAAACGAGAAAATATGAAGCAATTCATTTCTCACAAATTAAAATCCTTAGATACAAAACTTAGGACCTGGGGACAAGAGGTAATACACAAGTAACTTTTGTGGGCAGTGTTAGCATCTAACTTCTGATAAACAATGATTTCGATTTTACGCTTAGTTTGGGAGCTTGTGAAAAATCAAGGATGACGATTTTTATCCGTACGGTCTCTTCTCTGTGAGAAGTGTTTCTACTCGTTGACCCTGAAAATTATCAACAGATAAGAATTGATAATGAAAGTCAAAGCAAACCGTCACCTATATAAAAAAATGAGAAAAGTAAAAAATAGTAGTTGTAGTTGTTATTTATGAAAATCGGAAAACGGAGCGTTTTTGAGAATAAATGATTTTACTATCTCTTTTGAACATCATTGCTACTTTACAACGTCAGTAAAGAGAGGTTTTGAAAATTATTTATCTTTTAAGCGTGAGGTGATGACATTGCGTGAGGGCACGGCAATACCTTAGTCTGGGGGATTTTGATGAGTGCTTAATCACTCATCCTTTTTAAGCCTTATTTCAGACCAAAAATACCAAATACTAACCAAAAATGCCAAGAGAATGCATGTTTTTGTATTTGTGTATGTGCAGGTACGGATATGAGAAAAATGAACGAAAACAAAGCAAAACCGACAAAAACGAGCACGAGATTGGAAAAAGGTCAAAAGCCGGAACCGGGGAAGTCAAATGGTCAAAGTCCAAGCTTAAAAAAAGTCAAATTCAACTTCAGAGAATCGTCAAAGTTACATATTGGTCCCTGGGCAATGTTTGAAGAAATGGCAACTCTAGTCCCTCATCTTTCAAGAATTGACATATTTGGTCCTTTGATGAATATTTGAAGAAAAAGTCAAGTATGGTCCTTCATGATTCAAAGAATGACAATATTAGCCCTTGGAATACAAAGTTGGAAATTTACATAAGTGGTCCCTTAATTTTAAGATTGTGCATTTTTGGTTCTTGGTAGAATTACTACACCTAAATTATAAAACCTTACACCATAAACCGGATCCACTAAAAACCTTTATACCCCAAGCCCAATACACAAGCCCACCCCCTAACTTATTATACCCAGTCCACCCAATAACCTATAACCCGGTCAATGCCATACCCCCCCAGTCAACACTTAAAATAAATAAAACCTCAAAAATAATACCCGCGCCTAAATTTTCCCCAATTCATACCAATACCCAGAAAATTACTGTTTACCAAGAACCCTAACCTTCCATCCACAAAATTACCTCAACCCCGTAATAATTACCCAATGATTGGGCGTTCTAGAAGCTGTCAGGGTAAGTCAGAGAATGTTTGAGGGACACGTGGTCCAATGATTTAACACACGGAGGATTCACATCACATCAATCAATCAATCAAGGGCTAAGGATTAATGGAAACGTCTGGAAGCATAATCAATGGCCAAGAATACACTCAAAGAAACACAAAGTGACGCGGATTGATGACCTGGACATACCCTAGCAGCTCCCTGCTCTCCTATATATACCCCCTCCATTTCATTGTAATAGTGTGCCTTTTTTATGAATTGTTATGCTGTTAAATTTACTTTGTAATGAATCTCTTTTATTAATGAAAAGTTTATTTCAGTTTTATTTTTATTTGTCTTAATTCTAGTTTCTCTTATTTACAGCTTATTACAATTTATCTGTTTTTAGCTTATTGTTTCTCTTTCATTATTGCTTTTAAATTCAGTAATACTTTTCAGCTTTATTTACTTATTGTTATTTACAGTTTATATAAAAAAATAAAAAAATAAAAAAAAATCAGAAAATACTAAAAAATTAAAAAAATACAAAGTAGTTATAAAAACAAGCTTCAATAAGCTTGAGTTTTGTTAATTCAGTGTTCATATAAGCTTTTTATAGCTTTTGTGAAGCTCACTTTGGCACCAAACACTCATTTCTCTCATAAGTTCAAAAGGTCAACTGTTGGTCAACAAAGCTTATTGTAATAAGCTTTAGCTTATTTGGAGTTAAAGGTAGCTAACAAAGGAAGCAGTTAGCCTATCTAAAGATAGGCTGTGTGGGAGTCCCCCTCTGTTTGGCTGAGGGGTTTGTAAGTTCTTATTTTCAATTTCTCATCTTAATTTTTGCATTAATAGCTTATAGTAGTATAGATCTGTGAGTAGTTGTTTCTTATTGATTAATACTACTTGTGCTTGTGTTATTATATTGGATTATAGTAGTTTATCTCATCTGTGTAGCTTTTGTTGATTGGATTGTTGTTTGATAGTCACTAGTTCATCATTTCTGTCATACATTTGTGGATCTATTTCTGAGTAACACTTGCATCTGAGATCTGTTTTCTTCATTGGTTTAAAGTAATTGAACCATTGTATGTTCATAGGTTGAGATTTGGAGTTATTTTGGAACATTCTGTGGTGGTTTATAGTTGTTGACAGATTATTAGGGTGTGTTTGGATTTCATTAGTTTGCTAGTAGCAAGTTAGTCACAGAGGTTGATTTTGGTTCTAACAAGTCACTTAGGTTAATATTAGAGTTAGTATAGCATAAAATCAATAGCTAATTAGTTAAAAAAGTCAAAACACTAGCTAATTTCAAAACAGTTAAGTTTAGAAGGATTTTAGGATTAAGTTAGCTTATAGATAATAGTAAACCAGTAGCAGTAGCTTTTAGCAATAGCAAAATAGCTTAACATTAATTTAGTGATCAGTAAAGTGCAATCAAAATTCAATTTGGTCAAAGTTTTGTGTTCTTCAAAAAGTCAAAAGGTTTTTGGTAATCTGTTTTGGTCAGGTTTTCATAAGCTAGCACAGACCTCATTTGTGATTCAAAATACTTTTTAAAAGTTGTTTTGTGAAGTTTGGTAGTAGGTTTACAAGTTTCAAAAAGAATTTTGGGGTTTGGAATTGGTTAGCTTATTAGAAATTCTAGCTTAAGTTGACTGTTTCAGCACACAAGTGCCCTGCACATTCAGTGACAACCTAATTTCCTAGGTAGATTTGATGGTTTTAATTGGATTGGAAGTCCATTTTATTGGTGGATTCCTGTTCTCTGGTAGCTAGTGATTGTTTTTCATCCATAAGTTTGCCATTTTAAGCTTATCTTCTCAGCTTATTTGGTTACTCAATTTGGTGATTGGAACTAGTATCTGAATTCTTAAACAGGGGCTGCAAATTAGTTGTAGCCATCATAAGTGTGGTTTTATTGTTTCTCTGAGCTTGTCTATACTCATTGTTACTGTTCCAATTGGTTCTTGGCAATTGCTTATCAGTTTCAGCTTATTTGCTTATCTCATTGAGCTTATTGAACCTGTTTGCTTCATTGTCTGTGAATCTGAGTTTCATCTTGTTTCATTACTGTTCCATTAAGCTTCTTTAAGTTCAAAAATCATTTGGGTAAAGTTTCAGGTCAATTAGTCAAAAATTGCTTATTAATAAGCACTTTTCAATAAGCAGTTTTGGTCTAATCAGCACTTCCAGTGCTTATTTTTCAATTTTTCCATTTTTCCTAGCTTTTAAATAGTATTTTAGATTTTCCCTGAATTTTTCTTATTTTTCTGAGCTCATTTGCTATTTTTCTTATTTTATTTTCATTTTTAATCAATTTTAATTACTTTTTAATTACTAAAAAATACAAAAAAAATCAGAAAAACACCAGAAAAATCCAAAAAGTATTAGAAAATTATTTTTAGTTATTTTAGAATTTTAGAAATTTATTTTGCATTTTCTTTTAATTCTAAATTAGTTAAATTAGTTTTTAATTCATAATAAATAAATAAAAAGTCAAAAAAATATTTTTCTTTTTCTTAAAATTTTCTTTTATCATTTTTAATTTTTGAAAATTATTTTCAAGTTCGTAGGAGTAGCGTAGCTTAAAAGTCGCGTTTTATTTCGTTCATTAATGTTTATTTTCCGTTTTAGCTTACTTTTCGATTCTACGTTACGTTTCTAGTTGCCTTACTTGATTTACGTGTTTAGTTGATTATTTGTGCTTCATTTACTATTTCATTAGTGTAATCTCATTCACATCACTTTTTACCACTTTTCACGACACGTTTTCCGAATCGGAAATTTGGAATTCCATTCACCCTTCATACGGAATACGACCTCGGGTTATCCGTATTTCTTTGCGGATTTCTTTGAGCTTACTATATCTATACTATAATATTGATATTGTGTTTTTCACGAATCAAATACCATCAATGATGGTGGTTGTGGTAGCGATTTCGGAAGGTGGTGGCAGTAAAGGGTTAGTAGTCTGGGTCAGTCGAGGAGATGGTTATCTGTATTAGATGGCATGAGAGAGAGAGGGTGTGTATAGGCTAGTTAAAGATAAAAGAATGGTAGGGTTTGTTAGGTTATATATGAGTTCGCTCGGTTTGTTTGAAATATTGTGTGTATGAAACAAGTTTCTTCTTCATCAATATGTTTCCTGAATTACTTTGCAATTCCAAACGCATAATTTGAACTTTCGAAACGCACATTGACTTTTTCAAATGCAGTACCTTTTATTTTTTGCAATTCTGTTTTGATCTTAAATGTCTTTGTATATTACAATTTCAACATTTCCTTATTATATTGACAAGGGTAATATGGGGTTGTCAATTTCCATTTTTAAGTTTTAGTTATCACTTTCCATTTTAATACACGTATTTGATTCAAGATATCCATAAATTTCGTTTCACATATGCAGGGGTAAAATCGGGATTGACCGAAAGTTCAGTTTTTCACAATTCCACAATTCCCCTTTGACCATTTTTCTTTTATAAGTCGTAAAGATAAGTCAAATTGTTTGCATTTTCATTGATAATAAATTCACATGATATTTTAAGGAAAATGTTAAAACTTAAATTTGAACACCAATAATAAAACACGAAAATGTAAAATCTTAATCATTACATTATTTAACAGGTTGGATACAAGTTTACAACATAAGTAAACTTCTCAAAACACGTGTGCTACTATGCCAGAAGTTCAACATGGCTATTTGGGGAAGGAGATTATTGGGGCTACAGCTTTTTTTTCACAAAATAATCTATTGTCCAAAAAGTAGTATCGTTTGGCTGCCAAGATTAAGAAAGATTATAGGAAAAATAATCTCTAAAATTAAAAGTTCATCCAACCAGCTTTTTAGAAAGTACTTGAGATTATTTTTTGTATAATTACCATTTTAACCTTCAAAAAACCCACATTCATTATAAATCATAATAAAACCCTACTTTAATATGGAATGTACACCGTGGATAATAATTTAACATCATTTTAACATTGTTTGTATTTTTACATGGATTTCATGCAATGCTACATATTTATGATTTATATCAATAATTTTATTTACAATTCTTATTCATATTATGTTTGTTATTTGTATGTCTAATTAAGTCATTTTACATTTTTAATCTAAAAATTACAGTTAGTTTGCCAAACATTACTACGAAAAAAAAAGCTACATTTTTTTCAGCACCAGCACAAGCAATTTTTGCCAAACACACCCATAGACCATTTATCTATAATACGGGAAGGTGCATACACCTCATATTTCGCATCAAAATCAAAATTTGATTCTATAAAATCTTCAAAATATTTGTGCCATATCTATCTATACTATCTAGGGTATGTTTGGCGAAAGCAACTGTTGCTGGAACTGAAAATGGTGCTGGAGATGATGCTGGTGCTGGAGATTATAAAAAGAGATTATTTTTGTAAGCTGCATGAAATAACCTTTGATATTAAGAGATTACGGAAGATTTTTTTTTTTCTTAGAATCTCTTATAAGTTATGCCTGCCAAACAAAGATTATTTTTTAAATAGCTTATTTTTAAAAAAAATAAGCATAATCTCAACAATCTTGTGTGCCAACACATGGCCCTAATAAAATAAGGTTTTTTACAATTGCCCTGAAATACAAGCATTAAAATTCCATAATTAGAAGAAAAAGTACAAACACCCAAAGCACAAGTATTAAAAAATATCATTAAATGTGGGACTAAATTTTTTTCAAACCCAAAGTTCTAAGTCAATATGATGTCCGCTCCTATTAAAGCGCTGTTTCAATCAAGTCATTAATATAATTCAATCATACAACTCTTTCTAAAAATCTTATACGTTCCTCTATTGCAAGCTTCTCCTACACTATTCTTAATTCAAATCAACCGATGCAGTTTCAAATCACCATTAAATGTCAATCACCAATTAATGTCACCCATTTAAAATCATATATCTACCTTTCTGTTTCAATTGATCTCACTATTACGATCTCCTTAATCTTCCTAAAATCTCAAACAACATGATATGTCTTTCAAATTGATTATGAGTTCCTAATGGTTTATTGTGTGTTTTTAAATTAGGTGTTCGAATTAGATATTGGAATTGACTATGCGGCTGACTATGTGGCTTATTATTTGGAATATTTTAATCCCCAGTTTTAATTTCTATACTTAGGGTTTTGGTGGTGATTTTTTTTATCTTTGGATATGAGCGGTTTGGAATATAATGGTTTTGGTTGATTTTTGCTTGTTTTGATGGTGTTTTAGTGCTAAAGATGAGATTTGGCCTTCGGTTTCGACTATTGCTGATTGGGTTTGTGTTTTTTGGTGGTTAATTCAAGATTTGAATGTCGGTAATTCGATAGGTATAGTAGTCATCATAGACTTTTCGATTGATAAGCACCGAGGTTGAAACTATTTATCTGATTATAATGTTTAAATGGACTATTCTAAATAAACCGTTTGAGGTTACACTAATTAAAACTGCTTATTCGTTTACTGCTTTTGATATATAGTAATCAATTATTTTTTGCTTTTGTGATTGAAATATGTTGTTTTGAATTAGTACCTTAAATTGCTTATTCTAAGTTAGTTATTTAAAGCAACGATCAAATAAGCAGTTTTGGTAAGCATTAGTAACTCCCCCATATTATCCAACGATTCCGGCTTTTTCATTATATTATATTTTATTTATTTTATTTACGTGTTTATTTGATGATTTTTGAAATTTACTATCCAAAGATTCCTGCATTTTTCAGTATTGGAGCAGCCTGCAAAAGTAAGTATTAGATATATTGATTGTTCCATGCGCTGCTCTATTATCTATCTAATTTATATGCTAAGCAACTGGTAACCTTTTACAGTGGGACTGCTGCCGTGTGGAAGACGTTTACAGATTTGTTTGACTATATTCCACTTACTACTTTGGTTTGTATCCCTTTTAAATCTTTCTTTTAGAACCACATGGTGCGTAAGGCTTCTAAGAATATAGGCACGAATAAGTTTTATGTGTTCTTCTTTGTGGTTGATTTTTATCTGATATCAAGTCTCCATTTTTAGATCGAGTCAGAAATGTTTTGTAAACGTTGTTGGATTATCTCCATCATTTGAGACCCTTGAAAGCACAAGAAGTTTTTATCATATTCAAGAAGTTTCACTTGGGAGGCCAATGTGTTATCTTTTATGGTCGGCCCAAGATGAGCAATGTGGTTATAACACTGCTTATCTATCAATATGAGAGACTAAATAAGCACCTTAAGTGTTGGTTAATTAATGTTTGAGTGTTCCCAAAACAGGGTAAAGACAATCAATGAGTATCGGATATTCACTTGAAATCGTGTTATCACTTTCCAATAGAAACTATTCGACCCTATGCCTGGGTTACACGAATATCTCTTTGGGATAAGACCAAGTGAAGTTCTTGTTTTAGGCACAAATCAAGAATAGAAATGTATTCAAGTGTTTAGGGTTTGTGTTGTATATCGTATCTCCATGCAGAATGTTATGGCCTCTATTTATAATAGAGAATACTCAAACCCTAGCCCATGGAATTATGTATAATTAACGGCCCATTAATTATATCATAATACTTTCCATAATAGTAGGAATCAGTGATTAAAAACGAGAAGCAGAATAAACTCATGCCATCAGTAGAATCATTCTAGTAGCAGAATCTACTAGCAGCAGAATCCACCATCAGCAGAATCCATACTAGCAGCAGAATCAGATCAGCAGAAACTGATTCACACTAGCATAACCAGTATTGAGTCAGGGGATTCAGTTACCAAATGGATGTACACTCCGTACCTCCAAACCCATTACCAGGTGTGAATTAATCCCTCAAGTGCACTAAATTTTCCAACAATCCTCCCCAAATTTAGTTCATTTCCTTTGCATGAAAAAATAAACACAAACAAAACATATGCATAAATGAAAATATCTTGAATATTAAATTCTCATCTTAGTACATTACACGTTCAAATATTCGAGAATCAGGGTGTTCTAAGAATTGAACCCTTCAACCCATTTGAATACCTGAAGATAAAATACACATACATTTTTGTTGGGATATGAAGATCAAAGTACTACTATGTCAAAGTACTGCTCAAAGTCAATGTGCTATTCAAGGTCAAAGTACTGCTCGTGATTGAAGATTAGTCAAAGTACTTTTAATAACAAGGACTAATATGCAATATTGTTTAAGGATTATTATGTAATATTATAAGAATGTTATAGAATTAGTTAGGGATAGTTTACTTGTCATTCAAGTAATTGTTGTAAACCGACTTAAGGTTTTCCTTATGCCTATAAAAGGAGCCTTAGGATGGTATTAGACATATGAGTTTTAGAGTTTCACAATACGATTTCTAGAAAACGATTTTAGAGAAGTTAGGGATTGTTAGTGAATCTGTGTTTAGAGAAGCAGGTTCAAGAGTTGGTTTTAATATAATTCAAAGTTCTTCTTAGCTTTGTGTTAGTAGATTCCGCATACTTTACAAAGTAATATCAGTGTTTCAATATTAATTATTTTGAGTTATTCAAGATTGTTAAAACCTTACAAGCTACAAAGTAGTTTGGTCAGAGTATATCGATCCAACAAGTAGTATCAGAGCTTGTGTGGAAACTCTGATTAAGAAGAAAACCTTTAAAACCGATCTTACTACAAACCCTTAAAGATGTCGACAGATGTTGCACCTGCTCCATCCATCACAGCAGTCAGAATTCCTATTGTCAAGAAGGGAGAATATGATCTATGGAGCATGAAGATGAGGCAGTACATTGCCATCACAGACCATGCTTTATGGGATGTGATTGTCAATGGCAATATGGTAATTGATGAATCCGTAGAGATCCCAGGACAACCAACACCACCTAAGCCATCCTTGCCAGCTACCACCAAAAGAAATCAGGATAAGGCTCTCAACATACCACTTTCTGCCATTCCTGATGGTCACTTATTGAAGTTTCATAATGCCAAGGATGCAAAACAACTATGGGCTGCTATTAAAACAAGATTTGGATGTAATGATGCTTCAAAGAAGATGCACAGGAATCTATTGAAGCAGCAGTTTGAAACCTTCACTGTTGGTGAAAGAGAAAGCCTTGACTCTGCCTATGACAAATATCAAAATCTACTCAGTATGCTAGTGTTATATGGAGCAGAGGCATCAGTTGAAGATGCAAACTTGAAGTTCTTGAGGAGTTTGCCATCTGCATGGCATGTGGTTGCTACCATGATTAGAGGACAACTTGGTTTGGATACTATGGACTTTGATGATCTTTACAACAATCTAAAGGTGTATGAGCATGAGATGAAGGGTAACAAAGGCTTAAGTTCACATAATATTGCCTTTGTATCTTCTGAAAATAGAAGCAGTACTTCCACTAAAAGTACTGCTTACCCTGTCCAAAGTACTGTTGCAGAGACACAGAATCCATGTACAACCATGGTCACTACCACTTCATCACCATCACGTACCCCCAATTCAGATGATGTTTTATGTTCATTCTTTGCTTAACAAGCCACTCTACCTATTACTTATCAAGAAGATGTCTTGCAAATTGATGATGATGCTATGGAAGAAATTGACATAAGATGGCAGGTTGCCATGATCACTGCAAGGATCAAAAAGTTTATGAACAAGACAGGGAGAGGTATTGATTTCAAAGCTAAGCAGAGGATAGCATTTGATAAGTCTAAGATTGAATGCTTTAACTGTCAAAGGACTGGTCACTTTGCAAGGGAATGCAAGTTTACAAAGTATCAAGCAAATAGGATGATTGAACAACCCAAGGTTGAAAGAAAGGAGGTCCCTATTGCTGATCCAAAGTCACAAGCTTTGGTGGCTCAAGAAAACTTATCAGAAGTTGACTGGAGTAATGAATTTGATGATGAACCAGTAACCTACTCTATGGTTGCATTGGAAGAGGTTGATTGGAGTACAACTTTTGATGAGGAACCAGGATATGAAGATTTGGAGTCAAGATATGGTCTAGGAAGCTTTGATTGGAGCATGGAAAGTGAAGAAGAACCTGTTCAGCTTGCTATGATGGCTACTTTACCAAGTTCATCCACTATCTCTGAGGTATGTTCCAAATGTAGTAACTCTTATCAAAAGATGCTTAAAGAATATGAAACTAAAAGAGATAACTATAGAAGGGCTAGGTCTGAGATAGATAGTTACCAATTGACTTTAGAGTCAATGGAAGCCAAGATAATCACTCATGAGAATAATGAAGTAGCTTGGGCTGAAAAATATGAGCAACAAGTTATCAATTAAAGTTAAGTGATTGGAAGTTAGGATGTAAAGTTTCTGAATTAGAAAAGGTCACTAAAGAAAGAGATAAGTTGCTAGAAAAACTTGCTGTTTGGAAAGAATCGGGACTATCACATGTTAGTTTTGTTGAAAAATAGAGAACAACAAACATTAAAACTGGCCTAGGTTATGATAATAGTTCAGAAGTACTCTTAACTAGGAACCAAGATTTAAATCTTTCTCAGGAGACCTCAACTAGTGATGAAGAATTCATAAGCTTAGAGGGAAACACATCTAGTGATGAGGAATCACCTTGTTCAACACCCCCTGAGTTTAAGAAAAACAAAGGATATAATGAAGTTCCTCCACCCCCAGGTAGTTTTCAACCACCTAGGACAGATGTTTCTTGTTTTGGAGTAGACAACTTAGAATTCAGGAAAAAGCTTAAAGGTCAATCTAATTCAAGTCAATCTAGTCCTGAGTTTTTAAAAGAATCTGTTGAGACACCTAGGGATGATAATAAGGGTTCTGGGAGTGAAAATGGTTTTTCAAAACAAGCAGTACTTCTAAAAACTTCTCAAAGTACTGCTAATCATTCAGCAGTACCTACAAGAAAATCTTTTCAAAATACTACTTTTTATAGAAAACCTTTTGGGAATGGATTTGGGAATATAGGTCCAAAGTTATGCTTTGTATGTTATAGCCCTCATCATTTGATTAAGGACTGTGACTATCATTCAGAATACTTAAGCAAATACCCAAAGACCACATCTGCAAACCATAAGCAAAAAGAGAATAAACCAAGGGAGAATAAACTAGCTTGGAACTACTCAAATAGGGTTAACCATAGTAATTTTTCAAAAGATTATAGGTACCCTCATCAGAAAAGACCATTCTCCAAACCCACAGTACCTTCAAGAAATACTTCTCAAAGCACTTGTCAAGCAGTACTTTCTCAAAGTACTGTTAGGAAGTTCCCCAATCAAGGTATTGCTAGCAAAGACTCAAGTGTAAGACCTAGGAGATTCAATTCTTACAAACCTAGAAGGCCTTACAACTCAAGAAAAACTGCTAGAACACAGAACCCAATACCAAAAGTTACAACTAAATGGGTTAAGAAAGAAAGTACTGATGAGGGTGACAAAGTACTTTCAGAAAATAAGGGTGAAAAAGGGAGTGTTGATAACAATTCAACACATGTTTTGGAATCAAAGACATTAATTCTTGATAGTGCTTTTAAAAACAGTGGTGATTAAATACTCAAAGAATTTGAGTATATTACTCCACAAGGGGAACACAAGTCAGTAATGGCTTGGGTTCCTAAAAGAAACTAACCCGTTTCATTTTTATGCAGGGCAACCCAGCAGAGGAGCTTAAAGATCATCTTATTGTGGTTAGTGGTTGCTCTGGAAGCATGACAGGAGAAAAGGAGCTCTTGTCAGATTTTAAGGCTTATTTTGGAGGAAGTGTTGCATTTAGGAATGATCCTGATGGAGGGAGAATCACTGGCAAAGGAACCATTAAGGCAGGATCAATTGATTTTGAGAATGTTAGATATGTGAATGAGCTTAAATTCAACCTTTTGTCAGTCTCTCAGATCTGTGACAAGAAGTATCCTGTGTTGTTTCTTGACACAGAATGTCTTATTCTCTCCCCTGAGTTTAGATTAGAAGATGAAAACTTGGTGATGCTGAGAGCACCAAGAACCAATGATGTGTATAGCATAGACTTGAAGAACATCAATTCTACTGAAAGAGCAACATGCTTGATAGCAAGGGCAACAATAGAAGAAGCACATCAATGGCACAGAAGACTAGGGCATGTAAATTTCAAGAACATCAACAAGCTGGTCAAAGGAAATTTAGTTAGAGGTTTACCTTCTAAAACATTCAAGCATGATCATTCATGTCTGGCTTGCAAGAAGGGTAAACAACACAAGGCTTCATGTAAAAAGGTTGAAGAAAGAACCATTAGAGAGCCTTTGGAATTGTTGCATATGGATCTGTTTGGACCTGTTTTAGCTGTTAGCTTAAACAAGAAGAAGTACTGTTTGGTTGTAACAGATGACTGTAGTAGATTTAGCTGGGTCTTTTTCTTGGGATTCAAAGATGAAACTTTTGATGCTATTCATGATCTTATAATCACACTTGAAAATCAGTTAAGACTCAAGGTTAGAGGCATTAGATGCGATAATGGGACTGAATTCAAGAATTAGCTAATGGATGAATTTTGTGCCAAGAAAGGAATTAAGAGAGAGTTTAGTATTACCAGAACTCCTCAGCAGAATGGAGTTGCAGAAAGGAAGAATAGAACTTTGATAGAAGCAACAAGGACAATGCTTACAGACTCCCAATTACCTGTTCCATTTTAGGCTGAAGTTGTAAGTGCTGCTTGTTATGTGTTGAATAGAGTATCAGTCACAAAACCTCAGATGAAGACACCTTATGAATTACTCGTGGGAAAGAAACCAAACATTAAGTTTATGAAACCTTTTGGATGTCCCATGACTATTTTGAATATTGCTAATAATTTGGGAAAATTTGATGGTAAGTCAGATGAAGGATACTTATTGGGTTATTGTACCAGTAGCAAAGGATTCAGAGTGTACAACAGGGCTACCAAGAAGGTTCAAGAATGTCTTCATGTTGAATTTCTAGAAGAACAAGAAACTCAAAAAGGTAAAGGTCCTGATTGGATGTTTGATCTTGATTTAATGGCCTCATCCATGAACTATGTACCTGTGAGGGAAGAAAATCAAGTTGTTCACAATGAAGAAGAATCACAATACATTGTTCATGGAGTCAATCTAAGATATGAAGATAATTCTAATGAAGCACCCAGTGATGAGAAGAAAAGTACTTTTGAACCTCAAAGTACTTTTGAACCTCAAGGTACTGTTGATCCACAAAGTACTGTTCAACCAAAAACCATTGTATCTAATGAAGGCCAAGCTATCCAAGATGAACTTAATAGGATGCTTCTACAAGAAACTATTGCTAAGTCCTATGAAGATGATCAAAGGAGAGCTTATGAAGCAGAAAAGAAGAAGGCTAAAGGCACTGATAGTACTTTGTCTCAAAGTACTACTGATCCATTTGAAAGTACTTCTCAAGTTTTAGATACTTCAAATTGGATAAATACTGATGATTTAACTGATCCAACCATGCCTACCTTAGAAGATACTGATGATGAATTGGAAAAAGAAGGCATTTTCTCTGATTCCAATGAAGACCTTGATTTCACAAATTTGGAAGATAATTTTGAAGTTTCACCAACTCCTACACTAAGAATTCATAAACATCATCCTGTCAGTAAATTATTGGACCTTCTACTTCAGGAGTGCTCACAAGAACTAAAGCTAAGAATATGTCTCAACAACATACTTCTTTACTTAGCTTTATCTACAAACAGAACAGGGTGAATCACAAGGATCAACAATTGTGCTTATTTGCTTGCTTTCTGTCTCAAGAAGAACCTAAGACAGTAAAACAAGAATTAGCCAAGGAAAGTTGGGTTGAAGCTATGCAAGAAGAACTCTTACAATTTAAACTTCAAGCAGTATGGGTATTATGTGATTTACCTGATGGTAAGAGACTAATTGGAACAAAATGGGTCTTCAGAGTTAAAAGAGATGAAAGAGGGAATGTCATCAAAAATAAAGCAAGGTCAGTAGCTCAAGGATATAGACAAGAAGAAGGGGTAGACTATGATGAAGTATTTGCTCTTGTGGCAAGGATTGAAGCTATAAGGCTGTTTTTTGCTTTTGCATCATATATGGGCTTTCCTGTATATCAGATGGATGTTAAAAGTGCTTTTCTATATGGCACTATCACAGAGGAAGTCTATGTTAAACAACCTCTTGGTTTTGAAGATCCTGCACATCCAAACAAAGTCTACAAGGTTATTAAGGCTCTGTATGGCCTTCATCAAGCCCCTAGAGCATGGTATGAAAGACTCTCTACTTTTCTATTGCAACATGGTTACAGGGGAGGTGCTATTGACAAGACCTTGTTTATCAAAAGAGATAAAAAGGATATCATGCTTGTCCAAGTGTATATGGATGATATTATGTTTGGAGCTACAAAGCAGTCAATGGTGAAGGAATTTGAAGATCTTATGCAAAAAGAATTTCAAATGAGCTCAATGGGTGAATTAACATTCTTTTTGGGGCTTTAAGTTCAACAATCAAGCAGTGGAATTTTCATAAGTCAAGATAAGTATGTGGCAGACATTCTTAAGAGATTCAACTTCACCACTGTCAAGCCAGCATCCACACCTGTTGATGCTAACAAACCTTTGGGAAAAGATGAAGATGGAGAAGATGTTGATGTCAAACTATACAAGTCTATGATTGGATGTCTAATGTACTTAACTGCATCTAGACCTGACATTACTTTTGTTGTTTGTTTATGTGCAAGACATCAAGTTTAACCTAAGGTTTCACATTTGAATGTTGTCAAGAGGATTTTTAGGTACCTTAGGCAACAAACTATGCTAGGATTATGGTATCCTAGGGAGTCCCCTTTTCATCTAGAAGCTTTCTTAGACTGTGATTATGCTGGTGATAACTATGACAGAAGATCAACCACTGGAGGATGCCAATATCTTGGAAATAGATTAGTGTCTTGGCAATGCAAAGAGCAAACAATTGCAGAAACATCTTCCACAGAAGCAGAATATGTGGCTGTTGCAAGTTGTTGTGCACAAGTACTTTGGTTGCAAAATCAGCTTTTGGACTATGGATTCAACTTCAAGAACACTCCTATCAACATTGATAATGAGTACCATTTGTATTGTGAAGAATCCAGTCTATCACACTAAGACAAAGCACATTCAGATCAGGCATCATTTTATCAGAGATTGCTATGAGCACAGGCTCATAAATGTGGTTAAAGTTCATACATATGATAATGTAGCAGATTTACTCACAAAGGGCTTTGATGTTTCAAGATTCACTTTCTTAGTAGTGAGTATTGGTATGATAAATAATTAAGCTATTTTTTAGGGGAGGCATTAGTAGTTAGTCACTAATTGAGGGGAGGCTACATATATCATTCAATAGAAAAGAAATTTTATTCATTATGATTCAAAGTGGTTACATTCATCTTTCAAGAAACACAAACATAACAAAGACAGAGATACATCATCAAAACAACCTACACCAACCCTACCCAGCCTACACCTTACACCCTACACAATCTACTCCACAGGTTTTTTTTCCTTTTCCTTGATAGCTCTGCTTTCCCTTCTGAGCAATCTTTCTCTTGTCATCAAAAGATGATTGCTTCCTTGGGCAAGCCAGGCCAAGCACTTGCTTTGGAGGTCTCTCTGGTCTTGCAGGCTTCTTTTGTGTAGACCACTTCATATTCTTTATGGCAGACTCAAGAGCTTGTGTCAAGGCTTGTGGTAATTCATTGGATAAAGATGGAGCTGGGGGCAGGGGTTGACACTTTCTTGTTAGGTTTTAGGTTGGTTGAGCTTGATGCATTAGAAGGGAAATAACCACTCCATCCTGCATCAGATTCAAAGTCAGAATCAGAGTAATAACTGATCTCTGAATCAGTGGAGTCATCAGAAGAGATGTATATCAATGGGAAGTGGCTCATGATGTTGATTAGGGTTTTTGTGATGATAGTTACAAGTTTTGATGAAGATAAGTGTTAATGCAAGTTCTTTTTATAGGCAAGTAAGTCTCAAGGGTTATTAATGATGATCATTCAATTCTACTTGCTTTGGTAGCTTTGAGGAGTAAATAAGGAAAGTATTAAATGTCTCGGGTTGACTTTCAGAAGATATTTTGGTCAAACAGTCAATGTTAATAGATATTTTGATGGGAAAGTACTTTTCCAAAGTACTGCTTTGTTCACAGATGAAAGTACTGATCCATATTACATGGAAAGTACTGCTTGGTGATTTGAAAGATACGCTGGCGTGTCAGGATACTGTTCCAACAGTCAAAAATACGGGTAACAACCTTTCGAAAGATATAGGGAAGATCAATTCCAAAAATAACGGTAAAATAATTTATTAACCGTGATTTTTTGTACAATATCCTTCTTTAAGCATATCTTTTTCATCTTTACAAACCCTTATTCATTCATCAATCACCACCAAATTCATCATCGATCATCATTCTTCTTTCAAACACACTTACAATGGCAAACCGTCCCACCATCACCAAACACAAATATGATTGCTAACCTGGAGAAAACACAAAAGAACCTTGATTTTCATGGAATCATTGACTTTCTCACTGGCTCATCCATTAATTACTCACTTTTAGTGAATCCAGAAGTCATTGGTCCTTGGATACAAGAATTTTGGGCTACGGCTAGGGCTAAACTAGAGGATGGAGAAGATGTTATTCATGCAACAGTTGTAGGAAGGGCAATTCGTATTACTGAAGCAACAATAAGGGAGATTTTATTGTTTGATGATGAAGAAGGAACTGTTTTGTTTGACAAGCAAGATGTTTGGGATGCACTTAGGGATATTGGGTATGAAGGTGCTTTAAACAAGCTTACTTTTCAGAAAGCACTGGTAAGTCCTCATTGGAAATATCTAATCCATGTTTTACTTCATTGTTTGAGTCCCAAAAGTACTGCTTGGGATCAATTTGGACATGCCATGGCATCTGTTCTAGTTGGCTTAGTTACCAATCAGCCATTTAATTTTTCATATATGATTCTTGATGGTTTGATTGCACACATAAAAGCTGGTTCACCATTCTTGATGTACCCTAGATTTGTTCAGCTTTTCTTAGAAAAACCACTTGAAGGGACACCAAAACCTCAGGATTATATTCCTAATGTTATGCTTCCACATAAGGTGTTTACTTTTATGTCTAATAAGAGTGTAAATTTTCTGTTCACAATACACCTTTGAATGCTTATATATTGGAAGTAGCACAAGCTGTTAGGGATGAAGTTGCTGAAGCTAGTGGTTCTGAACACTCTGAACATGTTGACCAATCTGAACACTCTAAGCATTCTGCATCAGTACATACTCCAACACCACCTCTTGCTTCACCACAACCTGTTGATTTAAGTGAAAGAACTACCTCAGTACCTGTTTCAAAGGAAACTCCTGTTTTTGTTGAAAATACTTCTCCACATTCAGTTTCCAAGGAAGGTACTTGTCTGCAAGGTACTGCTTCAGAGCCTACTACACCACTATCTCCTAATGATTATACTTCCACAGGTGGGTTTCAAACACCTGGAGGAGATGAGGGAGGTAAGGGACCACTGGATAACTATGCTTTGACAAGGGAATTCAGAAGGATGAAGAAAGTGATTGATACACAGGCTGCAGAAATCAAGAGATTAAGGAATAAATTCAGAAGGTTAAAGAGATTTGTGTGGCCACTTGTTCAAAACTTTAGACTTTATGTGAAGGAACAGAAGAAATCCACAAAGAAGAAGTCTAAGTCAGCCAAGCAGGCCTCTAAATCTAAGAGGAGTAAAAAGAAGACATGATCTTTCAAATTGGGGAGGAATCAGGAAGATAATTTGAATGAAGATGGTATTGGGTTTCAATATTCAAAAGATGCTCATCTTTGGCATTATCCAGAAGATCCTTTGAATTTTGTGCCAGAGAAACAGACTGATGAACCTGAGAACATTGTTCAAGAAGAGAATGTGGATGAGCAAGATATTGGAGTTCAAGATGTTGATGAGCAAGAAACTGAAATTCAAGGTGCCAACATTCAAGGTACTCACTGATGAGGCGAAAAATGAACCACTTTTAGGGGGTCATTTAAGCCCGAATTCGAATTTATTTGATCAAATATTGCCCTAAATCGTTCCTTTTGTGATTTTAGGTACTTTGGGAGAGAAATCTGGAAAAGGAAGCAATTCGGACGTTTTTGGAGCATAAAAGTGAAGAAAACGCCAAAGTCTTAATTTTCCATGCTGGGAACAGTAGGTGACGGCGTCAAGAGTAATTCTCTGACGGCGTCAAGAGCAGAAGTCCATGACGACCCAGTACAGATTTGACGGCGTCACGAAGGTAGGGCGTCAAGAGTAAAAAGTCATGACGGCTTGGAAATGATTAAGTCTTGACGGCGTCAAATGTAGATCAAGGCAGTCCGAGAATAGTTTTGGCGGCGAGGTGACGGCGTCACAATGTTTGTCTTGACGCCGTTAGACCTATTTTTCTATATATAGTTTTCTAATTTTCACACATTAAAAAGAGAAGTTTTGGGAGAAACCCTAAGTACGATTTTGGTGCAACTTTTACAGGTTTTTCAAGGGTTCCAAACCCTTGATACCTTTCATTGTAATTGAGATAAGTGTTCTTTTAATTCAATCAATATGTCTATGTGTTGGTTGTCTATATCTTGTTCTTGTCTTAATTCTATCATGCTAGGCTAGATCTATCTTGTGTTTGCTTAGATCTAATGAAACCTAGATGTTAATTATGTGTTGATTACTTGTTTATATTTGTCTTGGATGAATGATTTATATGTTAGGCTTAAGAAAACTGGCAGATCTCCAATTGGTAACATGCTTGAACGTCTTAAGAAACATGAACCGAGGCGCACTAGGTCTTTATTGGTTGTATTTAATGCATGAGCCACTGTTTACAATCCCTATAGTTGTGCTGGGCATGGTGTAGGAGGAGATAAGAGCTCATAGAATTGGGGAGTTATGTGTGCCACCCCATGAATGGTATTAAGGAATACGATCCGTCATCCATGCAATTATAACAAGTAATTAACGTGTAAAAGATGTCTAGGGAGTAGTGAAATCTAAGTAAACACATTTTCTCCAATTACTGCTCACAACTTTAGTATAATTTAGTTTATTTTCATTTTTAATATTTTATTTTGATTGCATCTTAGTATTGGGTTAGTTGAATAGCAACTAATTCCGCCCAAATCCTTCAAACCCGAGATTTTAATTTGCTTTATAAAAAAAATATAAAAATACAAAAAGAATCTTCCCTCACCTTTAGAACTAGTATTTAGGTTTTCTAATCCTAGCGACACTATTCCTAGCTGAACGATCAATCCCCCGGTACTTGTCACTATACTATACTACAACGATCAGGTACACTGCCTGGTGGGGGTTGTAAGCTTCTCAGGATCCCTTAAGAGGTAAAGCCTGGTGTGATTCCCACGTACATCACTCACATTCAAAGTACTGATGTTCAAAGTACTGGTGTTCAAAGTACTGGTGTTCAAAGTACTGGTGTGCAAAGTACTTTGGATCAAGACAATCAAGGTACTGCTGCAATGAATGTTGATGAAATTGGAACTTCTACAGCTGGACTTTCTACAAAAGCATTTGAAGATGAAGCTGGTCCTTCTAATCCAATTCAGCAGGAAGAAGTCAAGGAGAATACAGCTAGTAATGATGAGACAATAGCTCAGATAATGCTTAATTTGGATAGACCAACAGGTATACATATTTCTGAGCCTGCACAACAAGTCTCTGAATCTTCTTCTGAACCTAAAGCTTTAGATCCTAAAGACAAAGGAAAAGGGATCATGAAGGAAACCAAGAAGAAGAAGAAGAAGAAGTTTACTCTTGCACAGCTGAGAGAGATTGAAATTGCTAAGAATGAAGAGATTGCTAGACAGCAACAAGTTGTTTATGATGCTGAGTACTTAGAAGAGACAAGAAAGCCAGTTGATGTAACAAGAAGACCAATGACTATAGCTCAAGAAAAGAAATTGGATGATAAGTTTCTTAAAAGGAAAAGGATACAAGAATTTACAAAGGCTAAGATATCCAGAAGTGAAAGCACTGTGGGATAGTGTTCAAGAATCAATTAAGAGAGAACTGGATAACTTTGTGCCTATGGATGCTGAAAGAGAAAAGAAGTTAGAAGATGCGATGAAAGAACAAGCTGAGAAAATAAAGTTAAAAAGGAAGAAAGCTATTCAGGATGATCAATTGTCAAAAAGGCTTAAAATGATTAGATCAGATACAATTGATGAACTGAAGAATTATTTCAGAGTTGTTGATTTTGAAAACAAGAAAACAGAAGACTCTGGAAAGAAGTCTAAGATTATCTCATTCTCTGTGGTTGAATCAACTGAAGGAAATTATCTCATGTTTAACAGAGAGGATGAAAGCTTTACTGTGTTCAATATGCTATGGGATGTTCTACACATGATAGATAGAGAAGATCTATACAATTTGTATTTACAAGTGCAGACTTACTATGAGAATATTGAAGCAACAGGAGTGGGATTAATCTTACTTGGAGATTTGATAACCATCTAGGAGACTAAAGAAATAAGTAATGATACTCTGTGGAATGATCAAGAAAACTGGGAAATAACAAGATGGAGATTCTTTGAGTCATCAGGGGTTCATTCACTTGAGATGGAAGATGGTACCATGATTCATAAGTTAGCAAAAAGAAGATATCCTTTGATAAGAGAACTTATGCTCAGGATGTTGGATCATGGAATAGAGGTTGAGAATGAAACAGAAGTAGCATTAATGGTGATAAAGCCATTCATAAGATGGACTACTTTAAATGAATGATATTGCATAAGTGCTGGTATGATCTTAATTATATAAATCTTTTGAATAAAAAATACTTTTCTCAAAATACTGCAAAAAAAATAGTACTTTATCAAAGTACAGCTTGCTGCATAAAACCAGTAAAAGCTTTTTGTATAATAAAATAAACTTTTTTGAAGCTTAAGATGATATCAATAAAAGGATTTGAAGAGTAATACATGGTGTTAGTACTTATACTACACAACAAATGGTAATCAACTCACCATGTCTAACAGACAAGAAAGAGTTTGACTTATCATAAGGGTACGACTCTGATGTGATAATCAAATCTGTTTTTAGTTGACAATTTTTACTAAAAATTGTATGGTGTTCAACTCACCATATCTGTAAAAGTGAAGAGTTGACTAGCCCACAAGAAAATGGCTTGTGGTAAAGGCTGTGGAAAATCCATTTTTTGGTAATTAGTTCACCATGGTTGAAATCAAAGAACTAACTAGTCCAAAAGCAAACGGCTATTGGTAAAGACTAATCAAATCCGTTGATAGCTAATGATTTGCTAAAAATCATATGGTTATCAATTTACCATGGTTGTTCTAACCTAAACATTGGCTACTCCAGAGTTAATGGCTTTGGTAAAGAGACATCAAAATCCATTAAAATTCAATGATTCACCTCTCACAGAAATTTACACATCTGGAAGTGATGAGAATAGTATGAAACTTTAAAAGATTTGATGTACACTTTGTCAAAATACTGCTCAGTTGCTGTGAAGATATCATCTGAAGCTGAAGAAGATCACTTTGACATACAAGACACAAAAGACATAAAGATATAATTTTCCTTGATGATAAAGATGTTGAAGATCAAAGATTACAAAGAAACTTGAAATCAAGCAAGTGGAGTTCAAGTTAAGGGAGGATTGTTGGGATATGAAGATCAAAGTACTGCTATGTCAAAGTACTGCTCAAAGTCAATGTGCTGTTCAAGGTCAAAGTACTGCTCGTGATTGAAGATTAGTCAAAGTACTTTTAATAACAAGGACTAATATGCAATATTGTTTAAGGATTATTATGTAATATTATAAGAATGTTCTAGAATTAGTTAGGGATAGTTTACTTGTCGTTCAAGTAATTATTGTAAACCGACTTAAGGTTTTCCTTATGCCTATAAAAGGAGCCTTAGGATGGTATTAGACATATGAGTTTTAGAGTTTCACAATACGATTTCTAGAAAACGATTTTAGAGAAGTTAGGGATTGTTAGTGAATCTGTGTTTAGAGAAGCAGGTTCAAGAGTTGGTTTTAATATAATTCAAAGTTCTTCTTAGCTTTGTGTTAGTAGATTCCGCATACTTTACAAAGTAATATCAGTGTTTCAATACTAATTATTTTGAGTTATTCAAGATTGTTAAAACCTTACAAGCTACAAAGTAGTTTGGTCAGAGTATATTGATCCAACAATTTTCAAACACTAAAATACTCCTGACACTATACAAGCCATGTGTCCATATCCAATTCATAAATGTTGTAAAAGCTAAAAGTCCAAAGCTTCCTGAAGCGGCAAAACTTCAACATTTACATAGGTGGTTCCTCTTTATTCATGCTCATGCTTAACACTTTTTCAAAGAAAATAACCATTGAGAAGTAAAGACTTCATCCTCCTTTTCCAGCAGGTTCTGAGCACAACCTTGGGATGACAATAAACATGTGCTCCAGTCCACTAAATGTTCAGCTTTCCACATTGAACTCAGCTCCCAAGTTTCCTCAGGAGGGAGTTGCGTGTCTTAGCATTCAGTGACTAAGTAGGACTTTAAACCCATCCCTTTAGTAGACTTTAAAACCAAGTCTCTAGCTAAACCCTTCGTCAAGTGATCAGCTAAATTATGTTGAGATCTAACAAACTCTATAGATACCACCCCATTCATGATAAGTTCACGAATCATGCTATGCTTGACACCTAAGTGTCTAGACTTCCCATTGTACATCTGGCTATAAGCCTTTGCCAATGTAGCAGCACTATCACAACGGATAGAAATAGGTGCTATAGGTTTAGGCCACAATGGAATCTCAAGAAGCAAGTTTTTCAACCATTTAGCTTCTTTGCCAGCAGCTGCTAAAGCTACAAATTCAGATTCCATGGTTGAACTGGTAATGCAAGTTTGTTTCTTAGATGCCCAAGAAATTGCACCTCCACCAAGTAGGAATACCCAGCCACTAGTAGACGAATTGTATTCAGTGTTACTGATCCAACTTGCGTCAGTGTATCCTTCTAATACTGAAGGATAACTAGTATATGAGAGACTATAATCCATAGTTTTCTTCAAATACTTAAAAACCCTTTAAATTGCTTGCCAGTGATGAGCACTATGATTACTAGTATACCTGCTCAGTTTACCCACAGCAAAAGCAATGTCAGGTCTTGTACAAGTCATGGCATACATCAAGCAGCCAATCACCCTAGAATACTTAAGTTGAGATACAACTTTTGCCAGTATTAGGCATTAGCTTCTCACTTGTATCCATAGGAGTACTCACTGGAGTACACTCAAAGTAATTAAATTTCCTCAACACCTTCTCAATGTAATGAGACTGAGAGATAGAAATTTTGTTACTTTCATGTTTAATCCTAATGCCAAGGATAACATCGGCCTCCCCCATATCCTTTATGGAGAACTTTGATGACAAAAATGCCTTAGTCAGGTCAACCTGATTTTGGTCAGTGCCAAAAATCAACATGTCATCAACATATAGACAAATGATGACTCCTTTACCAGATTCATCAAATTTGCTATATACACATTTTTCAGCTTGATTAAGTAAATAACCACTAGACAAAACCACTTCATCAAACTTTTGATGCCATTGCTTAGGTGCCTGTTTTAGTCCATAAAGAGACTTAATCAGTTTACACACCTTGTTTTCATTGCCAGGCATGATGAATCCTTGAGGTTGGTTCATGTAAACCTCCTCATCTAAATCACCATTCAAGAAAGCTGTCTTCACATCCATCTAATGAATAATCAGATTGTGAATCGATGCCAAAGCAAGCAACAATCTTATGGTACTGATACGAGCCACAGGGGTATAAGTATCAAAATAGTCTATTCCTGACTTTTGTTTAAAGCCCTGAATGACTAGTCTAGCCTTGAACTTTTCAACAGTTCCATCTACCTTAATTTTCTTTTTGAAAATACATTTGCTACCTAAAGGTTTGCAACCAGGTGGTAGATCAGTCAACACATAAGTGTTATTGCCCATGATGGAATCCATTTCATCATTTATTGCTTCTTTCCAGAACGCAACATCCTGGGACTTCATTGCTTCTTCAAATGTTTTAGGATCATCCTCAACAATGAAGCAATAGGAGTATTGATTAGAGACCTCACTCCTTGTACCTTCAATTAAGTATAATTGAAACTCAGGTCCAAATGACTTTGGAGTCCTAACCCTTTTGATTCTTCTGAACTCAGGTTCAGGTTGTTGTTCCACAACCTCGTCAGGGACCTCATCAGATACCTCTGAAACACCAATGTCATTGGTTCCATTTGGAATTCTTTGATTTGGTCTAGGGACTGATGAGAATCTATTCTCATCAAAGAGTGCATCCCTTGATTCAATTATTGAGTTAATTGAAACAGATTCATTAGGTTCAATAACATAAAACCTATATGCCTTGGAATGCTCAGCATATCCAACAAAGATGCATTCAATGCCTCTTTCACCCAAAGTTTTCTACTTTGGATCAGGGAGTCTTATAACAACCCTACAACCCCAAACCCTGAGATAATTCAGGTTGGGTTTCTTTTTAGTCCAGAGTTCATAAGGAGTTATCTTGTTCCTTTTATTAGGAACCCTATTTAGTAAATATGAAGCTATTAACATAGCTTCACCCCAGAACCCTTGACTCAGCCCTGAATAGAACAACATGGAATTAACCATCTCCTTCAGCACCCTGTTTTTCCTTTCAGAAATTCCATTTTGCTGAGGAGTATAAGGGGCAGTCGTTTCATGGATTATACCAACAAACTGAAAATAGAGAGTATCCATGTACTCACCTCCCCTATCAGTCCTGAATCTTTTGATTAGAGACCCTTGTTGTAATTCAACATCAGTTTTAAATACTTTAAATTTATCTAATGCTTCATCCTTAGTTTGTAACAAATAAACGTAACAAAACCTAGAAGCATCATCAATAAAAGTCACAAAGTATTTCTTGTTCCCCAAAGAGGGAGTAACATGAAGATCACATAGGTCACTATGAATCAACTCCAAAACTTTAGTTTCACGTTTTACACTTTGAAATGGTTTCTTAGTAATTTTGGTCATCATGCAAGTTTTACATATCAGTGTCCATATCAAAGGCTGGAATTAACCTATCCTTAGACATATCTCGCATTCTTTTAAAGTGTACATGGCCAAGTCTTGCATGCCATATGGTTGAATCATTAAGTTTAGGGGTTGATATAAAAGCAGAATTAACATTATCATGAACAAGATTAAGTCTGAACATTTGATTACGCAAATATCCAAAACCAATAAACACACCATGTTTAGATAAAATAAACTTATTAGATTCAATAACTTATTTATAACCACAATTATTCAAAACACAACTAGAAACCAAGTTCTTTCTAATATCAGGAACATGCAGAACATTAAACAAAGAAACAATCTTTCCAGAACTAAACTTCAAATCAACACATCATTTTCCATGCACTAGGGCAGTTGACTCGTTTCCCATATGAAGAATAGAACCATCATTCATTGACTCATAGGTCTTGAACCAGCTTCTATCTTTACACACATGAATTGTTGCACCAGAGTCAACCCACCAAGCAACATCATCATCCTGCATAAAATATATTTTAGATATATATGTAACATAATAAATCTCAAAAGATTTATTAAATATATTCTGACCTTTCAGAGAATTTGTGTTACCATTCCCTCCACTTGTGCCTGATCCATTGGCTTTATTGCCAATCTTAACACCTTTACAATCCTTCCTGAAGTGTCCAGTTTTACCACACTTCCAACAAGTCACTTTTGGTTTCTTATTAAGATCAGATTTGGTGTTATCCTGATGCTTACGCTTGCCCTTGTTGTCATTGTTCCTGGAGGAGTTGTTATGCTCCACCATATTGACAAATGATGGACCAGTAGCATTGCTACTATTTGGCTTGTGAATGTCTTATGCTTTGAGTGAATCCTCAATGCGCAAGTGACTGCCCAACTCAACAAGAGTTAATTCCTCCTTCTTATGTTTCAGCATATGCTTAAAATCTTTCCAAGAAGGAGGTAATTTATCAATGATACAAGAGACTGAAATAGCCTCATCCATGTTCATCTTGTGTTGTGTGAATCGACCAAGTATACTAAGAAGTTCATTGTATTGTTCCATGACAGGTCTAGAATCAACCAGTTTGTAATTGTTAAAATTACTTACAAGGAACTTCTTACTTGATGCATCCTCAGCCATATACTTGGCTTCCAAGGAATCCCATAGTTCTTGAGAAGTTTCAAGATTCTGATAAATACCAAATAGAGAATCAGACATACCATTGAGAATTAAACCCCTGCAAACATAATCATCGTTCTCCCGTTTGCTTCTTGCCCTCATCTGTTCCATAGTAGCATCTTCTCCATAATCTTCTGGAATCTCAGTTGTCAGAACATAAACCACATTCATACTTGACAACAAGAAGTGCATCTTCTTTTGCCATCTTCTGAAATCAACACCTTCAAACTTTTCCAACTTTGAAAAGTTAGCGGCCATTTGTCTCATAGCACCAACCATTGATTATCACTAATAGTTTCTATTGATTGTTGGTTATTATGTGTTTGAGTGTTCCCAGAACAGGGTAAAGATAATCAATGAGTACCGGATATTCACTTGAAATCGTGTTATCACTTTCTAATAGAAACTATTCGACCCTATGCCTGGGTTACACGAATATCTCTATGGGATAAGACCAAGTGAAGTTCTTGTTTTAGGCACAAATCAAGAACAGAAACGTATTCAAGTGTTTAGGGTTTGTGTTGTATATCGTATCTCCATGCAGAATGTTATGACCTCTATTTATAATAGAGAATACTCAAACCCTAGCCCATGGAATTATGTATAATTAACGGCCCATTAATTATATCATAATACTTTCCATAATAGTAGGAATCAGTGATTAAAAATGAGCATCAGAATAAACTCATGTCATCAGCAGAATCATTCTAGCAACAGAATCTACTAGCAGCAGAATTCCACTAGCAGCAAAATCCACCATCAGCAGAATCCATACTAGCAGCAGAATCAGATCAGCAAAAACTGATTCACACTAGCATAACCACTATTGAGTCAGGGGATTCAGTGATCAAATGGGTGTACACTCCGTACCTCCAAACCCATTACCAGGTGTGAATTAATCCCTCAAGTGCACTAAATTTTCCAACATTAAGTACAGAAATGTGATACGCAAATGTGATACGCTGTCCTTAGGTAAGTGTTACCTAATTTGAATTTTTCCTAAATGATTTTCATTGTATCCTCAACGTTTTAACTTCTTTGGCCTGCACCGAACCCGCATGTTATACCACATGTATTTCTAACGTCTCAAAATGCTTTACTGTTTGCTGAATTTTTCCTAAACGAATTTAGCGTTGAAGTTGATCTCTTTTGGATGCTTAACTATGTTAATGGACATGGAAGCAACTCCATTAATTCGATAAAAACATGTACGTATTTTGCAGGTATACTACTGTAAGTTTGTCATATTCTGCTTTAGTTGCTAACTGGTGTTAAATTTTGTAATGATGGACTATTTGATCAAATTGGTTTACGGTTTATCCAACATCTTTCTGCTGCTGAAATCAGCCTACACCTTTAACATACATTGTCCTCATATTGATAAAGTATATTGACTATAATGTTATCATCTTTATAAGTTGGATAGATGGTAAATCTTTAGCTGTGTAATCTTGGTTTGTAAGTTCTCTGACAAATTACATGTCTTTTATTTGTAGCTTTTAACATGAGAAGAGTAATCGCGCAAAAAGGTTAAGTTGTAATAGAATGTGCAGTTTGGTAAAATATATTCGTTTTCGTGTTTTCGGCCTTCAACATGTGATGAACATGGGAAAATTCGGCATAAATGTTATTCTATAGTTTTGTATGATCCTAAGAATTTAGAAGTGGGCCAGTTGAGGTATCAAGGGAATTATGTTTTAACGAATAAGTATAATGCGGTTAATTTTATACCCAAGAGTTTCTTTGAGTGGTTTAAAAGGGTTGCGAATATTTATTTTTTGATTGTGACATCTGTATCGTATAGTCCGTTATGTGATTGACTCAACGGCCAAAAAGTTATGAATTCAAGTGGCGTGTCTATTGAGCATATAAATATCTGAAGCAAATGAACTACTAATTTGACACACAATTTAAGTTTTGTGTTTGAATATTACGCATCATGTTACTATATAAGTAAAAGTGTTGTAGGTCACGTTGTTTGTAATTAAAATTCCAACTCTATTACCTCAAGCGAGCTTGCTATACGCTATTTAAATATTTATACCTAGAGAATAATGAGATAGCAAGTGTGACATATCACTTTGAAGGAAGGTTAGTGTTTATACATTAGAGAACAATGAATATGCAAATGCTTGACGTGATTTTAAAAACTTGAGAACATAGTTATTTAGAAATTAGGAGGGTATATAACTAAAACATTGATCAAAATGTGTAAAAAAGAGGAATGCAATTTATAACATATATTGAGACTTCATTGAGTTAATGGGTTTATTTAGTTGAACTTACTATAAAAAAAATTAAATACAAACAAATTTACATATCAGGTTGTCGTGTTGGACCCGATCGAACTTGAGAAGCTTTAACATATCAACCTTAAAACCGAGCATATAAGAAATATGCTCGGTTTACCCGATAAACCCAGTATGGTGTTTTGAAACCCATATCAACCCAACCCTATAAGGTATTTAACATTGACCACATATTTTTTCTCTTCAAGATTATCTACAAATTGTAAAAGACAATACATGCACTTTTATTATTTTTAAAGTTACAAACCAAATTGTTTATTGTATCATTGACATATTACTGATTATACCCAACCCTAGAAGATATTTAACAGTAATGAAACGGGTTGTAGGAGTGATTAAGTGATTTTATATATAAGCGTAAGATATTTTCAACTGCAATAGCTTGATGGAAAGTGATTTAGAAGGTATGACATGTCGTTTTTATCTTCATGCATCATACATGGTAAACACCTAAAATGAAACGGGTTGTAGGGGTAATTAAGTGATTTACAATATAATCGTAAGATATTTAATTGCAATTAAACAGGTTTTAGGAGTGTGATGAGTCTCGTATTATACATATTTATACCCCGATATTATGTAAATTAAATAGTAAAATAACCTTATTTGTAGGACTTTTGGTACTTAATACATGAATGAACATGCAGGACTAAGGATTGAAGGAAAGACGCAAGATATTCATACATAGCTTGGACAAAAGCACGCCGATCTTATGAAAAAGTGTGCCGCCTAAGGGCACCTTTGATCAACTATGCAACTACGAGTCAAACAGTAAAGTACGCTGGTTTTATGTTATATGAACGCCGCTTACGCAAAGAGAAGACCGCCGGTTTTACACTTGTTGTGCGGCGTACTTCCCCTGGTAGTTATACTTCTACATTAATGAGCCACATCAATGATGAGCCCGGTCATTTGCTTATCATTACTATTTAGGGACTTGCTAGGGCAAAGTTTTCACTATAAATAGGAGCTCAATTCGGAGTATTACACACACCTCAATCAAGAAACATCTCTTGATCATAAGAAGCAGTCTAGTAGTGGTTTGGCACCAAAAACCACTAGCTAAGGAATTGGAGGCAGTAGCAACTTTGGGAGAACAATATTGGAACGTGAGCATACTTGTAAAATTTGGTATAAACTCGTTCTAATGATGATAATACTTGTTTACGTTGTTATGAATACGAAGTAGTACCTTTATGTTTGTTTAAGTAACTTCTGCCATGAGTTGAACATAGAATTTGTATCATGAATATTGAATCTACTATATGTGCATTTGATATGTTATTGTTTAGTCTCTTATCATTTGTCTTTATTAATCATTATGATTGTTTAAAGGTCAAAAGATGCAATTGTGTTGATTACATTATGACTCATTTGTCTATAACGAATCATTGCTATGCTTGTGAGAATTGGATAGTAAAACAAATGTTAACCCTGACTATGACATGTTTAAGGACTAGTCTCATGTCTAACGACTTGACTAGAGGAAATGCATACTTAGTACTTCATACTTGGACCATACTTTATGTACTTTGTGTATCTAGGATCAAAGGCCGAAAGGAGATTCTTTTACATAAAGTAGATATACTAGTTTACATGATCACCCGTCATGATTTACTTCTATGCCTTGTCCATGTATTCTCTGTGATACATATGCTTGTTTATCTTATGTGCTCAGCCTTGGACAAACGTACCTTTAGAATAATTTGGCAATACATTTCAAAAACCTTAAATCCAACAAAAATGGTTTTAGTGATAAGTGACAATCATCGGAATCTAATTTTGTTACTCACAACTAACAAAAGAAACAAATACCTCTCTTGGGATGACCTAGTCTTGCCTAAACCTTTACTATAAACGGGGTTATACTTTTACCCGTGTGTTTTGTGTATTAAGGAATCGGTAGAACTAGTCTTATAAATTTAAAGCCTTCGAAACACATCAAAGTTTTTGGCGCCGTTGCCAGGAATGCTATTTTGGTTTATTTTTTTAGTTTTCATGAGAAAATGATGAGACGAAAAGTGTACCACTTTTAGGGGGTCATTTAAGCCCTAAGTCGAGATTATTTGATCAAATATTTCCCTAAATCGTTCCTTTTGTCATTTTAGGTACTTTGGAGAAGAAATCTGGAAAAGGAAACATTTTGGACGTTTTTTGAGCGAAAAGTGAAAAAAAACGGCAAAGTCTCCAAATCAAGCTGGAAACAGTGCTTGACGGCGTCACGTATCACATGTGACGGCGTCACGTTATGGCAAAGAGGTAGATAAAAAGATATAATGAGACGCGCCAGAATGTTTTTGGACTTTAACACGTGTCGGCATCACCAAGGCCGTCACGTGTAATTTACTCTTGACGGCCATGAGAAGAATAATACATGACGGCGTCAAATCTGGATCTAGGCAATACGAGAGTTTTTTGGCGGCAAGTTGACGGCGTCAGAATTTACACGTGACGCTGTCACACCCCCAAAATCGGGTCCAGCGGAAGCATACATGTAGCTGGGGTGTAACTCAATCGGTATCACGACACAAGTACAAAAATGGTTTTCACTTTAATCATTTAGAATAAAATCGTTAAATCAAAAATGTTGAGTTTACATCGTTAAAAGTAGTGCGGAAGTAGGCCCTTAAAAGTAGTTTAAAACGGTCCCCATATAAATAATCAGAGTCTTCTATGACCATGCCATGCCCTGCCAAAACCTCCTGTAGCGTGCCATAGGTTAAAACCTGAAAATACATGCTAAAGTGTCAACACGAGGTTGGTGAGTTCATAGAGTTTGTTTAACAAATAATGCCTATAGAGAAATGATCGCCCAGCAAAGGCATTGTAAATCCACTCAGTTGCAAGTCCCGCCATAAGAGACTTGTAACCTGTGTGTTTACAACCCACTGCCAAATGTGTTAAAGTCTACGTGAACAAAAGTAATACTGATATCCAAATTCCCAGATAAATATAGCAAAACGGCTATATAAATAATTCAGTCAATGAGGCCATATGATAAATCAGTCAAGCGGGAAAACCCGTAATAAGGGTGATGCAAAGGCATCTTAATTCAGTCAAGTAAGGAAACAGCAATATTACGTTTGACATCACAGCCAAGTGGGGAATACCACAATACGTTTGACATCACAGCCAAGTGGGGAATACCACAATATTACAATGAACATATAGGTCAATCAAGTAGGGAAACAGCAATATTACGTTTGACATCACAGCCAAGTGGGGAATACCACAATATTACGTTTGACATCACAACCAAGTGGGGAATACCACAATACGTTTGACATCACAGCCAAGTGGGGAATACCACAATATTACGTTTGACATCACAGCCAAGTGGGGAATACCACAATATTACAATGAGCATATAGGAACAATTGGTGACTATGAGGTCATATAAACAAGGATAATCAATCCCATGAAATACAGGAAAAATCAGACATACCAATGAATGCAGGTGATTAAATATGCCAAAGAAATACCGGTAGCCAAGCATACTAATGAAGTGCAGGTGATCTAATATATATTTAGATAAAGCTGGAAATATTTGAGTAATCAACCAAGTAAAACAAGTAATGCGTTTTAAGTAAAACGAGCATGTATTCTCCCCCAAGGAGTTTACCAAAACAATTGAAAAAGTAGGGGCTATGACTCACCTGGAGCGATAGCTACGATGACAAGAATGGATACACTGAAATGAGGCACGATCTCTAACCGCAACCTAATATGAGTAATAACGATCTTCCTTAGATCATGACATGATGAAATGAATGCACGTGCACATGATGCCTATACCACTCGTAATTTGGAAATACTAGTTATGGTCAAAGTAAAATAGTTTCCATACTTAGGAAAATAAGTCCAAATATAGAAGTATATAACTTGTCGTAGTATATCGTATAAAAATGTTAGTGATATATTCCTCGTCTTGAAAACCTTATAATAGTATTTAGTAGTCGCGTAATAAACCTCGAGTCGTACGTACTTCGTTAGTTAAAAATAAACTCCTTAAATAAGAATTCTAGAAAATAAATCATTTAGTACGTAGTTATATTATTTTCTAGTAGTGACTAAATATATATATATATATATATATATATATATATATATATATATATATATATATATATATATATATATATATATATATATATAGTTTTGACGATTTTAAAACATGTATAACTTTGTCGTTTTAAGTTCATTTTCCTCGTTCTTTATATCCACGGAATCGTGGGACAACATACTAACATGTTTTTGACAATTTAGGACGGCTAGATCAAGTTTTATGCTCAAATTTGCCCGTGAGTACTGTTCATCAGCAAGCATTTCCGGAAAATATAGTTTCGTCGTTAAACTCATTTTTAGCGTATCTTCTTCGTTATTAACTCGTTTTTATCCCCGTTTTCGGCCATAGTTCCGTATCGGAAAGTATTTTCTGAATCTTAGGTCCAAAATTACCCAGAATTCCCTGATCTTTCCACGTTTTGCAAAAATGGACAGCAACTTTCTATAAGTGTCAAAACTTGGTTTTCCTAGTTACTAACTTGTTCAAAACCAACCAAACCACTTTCAATCACCACAAATCTAGTCTAATCTTACCATACACCTTCTTAAGGTGTCATGGGTTCCTAAACATCATCAATCTAGTGGATCTAACAAGGAAATCCAAAATAAACATTTCTAGGGTTTATAAGTTAATAGTTTATAAAATGAAGTGGTATAAGCTAACAAATGCATAAGATCTTGTATGAAAACCATATGATCAATATAAATACTTGAAGAAATAATGAAAATAAATTTTTTGAACTTACTTTGAATGGGTTAGTTGTTTGGATGAAGAAAACCTAAGGATCCTTGAGTTTATATTTCAAAACTCAAACAAGGATAGCTATATGAATAAGATTACACTTTGATCTTGGAAAATATTTTGGTCTTGCTTGTTGTTGTTGTTTTGCCGAGCCAAAGAAAGAGAGAAAAAAAAGAACAAAGTTACTTGTTGAATCTTTGTGAAATGAGAAGAAAAAGACTAGTAAATGTTATGTATTATTGTCTTGGTAGACAAGATCCACAATTTAGGGACAAACAAAAAGGGGAGGCGTGGAAATGGGATGAGGGTAGGAAGGATTTATAAGAAATCTTGACTTTTAGGTGTTATTTAGGTAGATTTTATTAGTTTTAGGTGATACCGGGTACCGAGTTAACTAAAAATAAAATTTAACGAAGTTAACCGGGACATAATAAAGTCATAAAAATTGTAAAATAATATTCCTGATGAGAATCGGAAGTTAAAATAATGATCGGGTTGAAATATCGCAAACCGACGGAGTTATAAGCTCCGACCGTAAAATGTAGTAATTGATTTGAAAACACCGGGTAAATTAATATTATAATTTTTATATTATTAAAATGAATATAAAAATATATTGGGATCATAGTCGGGAGTGTCGGACGTGTTAGTCACATTATTGTTCGTTTGCTAACGTTTATTTAGAAATAATTATATGTAAAAGTTAATTATACCAAAAGTACTAATTTAAATATCCTACGAGTGGAATAGTATGCAAGTGCCATAATGATGATATGAAGACTATTTCTAGTCCATACGAAGTGTCCCAATGATAATGCATGAATTCGCTCCTGAACCAATACGGTTACGCGAATTTGAATACTCGTAAACTAAATTTACGATGACATGAGTAATGCACGTGAATAGTGGTTTTCTCTCGGAAATGAATAGTGTCAAGTGAATAGTAAAATTTCTGAATGTTTCTCGGAATGTCAAATCGACCTCAAAAATGATGAATAGTAAAACGATGAATAGTAAATTGTCGAGGTTTGGAAAATGACCGGAAATTACGAGTTGTGACAGTCTTCCCTTCTAACAGGAACTTCATCCCGAAGTTCAGTTTGTGTAAGTCTCTAGAATGGTATTGGTGAAAAGATGGTGATATTTGAGAATTCCAGTGAACTTTCACGATAGGAATTTGACTTTGCTTCAACCGTTCGACCTAACAGTCCATGATCTCTATTGGTTCTCTTACCAAGTTTACGTTTGTCTTTGGGTTGGATTCCTTTACAAATGGGACCATAAGTGACTAATCTGAAAGTCATTTCCTGGGATTTGAATATGTGAAACATAGTTGTGTAATCCGGTTGTTCTCTAACAGGGCTCAAGTCTGACGGCCACTAAACCTACTCTGTCTGAAATATTAAGTGGTCCAGTGTATATCGGGTTTATCTTTCCATCTTTTCCGAATAATATCATGCCTTTCCTAGGTAGAACTTCAAACATGATCTGGCTACCAACTTGAAGTTTTAAGGGTTTACAACTTATAGAATTTGTATTTGATTCTTGACTTGTAGGAAATTTCTGGTTATTTCATGAATGCCTACTGGACTAGTGAGTTTGGCTTTTTCCGAATTTCGATCCGTCCTTGGATGTTGGCACTTCGACCATAGAGTGCTTCAAATGGTGTAGTCTCTAAGCTCGTGTGGTAACTATGGTTATAAAGGAATCTGATTTATGGCAAATGGTTAATCCAACCATTTCTAGAGTCAACCACTCATGCTCTGAGCATATCTCCCTATGTTTGAATCGTTCTCTAATCCTGACCATTGGTCTGTAGATGATAGGTGGTGTAGTTCCAAAAGAAACATAATGTAATCGCTAGAAGTTTGTGGTGAATTAAATTTCTCTATTAAGAATAATTGAAATGGATATCATGAATTTTGTGGAAAACTTACAAGGTTTAGTCCGTCAAAGGGTGTTATTGGAAATAATAGATTAGGACAAGGTTGTGATTCCTCCGCAGGAATGTCATGAATTGAGTCTTTCTCCACCTATGATGCTTGGTCTCCATTACTAAGATTTTCCCAGGCTCTATGTCGTCAAATCACAAAATCCTAAATGTATAAGTGAGGTAATATAGTGATTGATTTTCAAAGTTTGTTTTGAGATTGTGTATTTTGTTCATAAACCTTCTCTGAGTAAATGAATTTAAAATTTTTAAGCAAACGGCTTTCTAAGTAACATTTTTCTTGATGTTTCAAAATTTAATAGTTATGCAGGATAGAACTATTTTCAACATAAGGTGGATAATATGATTTACCAAAAATCGATGTTTAAAATTTTCTTAACATTTAATAGTTTTGTAAAAGAGTAACCAAAAGGAATTTACTTGTTAAAATAAGTGCCTCAGAAAAGTATTTCTTACAAGATATATGTTTTGTATAACGGTAGTTTGGAGAGAAAAAAAAATCCATTTAAAAGTGAAAGTATTAAGTGGATAAAATAGCTAGGTATGTATGTATGCACAAATGCATAGGTGTCTAACATGTTTGAATAAAGGCTATTGGTGAGGACATGTTCAATTTATAGTCTCGGTTAAAAGGTTGGATTTATCTCTATGGTGTTGCTTAGTGAGCACTCGTATCGAAACTAATCCTTATAATTTAGTTAAGCCAAATACTTTCCAGATGATGGAATTTTTGGTGATTAGGCCAGTGATAGTGGTTCGAATAGTTTCGTGATATCTTGGGATTTCTGTTGAGTTTTGAATGGTCTTACCGTACCGAGGGATCCTCCTCATAGAAGGTATGGAAAGTCTTTCCTAGGGAGATCATAGATAATATCCACTTATCAATATTGGTAGTAGTGAGTGATGGTGAGAAGGGAAGAGACTGTGACAACTGCAGCATAATGAGATTGTGATATAAGAAAATACTGTGATGCAAGTGTATTGTGCATAAATATGAAAGTTCATGAAATAAAATGACTAGTTGACAAGCTTCCAATCGGTGGTTCACGAAGTGATGAAAAGTAGGAATGTTATGACAACGAGAGTATACACACACGTAAATGAAGCATTTGGAAAATGAGTTGAGAATTTATTCCGGACAAAATTTTATTATAACCATTCTTAGTGTTGCAAAATTCATTTCTGAGTCAGACATAGGTGGTCAGCCTATATCTCACTATCCCGGGTTGAATATAGATGACCAGTCTATATCCCACCGAGGTTCTATGAATTTTGAAATACTCAGCTCAGTTATACTAAGACTATGTCCTTCAGAAATACCAAGACGTTCAGAAAGACAAAAACAAGTGACCAAATTCGATGTCGAATGATGAAACTATGCATGGAAAACATAATGCGGTGACATATATGATACGTGAACATGCTTATATGAAAGACAATGATAGTAATCAACTAGAATAAGTGAATATAATATACCAGATAATGAGATACAAATCTCATCACATATGTCAGCAACAAACCACAAGTGAGGCATCATCTTGGCAGGCAGGCACGTGACGGTCATAGGGTTAAGTTTTCGTAAAAGTAGCTATAGTCTAGGTTTTAAAAACACTTAGTTCGCTATAGCCAAAGCTCTGATACCAATCTGTCACACCCCCAAAATCGGGTCCAGCGGAAGCATACATGTAGCTGGGGTGTAACTCAATCGGTATCACGACACAAGTACAAAAATGGTTTTCACTTTAATCATTTAGAATAAAATCGTTAAATCAAAAATGTTGAATTTACATCGTTAAAAGTAGTGCGGAAGTAGGCCCTTAAAAGTAGTTTAAAACGGTCCCCATATAAATAATCAGAGTCTTCTATGACCATGCCATGCCCTGCCAAAACCTCCTGTAGCGTGCCATAGGTTAAAACCTGAAAATACATGCTAAAGTGTCAACACGAGGTTGGTGAGTTCATAGAGTTTGTTTAACAAATAATGCCTATAGAGAAATGATCGCCCATCAAAGGCATTGTAAATCCACTCAGTTGCAAGTCCCGCCATAAGAGACTTGTAACCTGTGTGTTTACAACCCACTGCCAAATGTGTTAAAGTCTACGTGAACAAAAGTAATACTGATATCCAAATTCCCAGATAAATATAGCAAAACGGCTATATAAATAATTCAGTCAATGAGGCCATATGATAAATCAGTCAAGCGGGAAAACCCGTAATAAGGGTGATGCAAAGGCATCTTAATTCAGTCAAGTAAGGAAACAGCAATATTACGTTTGACATCACAGCCAAGTGGGGAATACCACAATACGTTTGACATCACAGCCAAGTGGGGAATACCACAATATTACAATGAACATATAGGTCAATCAAGTAGGGAAACAGCAATATTACGTTTGACATCACAGCCAAGTGGGGAATACCACAATATTACGTTTGACATCACAGCCAAGTGGGGAATACCACAATACGTTTGACATCACAGCCAAGTGGGGAATACCACAATATTACGTTTGACATCACAGCCAAGTGATACCACAATATTACAATGAGCATATAGGAACAATTGGTGACTATGAGGTCATATAAACAAGGATAATCAATCCCATGAAATACAGGAAAAATCAGACATACCAATGAATGCAGGTGATTAAATATGCCAAAGAAATACCGGTAGCCAAGCATACTAATGAAGTGCAGGTGATCTAATATATATTTAGATAAAGCTGGAAATATTTGAGTAATCAACCAAGTAAAACAAGTAATGCGTTTTAAGTAAAACGAGCATGTATTCTCCCCCTAGGAGTTTACCAAAACAATTGAAAAAGTAGGGGTTATGACTCACCTGGAGCGATAGCTACGATGACAAGAATGGATACACTGAAATGAGGCACGATCTTTAACCGCAACCTAATATGAGTAATAACGATCTTCCTTAGATCATGACATGATGAAATGAATGCACGTGCACATGATGCCTATACCACTCGTAATTTGAAAATACTAGTTATGGTCAAAGTAAAATAGTTTCCATACTTAGGAAAATAAGTCCAAATATAGAAGTATATAACTTGTCATAGTATATCGTATAAAAATGTTAGTGATATATTCCTCGTCTTGACAACCTTATAATAGTGTTTAGTAGTCGCGTAATAAACCTCGAGTCGTACGTACTTCGTTAGTTAAAAATAAACTCCTTAAATAAGAATTCTAGAAAATAAATCATTTAGTACGTAGTTATATTATTTTCTAGTAGTGACTAAATATATATATATAGTTTTGACGATTTTAAAACATGTATAACTTTGTCGTTTTAAGTTCATTTTCCTCGTTCTTTATATCCACGGAATCGTGGGACAACATACTAACATGTTTTTGACAATTTAGGACGGCTAGATCAAGTTTTATGCTCAAATTTGCCCATGAGTACTGTTCATCAGCAAGCATTTCCGGAAAATATAGTTTCGTCGTTAAACTCGTTTTTAGCGTATCTTCTTCGTTATTAACTCGTTTTTATCCCCGTTTTCGGCCATAGTTCCGTATCGGAAAGTATTTTCTGAATCTTAGGTCCAAAATTACCCAGAATTCCCTGATCTTTCCACGTTTTGCAAAAATGGACAGCAACTTTCTATAAGTGTCAAAACTTGGTTTTCCTAGTTACTAACTTGTTCAAAACCAACCAAACCACTTTCAATCACCACAAATCTAGTCTAATCTTACCATACACCTTCTTAAGGTGTCATGGGTTCCTAAACATCATCAATCTAGTGGATCTAACAAGGAAATCCAAAATAAACATTTCTAGGGTTTATAAGTTAATAGTTTATAAAATGAAGTGGTATAAGCTAACAAATGCATAAGATCTTGTATGAAAACCATATGATCAATATAAATACTTGAAGAAATAATGAAAATAAATTTTTTGAACTTACTTTGAATGGGTTAGTTGTTTGGATGAAGAAAACCTAAGGATCCTTGAGTTTATATTTCAAAACTCAAACAAGGATAGCTATATGAATAAGATTACACTTTGATCTTGGAAAATATTTTGGTCTTGCTTGTTGTTGTTGTTTTGCCGAGTCAAAGAAAGAGAGAAAAAAAAGAACAAAGTTACTTGTTGAATCTTTGTGAAATGAGAAGAAAAAGACTAGTAAATGTTATGTATTATTGTCTTGGTAGACAAGATCCACAATTTAGGGACAAACAAAAAGGGGAGGCGTGGAAATGGGATGAGGGTAGGAAGGATTTATAAGAAATCTTGACTTTTAGGTGTTATTTAGGTAGATTTTATTAGTTTTAGGTGATACCGGGTACCGAGTTAACTAAAAATAAAATTTAACGAAGTTAACCGGGACATAATAAAGTCATAAAAATTGTAAAATAATATTCCTGATGAGAATCGGAAGTTAAAATAATGATCGGGTTGAAATATCGCAAACCGACGGAGTTATAAGCTCCGACCGTAAAATGTAGTAATTGATTTGAAAACACCGGGTAAATTAATATTATAATTTTTATATTATTAAAATGAATATAAAAATATATTGGGATCATAGTCGGGAGTGTCGGACGTGTTAGTCACATTATTGTTCGTTTGCTAACGTTTATTTAGAAATAATTATACGTAAAAGTTAATTATACCAAAAGTACTAATTTAAATATCCTACGAGTGGAATAGTATGCAAGTGCCATAATGATGATATGAAGACTATTTCTAGTCCATACGAAGTGTCCCAATGATAATGCATGAATTCGCTCCTGAACCAATACGGTTACGCGAATTTGAATACTCGTAAACTAAATTTACGATGACATGAGTAATGCACGTGAATAGTGGTTTTCTCTCGGAAATGAATAGTGTCAAGTGAATAGTAAAATTTCTGAATATTTCTCGGAATGTCAAATCGACCTCAAAAATGATGAATAGTAAAACGATGAATAGTAACTGATGAATAGTAAATTGTCGAGGTTTGGAAAATGACCGGAAATTACGAGTTGTGACAGACGCCGTCAGCCCCTAAAATCTATATATAGATTTCTAATTTTCATGTATTGAGAGGAGAATTGGAGAGAGACTTTTGGGAGAACTTGTGGGGAAACCCTAGGTCAAATTTTACAGGGTTTTTCACCCTTTTATCATCCATGTTCTAATAAAGATAAGTCTTCCAATAATCATTCAATATGTCCATGTGTTGTTTGATTCTATCTTATGCTTGTCTTTACTTTAACATGCTATGCTAGGTTTTTTTTGTGTTTGCTTAGATATAATGAAACCTAGCTATTGATTATTGGTAGGTTGTTTGTTATTAATTGTAATGGATGATTGATTTTGATGTTAGGCTTAAGAAAACTCGCAGACTTCCAATTGGTAACATGCTTGAACGTCTTAAGAAACATGATCGGATGTGTACTATGATTAATTGGTTGTATTTAATGCATAAGTAACTACTAAGGAGGCCATGTTAGGAGCTAGTAGTCGGCTCGACATAGGAAGAGGTAAAAGCTTATAGAGTTAGGGAAGATTGTACACGGCCCTACGAATGGTATTAAGGAATATAACCCGTCATCCACGCAATTGTAACAAACTAATCAGGTAGTAAAAGATAGCTAGGGAGTAGTGAAATCTAAGTAAATACGTTTCTCTCATTATTGTTTTTCTCCACATTTACTTTCTTGTTATTTTATTTTTATTGCACTAGTAGTTAATTGGGTTAGTTGACTAGCAACTAATTCCGCCCACTCTTCCAAAACCCGAGATTTTTACTTGCTTTCTAAAAAACTATAAAAATACAAAAAGAATCATCCTTCACTTCTAGATCTAGTTTAATTAAGTTTTGATCCTAACGACACTATTCCCCGAGAGAACGATCAATCCCCCGGTACTTGCCACTACACTATACTATATCGGTCAGGTACACTGCCTGGTGGGGATTGCAAGCCTCTTCAGATCCCTTGAGAGGTAAAACCTTTTGCGAGGGCGCAAAACAACGCATCAAGTTTTTGGCGCCGCTGCCAGGGAAATAGTTATTGTTTAAGTTGAAATTTCTTTTTATTAGGTCTACTTGCTAGATTCCTTTCTGTTGGGAATTATATTTATTGATTTGATGATACAAAACAAGAAGAATGAAACATGAAGGGCTTGAAGTGAAAAGAAGGAATTCTACAAAAGATAGGAAGGACTTGCTTGCAAAATAAGTTTTATTTATTAGTCCTTCGTAGTATTTTGTAAACCCTAATATCTCTCTATATAAAGAGATCAAGGGTGTAGGATTTTATTTATTCAAGTCTTCCATAATGTAGTCGACTAAAAGGTGTGTGTGTAAACCTAGACGTAGGGAAAACGTCTAGGGTTAGGGTTTAGTGTTTTAGTTTAGATAACGTGTTCTACTTGATCAAGGTAGAACATGTTAAGTAGTTTGTAATCGTTAGAGAAGTGAATGATAATGAAAAACCTTGCTCATAATAATGATTGATTCTATGTTTGAATATTCCGCCTTCATTATTATGTGTTCCTAGATATAATATTAGACCTCGTCTAAGAGCTACAACGATCTTAACAAGTGGTATCAGAGCTTGTGATCTAGAAGTTGTAATCAAGAAGAAACTGTTCCTTGCACGTTTGCTGTTCCAAATCAATTGCTGAAGATGGGTGATGACACACATATGGTGACTGCTTCAAAGGTTCCCATGCTCAACCCTGGAGAATATGAGCTGTGGAAGATGAGAATAAGACAGTACATTCGCATGATTGACTTTAACATGTGGAATGTGATCATCAATGGTGACTCTTTACCAAAGAAGGGTCCTGATGGTAAAGAGATACCAATCAAGTCTGCTGAAGAGAACTCAGTGAGGAAGATGGAGATCAAGGCACACAGTATTCTCTTAATGGGAATACCTAATGAATTTCAGTTGGACTTTGATGGTTGTGAGACTACAAAAGACTTGATGGATGTTGTTGAAATTAGGTTTGGAGGGAATGATGCTACCAAAACGTCAAGGAAAAACATGTTGAAGCATCAGTTTGAGAACTTTACTGCTGAAAGTGGAGAAAAGATTAATGGCACTTACAACAGGCTCAATCAACTTGTCAGTCATTTAAAGCTTGTTGTCTATGTGGTTCTACAAGAAGATGTAAACCTCAAGTTCCTTAGAAGTCTTGCACCTGAATGGAGTATTGATGAATGTGTAAATACTCATCATTTTATACCAATCTGAACTGCCAAAACATCAAAAAACACTCAAATATGCATCAAAATACTGAAAATATCCCAAGATTGTGTTTTATATGTTTCAGATGCAAAATGATCAAAAACAGATGAAAAACGAACAAAGTTTGCATAATTGGCAATTTCAGTCCCTCAACTTTCAAAACTTGTCAAAACTAGTCCCTGTTTATTCTAAAACATGAAAAAGTCACCAAAGGTCCTTTTTGAATCACAAATTACATATTTAGTCCTTTGGTGCAAAGTTTTACAAAATTACAAGTTTAGTCCCTGTACTTTGGAAATTGACAAAATGGTCCCTGGGATGTTAAAACTTTGAGAAAAATCAATTTTGGTCCTTATACTAATCTTCTATGGCAGGAATGGTCCTTAGTTGGAAAGTTTGGTGAAATTACAATATTGGTCCCTGAAGTTTCAAGTTTGGCAATTTTAGTCCTCAGGGTTTAAAAATTGGAATTTATCATATTTAACCCTTGTACTATTCATCAATGGCATAATAAGTCCATTTGATAACTTATGGGAATTTGCAGGTTCAGCCCTTCATAAATCAGAAAGTTACACTTTTGGTCCCTATGGTTATATAGTTACTAAACCAAACCGGACCCTATTATAATTAACCATAATCCAATCCATCACCCCATCACCAAGCCCATCCCTTTTCCTGGCCCAATCACACACCCAACCCATACCCTTAAAATATTAAACGGGGTCAAACCCCGGTCAACTCCCTCCTAAAAACCACCCTACTGTTCATCACCCTCACACACACAAACCACCCTTCCACCTCAGTGGTTTCACCACCACTTGGCCACCCACTCTTCCAACCTTATCCCTCCACCTCCACAACCTCCCAAGAACCCTTAATTGCCCCTAAAAACCTCACACGCTACCAATTTCACTTTTGGCGCCAAATTGCATTTAAACGGCTGGGATGTGTTTCAGAGATCCAATGGCCATAAAAGTTGATGGGATTTGCTCAGGACCCCACAAGGAACTCAAAATATCTCTATAAGAGAGGAAAGAAGCCAGAGAGAAGATTATTAGATTAGTTTTAGTTTAAATAAAATCGACATTAGTGTAATTTAATTTGTAGTTGTAATTCTTAGCTTAAATCAGTTGTAATCATCAATTCCAGTGTAATCTTATCTTTTATTAATCATAATTTCAAGTTTCCTTTAGCAAAATCAGTTTTGGAAAATTTAGAGTATAATTGACAATTTGCTTTAATTTTGTTCATTATTGTTGTTTGTTGGTTCTCTTAGCTCACATAAGCCTTGACAAAGCTTGTTAAGCTATTAGAAGCTCTAATAAGCAGTTTAGAATAAAAAAACTCAAAAATACAAGAAAATCAAGAAAAATAGAAAGAAAATAAAAAATCAATGGTGAAGAAGAAGGAGGCTGAGCAAGGTATCCATTTGGTCTGAAATAACTCTATTGGTGTAGTGACAAGCTATTGGGGGTGTTCTTGACCTTGGTTCCATGTTCTCAGCATAAATCCATTTTGTAAGCATTGTGTCTATTTTTAGCATTTTACTGTACAAGTAATTTACTTGCTTAAATCTTGGTGTTTTTATGTTCCTGTGGTATTATTGATTCATAATATTGTTTAAGATAAGTTGTTTGTGTTTTGAATTTTAAAGTTGCTTTGAATTTCACTTTGACTGTGATAATGGTAATTTTATGATTCATGTGTGATTGTTGTTATAGTTGTTATTTATATGTTCTTTTATGCTTATTATAGCATAAAATATTGTTATATAACAGTCTCATGGTCCTAACTCACTTTATGCTTTGAAAATCTCAATTACATCCTTTTATAAGGTTGTTTGGATTAACTGAGTTAAGAGTCTCAGAGGTTGTTTTTGTTGTTGATTTATGTTGATACATGATCCATTAGGTTCCTTAAGGATTGACAAACCTTTAAACTCAGTGGTAATGTGTTAATTAGTCAAAATCACTTTAAATCCCATCTTGGTTGTTCACTGTTAAGATATTAAGACCTATAATCTACATATTAGCTTAATAGTTGTTAACCTAGTTTGATTTAACCTTTCACTAGCTTAATTCATCATAATCAGTTAGTAATTTAGGATTAAAGTTCACTTTAGTCAAACCTAGATAGGTAATTAAAAAGTCAAATTTTCAGATAATGAATTTTTGAATAAACTTGTAGATTTTCCCTAGGTCTTAATACTTAATTTCAGATCTCGTGCTTGTAGGATAATAATATTTTGTTGCTCATCTTTATTAGGCTATTTTTGTTAATTTTTATACCTTATTATAACTGCTTAATTTGTGCTTAACTTTTGGCACTTTTTCATAAAAGTGCCATGTGCACAGATTTTCACCAATTTTCCCAAGCTTGCACAGAGCTTATTAGTGAGCCCCACCATAAGAACCTTGGCTTTTTGGAAAGCCAAGCATCTTATCTTTCAATATCAGGACTTGCTTTTCACTTTGTAGCTTATTAGGTAGGGCTGCAACCAGCTTTTACTTTGTCCAAATCACCCCTCATACTGATACATCAGCTTGGAACACCCAACTTCATGCCCTCCCCTAGTATTCATTAGTGGGACCCAGGGTGTGAAAATTAGCTTTTTGGAAACCCCATAAGCCCAACTAGGTATTCCAGGGCTTATTTCTTACTTTTTGGCTTATTAGATAGGGCTGCAACAAGCTTAAACCTTGTCCATTTTGACTGTGTAATCTGAGCACTCAGGTTTGACACCCAACTTCCAAGCCCTACATTGACTTCAATAATAAGCCATAAGCCCAGCTTATTGGCTTATTTTGAAGTTGACCAGGTCAACTTGGAAGGTCAAGATTCAATTTGGACCTCCTTTCGCCTCTGTGGACCCCACAGAGGTCCAAAGGTCCCTATTTTTTGCCTGTTTGACTGTGTGGTTTTTGGATTAGCTTATTGCTTATTTCAAGCTTATTTCCTGTGCTTCTTTAATTCACTTGGCTTTATTCAAGTTCCTCCATATCTATTTTAGCTTACATACCCATGTGGTAGCTTGTGGTAGCTTATTCAAGTTGCAATAAGTCCTAATAAGCTAAAATTGCAACCTGTTAAGCACTTTGTATCCCAAAGTGTTTAATTTTCAGATTCAGCCAAGGTTCCTTTGTTAAAGTTAGTTATTTTAAGTATTTAAATAGTTTTGAAAAAGAAAATTTGAGAAAAACCAAATTTAAGAGAAGTGATAGCTTCTATTTAAGAAGCTTATTGCTTATTAGCTTATTTTCCTTAAGCACTTCTCAATTTTATAATTTTCATAAGTTCCTGTAGTTATAAAATATTTTTAGAGAAAGTTTCAGATTTTTCTTTGTTTATTTAGTATTTATTAGAATTTAATTTAGTTTTTAATGATTAATAAATAGTTAATAATTAATAATAATTAGATAAAAAGTGTTAAAAATATATTTTCGGTTTTAAAATTAGTTTTATATTATTTTAGATTTTTCCAAGTTTAAATCATAATTATTTGTATTTTAGGGTAATTTAAATAATTAATAAGTAATTAATAAATAGTAATTAATTAATAATAAATATATAAATAGTGTGAAAAATATAATTTTAGTTTTAAAATAAGTTTTATAATATTTTAGATTTTTCTAAGTTTTAATTTTATTTTTCTAGACTTATTTTATATTTTCTTATTATTTAGTGTATTATTAAATAGTTTAAAATAGTTATTAATTAATAATAATTAATTAAATAGGTATAAAAATAATTTTAATTTTCCAATAATTTTCTTATGTTATTAGGATTGTAAAAAGTTAATTTTCATATCCATAGGCTTTTTATTTCTTAAAACTCACTTTTTATTTCGTACGTTTACATAGATTTAAATTAAACTTACGCGTTTTTAGGTTTTAAACGTTTTTAGGTAATTAGGTTTCATGTAATCATTCTCCTAGCTTATTTAAGCTATTTTGTTTTATAAATCCTTAGATTAATCACTCATTCACATTTATACCCTTTCCTGTTCACAATCACTGGATCACAGATTCGTCTAAATACCTTCGCACACCTCGTTGGGACATAACGACCCGGGGAAACACTGTGTTCCACGGAAGCATTGGTTTAGGCTGTTTGACTTGTTGACCATTACTTGGTTGATAATTTCTGACTGTTTACCACCAATCAAGTATACACACAGTTGTTTGGAGGAATAAGCCTGACTTTGAAACTATGAAGTTGGAAAGTCTCTATAACAACTTAAGAGTGTATGAACCAGAATTGAATTCTTCATCTACTTCATCTTCTGGTACAGAAAATCTTGCCTTTGTATCTTCAAAGTCAAAAGGGTCTAAAGAGTCTCATTCTACTGCTTATGGGGTATCTACTGCTGATGGATCTGCTGCTAGTTCAAATGATAAGAATTCCACCAGTGATATTGCTTTGTGTGCATTCTTGGCTGATCTAACTACAAGTATAAGGTCACAGGTTATTAATCAAGATTTTGATCAAATTGATCCTGATGATCTTGAAGAAATGGATCTTAAATGGCAAATGGCCATGTTGTCCTTAAGGGCAAGAAAATTCTTGAAAAGAACTGGAAGAGAAATCAAGTACAGGGCTAAAGAAAATGTTGGCTTTGATAAGTCAAAGATAGAGTGCTATAACTGCAATAGGAAGGGTCACTTTTCCAGGGAATGTAGAGCTCCAAAGAAGAATGCTGAAGCTCCAAAGAAGACCACTGAAGAAACAAAGAATACCACTACTGCATTGGTATCTTGTGATGGATTGGGAGAGTATGATTGGAGTGATTTGGCTGATGAAGAACCAAACTATTCTCTGGTGGCTCAAGTCAAGCCTAAAGTGCATAACTTTGCACTTATGGCCTATGCATCATCATCTTCTGGATCTGACTCTGAGGTATCTAATGATTCTGATTTATCTGTGTGTTCTTTTAAGTCATGTGCTGACACTGTAGAAGAACTTAAGTCTAGGAATGAGAGTCTAATTAGAGAAATTGAAAACCTAAAACTTGATAACTTAGGTTACAAAGTAGGTATTCAAAATGTTGAAAGAAGACTTGAGTATCTAAAAGAGTGTGAGCTAGAATATGTAGATAAAATTAACCAACAAGATGTTGAGATTTTTAAGGAAAACAGTGAAATTGAGTTTCTTAAGAATAAATTAAAAGAAGCAGAAAGAGATAGGGATGCAGCTCTTGCTAATAAAGAAAAACATATAGTAAGAGTAAATAAACAACAATATGCTTCTGATTTGGTTAATAAGTCTATTGAGAGTACACTGATGAGAAAAGGAAGTGGAATAGGCTACAATGAGGTTGCTCCTCCTGTTAAGAGTGCCTATGCTCCACCAGGAAAAGAATTGTCTTTTATTAGTGAGTTAGATATAGAAAAACCTGTAGGTGAATCCAGTACAAATGTCTTAGAAACACCTAAGGTTGAGATTAGAAAAGTTCCTGGGGCTCCTATTATTGAAGACTGGCATCCAGATAGTGATGAGGAACAGGTTGAACTAGAACAAAGTGTAGAAAAAGAAGAAATTCCTACAAAAGTTGAACCTAAAATTGAACAGGTGAAGTTTGTGAGACCTGTGTTAGGTAAGGGCATCTCTAGGAAAATGGTAGAATATAATGAAATTTCTAGAGATAGATTGAATGGTTTCTATAATAAGCCTAGGGGAAATCAGAGAAACTTTAATAACCTAGTTTCTAACAAATTAGGTAGTGAGTTTCAATTAAAGAAAAAGGCAAGTTATAAATGTGGTAGTTTTGAACATTTGATTAATAGTTGTCCTGACTACAAAAAGCCTGTTTGGAATCAATACTCTAGGGTGAATCATAAATATGTTACTAAGAATACTCACCCTCATCCAAATAGAAACATGATTCCTAGGGCTGTATTGTTAAGATCTGGTGCAACTAGATCTATTTATGCTGATAAATCAAATGATGCTTTCAAAACCACAACTGGTTCTGTTGCTAGCTCTACTGCTAGTAAGCACTCTGCTGCTAGTAAGCATTCTGCTGCTAGTAAGCAATCTGCTGCTAGTACAAAACTTTCTACTTCTGGGCCAACAGTTGTTGGAAATCATTTTTATGCTATTAAGGCCTCAGCTTGTTGGGTTTGGAAACCAAAATCAACTGTTACAAACAATGTTTCCAAAAACAACAGTGCATCAAGTGATTTAAAGAAATTTAACTATGTTGATGCACAAGGCAGATACAAGTCGGTAATGGCTTGGGTCCCCAAAAGAAGCTAATTTCTCTACTTTCATGTGCAGGGTAATCTATTGGATGATCTAAAAGATATGGTTATAGTTGATAGTGGATGCTCTGGACATATGACAGGAGATGAGTCTCAACTTGAAAACTTTGAGGCTTTTGAAGGTGGTTATGTTGCTTTTGGGAATGATCCACAAGGTGGAAAGATTATTGGTAGAGGTACTTTAAGAACAGGAAATTTGGACTTTGAGAAGGTGTTTCTTGTGAAAGGACTTAAGTTTAACCTCTTTAGTGTCTCACAAATGCGTGACAAAAGGAATTTTGTTCTTTTTACAGACACTGAATGTATGATCCTTTCTCCTGATTTTCAACTGCCAGATGATAAATTTGTGCTATTGAAGGTCCCTAGAAATGAAAATATATACGGTGACCATATTAAGAACATTGTTCCCAAAAGAGTTTTAACTTGTCTGATTGCAAAAGCCACTAGTGATGAGTCCAAATTATGGCATAGAAGACTTGGGCATCTGAACTACAAGACAATGAACAAGTTGGTGAAAGGAAATCTTGAGAGAGGCATGCCCACAAAGCTGTTTGAAAAATGTGAGACTTGTGTTGCTTGTCAAAAGGGTAAACAACACAGAGTTTCATTCAAGTCTAAGACAGTGAACACAAATACAGAGCCCTTGCATTTACTTCACATGGATTTATTTGGGCCTATTTTTGTGAAAAGCTTGAACAAGAAGTCATATTGCCTAGTTGTCACAGATGACTTTAGCAGGTTTACTTGGGTATTCTTCTTAGCCACTAAAGATGAAACCTCAGAGATACTTAAGGAATTCATTACAAGAGTTGAAAATCTGCACAATCACAAAGTGAAAATTATTAGATGTGACAATGGTACTGAGTTCAAGAATAGTGTGATGAATCAATTCTGTGTGGGAAAAGGAATTCTAAGACAGTATAGTGTTGCAAGAACTCCACAACAGAATGGTGTTGCAGAGAGAAGAAACAGGACACTTATTGAGGCTGCAAGAACAATGTTATCTGATTCTAAACTACCTATACCTTTTTGGGATGAAGCTGTAAACACTGCATGTTTTGTGCAAAACAGGAGTAAGGTAGTGAAGCCTCACAACAAAACTCCATATGAGCTTTTTCATGGGAAGAAACCATTGATTGATTTTCTCAAGCCATTTGGATGTCCTGTCACTATTTTGAATACTGAGGATCAGTTAGGCAAGTTTGAAGAGAAAGCAGATGAAGGTTACTTGGTTGGTTACTCTGTACATAGTAAAGCTTTCAGAGTATATAATAAGAGAACCAAACATGTGGAGGAGAATTTACATATCAAGTTCAGTGAGAACACATCTAATGTTGAAGGAAAAGGACCTGAATGGATGTTTAATGTTGATATTCTTACCAAAACAATGAATTATGTACCCGTTATTGCTAGTGTTGACACTAACAAACCACAAGAAGACATTGTTTTGATTGAGAAACTGAAGGTTGGTCCAACTTTCTTACCCTTACAGAAAGATCAAGATATACAAGAAGATGTTGTTACTCAAGAGAAACCTGAGGAAGCTGAAGCAGATATTGAAATTCCTATTGATGCAGAAAAGATACCCAATGAAGCTCCAAAAGTGGTTGTTGATGTCTCTTCTACAAGACCAGAAGACTCTACTGCTGACTCAGAAGACTCTACTGCTAGACCAACACAAGCAACTACTGCTTCAATCAATTCTGCTGCCAAGCCTATTAACTCTGCTTCTACATCACAATTTCCTTCTTTGGACAATCAGAGTAGATCTTTTGATGATCCAAACTATCCTGATGATCCAAATATGCCTCCTCTAGAGAATATCTATGATGACACAGATGATGAAGCTCTTGATGGTAAATTATTTGGAGCTTAGGTAGATTTTACTAATTTGGAAGTCAACATTCCTGTTAGTCCTACTCCTACTACAAGAGTTCACAAGGATCATCCAAAAGAACAAATTCTCAGTGATCCAAAATCATCTGTACAAACAAGAAAAATGACTAAAGAGCTCAAAGACCTTCAACATCAAAGTTTCTTTGCAAGATCTCTGCATCAAAGAAACAGTCACAAAGATCTACAAAATTGCTTGTTTGCCTGCTTTATGTCTCAAATTGAACCCAAGAACACTTACAAAGCCTTACAAGAAGCAAGTTGGGTGGAAGCAATGCAGGATGAGCTTCTGCAATTCAAACTACAAGAAGTATGGACTTTGGTTGATTTGCCAAATGGAAAAAGAGTGATTGGCACTAAATGGGGTTTCAGATGTAAAAGAGATGAAAGGGGGATAGTCATCAGAAACAAAGCAAGGTTAGTAGCACAAGGATACACACAACAAGAAGGCCTTGACTATGATGAAGTATTTGCACCAGTGGCAAGAATAGAAGCTATTAGTCTATTCTTGGCTTATGCTTTATACAAAGACTTTATAGTGTAACAGATGGATGTAAAGAGTGCTTTTCTATATGGGACCATTATAGAAGAAGTTTATGTGTCTCAACCACTTGGTTTTGAAGACCCTGATTATCCTGACAAAGTTTACAAGGTAAATAGAGCAATGTATGGTTTGCATCAAGCTCCTAGAGCTTGGTATGATATTTTGTCAACATATTTGTTAGACTCTGGGTTCAGTAGAGGATAGATTGACAAGACTTTGTTTCTCAAAAGACAAAAAGATGATATCTTGATGGTTCAAATCTATGTAGATGACATCAACTTTGGTTCTACAAACAGAGATATGTGTGTTGATTTTGAGAAGCTTATGAAGGATAAGTTTGCTATGAGTTCAATGGGAGAACTCAACTTCTTCTTGGGTCTACAAGTTGTGCAAAAGACAGATGGCATATTTATTAGTCAGGATAAGTATGTCAATGACATTTTGAAGAAGTTTGGATTTGAAGATGCTAAGCCTGCTAAGACAACCATGGATGCCAACAAACCTTTGTTGAAGGATGAAAATGGAAAAGAAGTAGATGTTCACTTGTACAGATCTGTGATTGGTTCATTAATGTACCTTACAGCATCAAGGCCTGATATTATGTTTGATGTATGTGCCTATGCAAGATTCCAAGTATGTCCTAAAGAATCACATCTCAATGCAGTGAAAAGGATTTTTAGGTATCTAAGGCATCAACCCAAATTGGGCCTATGGTATCCTAAGGATTCACCTTTTGAGTTGGTGGCATATTCAGACAGTGACTATGCTGGTGCTTGCTTGGATAGAAAGTCTACTACTGGAGGTTGCCAATTTCTAGGAAACTGATTGGTGTCATGGCAATGCAAGAAACAGACAGTGGTTGCAAATTCTACAACTGAAGCTGAGTATGTGGCTGCTTCAAGTTGTTGTGGACAAGTGCTTTGGATGCAAAATCAACTACTGGATTATGGGTACAATTTTATGAACACCAAAATACATATTGATAACAACAGCACACTTTGCATAATTAAAAATGTTGTTTTTCATTCTAAAACAAAACATATTGAGATAAGACATCATTTCATAAGGGATTGCTATGAAAAGAAGTTAATTCAAATTGTTAAAATTCATACTGATAACAATGTTGCTGATCTTCTCACCAAACACTTTGATGTGGGGAGGTTTCAATTTTTAATTGCAAATATTGGTATGATAAATCTTTGAAAATCTTATCCTTTTTTTTTTGTTTTTATGAAGTGTGTAAAGGTCCTGTGCTGTTTGTTACTATGTTTTTGCTACTTCTTAAGAAGCATATGGTTATGTTGGAATGTACTCTATTGCTATTTCACTCTACTGCTAGTATATATATTTGTATGCTTTGTGGTGTTTGGACTAACATTTTGCAGGAAAAAGCTAAAATTGATGATTTGCAAAACAGGAAGTAAGCATTCATCATTAATCACCAAAAAAGTACAACTGATCAGGGTACATTCACATATCACATCAAGAACAACAAAAGACTACTACATGACAAGATGAATTCAAGAGACTACAACCTAATACATCACTGTCTAGGGCATGGAAGCCTAAGCACAACTTTTCTCTCCTTGGGAAGAGGAGGGTTTGCCTTTTTTGTCCTGGATGATGGCTTGGGTCTTGGCCTTGAAGATTGTGGTCTTTCTGGAGTGGAAGGTGGATTGTTTTACGGCTCATCCTCATCAGAAGAAGTACAAATGAAGGGGGAAACAAGTTCCATTGGAGATGGAGGTCTTATAGGGATCCAAGCTGGGTCTTCTGATGATTCTAAAGACGATGGAGATCTAGGGGACATCACCTCTTTACCCCTGGAAGTGCTTGGGGTCTGATTCAAGTTCAACAGATCTTTGAACACAGGGAGATCGTGTTTTCTCTTGCGGGCTTGTTCCTTAGTCCTACATCCGTTGTGGGGAGGACGAAATGGAGGCACATAAGTTTGGAAGGGTGCTTCATCCTCAGAAGATGAATCCAAAGATATGTTGACTATTTCGGGAGTGGATTTCATGGTTCTTGAGATTTGATTTGGGTGATTGACGTTATTGATTGCGATTAGGGTTTGATTGTGTTGAATTAGGGAAAGATTTAGTCCGTTTTTATAGGGATCACGGCGTATCAAGTGCATTTATTGTTGAGGATTTTTGACTTTTTGACCAAGTTTGATTAGTCAACTCTGCTGCTGGCTAAAATCACTCTGCTGCTAGTTGTTTCATTCTGCTGCTAGTGTTGTGGATGATATGGTTGTGCTGCTACGGTTGTAAGTGTGAGGGTGGAATGTGTAACTTCTCCAAATCAGTTTAAAACCTAATTAACATTCACAATTGGTTTTTACACGCTCCAAATTGAAGTTCTCACAAACCCTAACACTTCATTACTCTCAAAGTCAATTATCCCCAATTTCTCAAAACCCTACTTCATGGATTGTACACGTACCTGGACAGAGCAGCACAATAATGTTGCTATTTTGGATGAAAAGTTGGTTCCTGAAGGTTTCACAGACATGGTAAAATTCTTGAATGCTACTTCTCTTAGGTATGCATTAACTATGAATCCTACCATATTTGTTTCCTACATCAAACAGTTTTGGCATACTGCTAAAGCTAAAACTAGGAATGGGGAAAAATATGTGAGTGCTATAGTAGATGGTCAACAAGTTCGTGTAACTGAATCTTCTATAAGGGAAACTCTTCTCTTAGATGATGAGACAGAGACCACGTGTCTTGCAAATTCTGCTATTTTTCAGGGCTTATATGATTTGGGATATGAGGGTAGACATACAAATTTAAAATTTCAAAAAGCTCTCCTCTGTCCTCAATACAAATTTTTGGTATACATTCTCCTTCATTGTTTGAGTCCTAAAACTTCTGGGTGGCATGAGTTTAGTACTACTATTGCTTCTGCTATGGTATGCCTAAGCAAAGGCCATCCATTTAATTTTTCAAATATGATTTTAGAGGGGATTGTTAAAAGTGTTAAAGAGTCTGGTTCTTATTTTCTTTATCCAAGATTTATCCAGCTCTTTATAGAAAACCAACTTACTAATTTCAGATCACATACTGCTACTTATGATGCTCCTAAACTGGTTTCCAAAACGTTTACTTTCTTGACTAAACATGGCAAAGGTTTTTCAGGCACACTTACAGCTCTTACACCTTACATGGTGCAAATTTTACAAAATATTCAGGGTGAAGAATCAGGAAATCCCACTGATTCCCATTACACACCCAATTTTTCTGCATCTGCTACACAACCCAAAATACACTATACTCGTAGGAAAACCAAAAAGAACACTGATCTACCTCAGGATAGTGTTAGTATGGCTGTACCAGATGAGGCTGTCCTAGGAGATGAAGGGGACATGTTGGCAAGGGCTGTCATTACTGCTTCTAGCTTAGCAGCAGAGCAGGACAGTGATAACATCATTAAGACCCAAACCAAGGCAACATCTAGTGAAAAGGATTCTGCTGAATCTAATTCCAATGATGGTAACCCTAGCCAAATGGAAAATATAGGGGGCTCAGATGATCAAACTCGGTTTGATACTGAGTTTATGTCCAAAGATTCACCTCTCGGACCAGGTCACACAAGTCGAAGTGATGAGGACAGGACAGAGACAAATGAATTGATGGAAAATTTTGTGCATGATGACAATGTCAATGATTCACCTCTCGGACCAGGTTACACAGGTCGAAGTAATGAGACTAGTATGAAACTCATTATGGAATTGACGGTTACTTGTACCAATTTGGAGTTGAAGTGTAATTCATTGGAGGATAAAGTTCTTGGTCTTTCTACTGTTGTTGATGGTCAAGCCAAGCTCATTACCAAATTGCAAAAATAGATCAAGAACTTAAGGAAATCAAGATCTTCAACCTCCTTAAAAAGATTAAAGAAAGTGGGCACTTCTCAAGTTGTAAGTTCACCTGAACACTCTGTTCATTTGGAAGAGGATGCTTCCAAACAGGGGAGGAATGAAGAAATGGGTTCAGGGGAGGCAAATTTGAAGAAAGTTGATAGTGCTCAAGATGTGGATGCTGGTATGGTTTCAGGGGAGGTTCCAGAAGTTGGTGACATGGAAATGGAAAGTCCTCAGGATGTGGAAAATTTTGTGATTGCTGACAAATCAGGAAATGAGGTTGTAATGGAAGAGGTGGTTGCTACTCAAGAAAAAGTAGTGGAAAAACTTAAAACTTTGGAGCCTGAGCAATTAGTGAAGGCAACAGGGTTAATGGGTGAAGCTTTGATGACTTTGGGTGATTATGTGGCAAAAGAACTTAATGATGCTGCTATTACTAACATAATTGATGATTCTGTTGCTGCTCAAGACTCTACTGCTAAGGATTTTACTGATCCTTCTGCTAGTGAAAATGTCAATTCTGCTGATGCACAAGACTCTGTTGTTGGGTCTAGTGACAATGCTGCTGTTGAGGCTATGGTTTTGTTAAGTAAGAAGACAACAAAGGTTCCATCTGAATCATCTTCACAACATACATCACTACCAATTCAATCACTACCACAACAACCAACAACCACAATCACATCATCTACACCAAGAATACCTCAAAAAGGAGTTGTAATCAGAGAACCTGCTGCTCAATAAAAGAAGATTGTTTTATCATCTTCTACTGATAAAGGGAAGGGCAAGCAAGTTGAAGAACCAAAAATAATGCATAAAGGGATTGATTACTCTCACATACCTTTTCACCTTTGGCCCAAGGAATTACAAGTTGAACATGATTCAATTGTTGCAATGAAAGAACAAGAATTGCTTGATCAAGAAGAACAACAGTTGATTCAGGAGGAAAAGGAAAGGGTTGAAAAGGAAACTGAAGATTTGAAGAGGTAATAGATGCATATATAGAACTCTCCAAGATGATTAAAATTGAAGAAAGAGAAACTCCAACTTTTGATGTTCAATCTTGGATAAGAGAGTTCACAGCAAAGAAAAAGAAAGAAGATGCTGCTGCTAGAAGAAAGAAAAAGATTCTCAGGGGTCCAACACCATTGCAACAAAGAAGAGAGCAAGAAAGATATCTGAAGAATATGAAGGGATGGAAATTGGTACAGTTAAAACCTTAGTCTGATCAAGAGGTTTTTGACTTGTATCAACAAGCTAAGAAAGAAATGGATACCTTTTATCCTATGGGTTGTGCTGAAGACTTAGAACATATTGCTCAAAGGAATAAAAAGTTGGTACCTGATAAAGTTATTGAAGCAGAGCATGTACAAGAGGCAGATGTTGTTGAGCAGCTTGATGATATTGCAGTTAAGACAACTTCTTCTATTCAAAGTGGTAAAAGAAAAGGTGTTGTTCATAAATCCTTTGCAAAGAAGAAGAGAAAAACATAAGAAGAAACAGTTCTATGCCTGAAGGAGATGAGTTCAAGAATGATTATGATCATATTCCTTCTGAGCATTTAAAGCAACAGTTGAAGGTTCTCACTATGGTTGCTAAGATGGATGAACCAGAAGTAGTTGATGCTACACCAGTAGGAATCAAATATCCTATTATTAAAGTAACTACAGGATATGATACTAAAATTGGAGCATTTCATGATGTTGAGAGATCTGATGGAAAGACTCACAGGTTTCTTATATTTCAACAGATGCTGTATTACTTTGATAGAGATTATGTTGATGCCTTGTGGAGGATATATAAGGAAAAGTTTGGAGCTAAGAAGTTTGATGGTAAAAAGTATGAAAAGGAGAATATTTATTACATTAAGACTATGGCTGATAATGTTCTCTGGAGAGCTCTGAAACTTATGTTTGATCCTTCAATCGAAGATTCTGAATGGACAGAGATAGTAGAATATAAAGTAAGAAAATGGAGACTTTTTCAAAACTCTGGGATTCATGTTTTGGAAATTGGACCACTTACTTTGTATATGTTGGCTGAAAAGGATTATCCAGTGGTAAGATATTGGAATACTGTAAATCAGATGGTTAATGGTGCTGGGTTGCTCAAGTTGCAAAAGGATTATGACACTGATGATCAAGCATTTAATTTTTTGTCAAAATATAAGAAGATACTTGGTCAACAGACATCTCAAGAATTGAGTGTTGGAAGCATCCTCCTGGTGTTTAACTGAGTTTTGAAGAAACTTAATAATTTAGAAATAAATATTAAGTTTAGGGGAGGATTGTTGGGTTTTGGATTCTGCTGCTGGGTGAAACTGCCGCTATGATGAGAATGCTGCTAAGGTTAATGATTCTGCTGCTGTCAAAGTGCTGCTATGGGAAAATATTGCTAGAGGAATCTACTGCTAAAGAGATAAACATGTATACGGAATAGATAATTATAGAATAGATTGTGTGTATATTATATACGTCTAGAATATTCTTATCTTGTGTAGAAAGGTATTGTAAACCTAGTAGGACTCCTTGGCCTATAAAAGGAAGATCCTAGGGTTAGTTTTGAGTACGTATTGTTTTAGTTTCACTTACACTTCAAGGTTGTAAAACCCTAGCATTGTTGAGTGCTCGTATTAATAATATATTGAAGTGTTGATAGTTAATCGTTCTTCTTAAGTTAAGCTTTTATATTCCGCATTCTAGCTTAAGTGTTTAATTCAAGTCAACTTCTATATAAGATCGTTTGCTCAACTGGGATCAACAAGTGGTATCAGAGCTAGGTTAGCTCATTATCTAGGGTTGTACAAGGTTTTACTGTTGTCGAAGAAGAGCAGTGTTGAAGAAGGAACGATTTGGTGTTTAATAGGTTATTAAAAGGTAATCGTTTTTTTTTCTGTGTCAACAAGTTACTATATGGAATAGTCTGATTATTATTTAATAATTACGATTGTCGTCTTACTGATTGGTTTGTCGATGCAATATTATGAAAAAGATTGGTTTGTCGTGTTGCATATATATTAAATACCTCGTACTGAATCAGAATCAAAGGTTGTTGTCTAGCACAATAATTGGTTTATTTATTAGTCTTATGGTTATAATGGGTCGGTAGCATATGGGTTTATTTATTCGATCAATGGTCAGTTGAAGGTATCTTAATTCAAGTCAGAATGTCGTCTTTTGCATGCTACTTCAATAACAAAGAATGGTAGATTCAAGATTGTGGGATATATTATTTAATCAAATGTGGGGCTTGGCTTGAATCTGTTGTTTAAATCATTGACGAGGGAAGATTGTTTAGTTGTGTGGGTCAAGGATATTATGAATTATGGGTATATAATATCTTCCTTGTACTAATTTACATCATGGATTGCTGCGCGTGTACTTCATACTTTTTGATTATTATTTGTTGAACGTGGAATGGTGATTGGTTATTGGAATACGTGAATACAAAGGGGAAAGTTACTACTGCTGCGTTTATGCTGAGTTTTATGAGCATGTGTTACAAGGAGTAAGGGGAAGTCGAGATGGGTTCGACATCGGTTCTCGACTTATATTGAGATGACACACACTTTTGAGAAGTTTTTGGTGTTTGATTTCAAAGTTCAAAAATTTTCGAATTTTGTTACACTAATTGTTTGAACTTTGATGATGATTAATAGAGTAGTTATCATGTTCGTGTTAAGGGGAAGATTTCTACATTCTACATGGTTTCTATTGCTCAACCAAAGAACTATTCTTCAAGTTACTACTACTTGGTCATAAATACTATTGTAGTCACTTTTTATTAGTATACTAGCAGGTACTATGCTCGTTCATGGATGGTACTACATGGTGTTTGTAACTATGGTGGTTAGTTATTCGACAAGTTCTTATGATTACTTCAAATGGTTAACACTTGGATTTCAGGACTAGCATTCTCTATAGTGTTTAATCATTGACATGCATCATTCGAGGGGAAGTTTTTGCTATTATGAGTTGATATTATTACTGCTGGTTTAAGTTTCTATTGTCTTGAGTTCATTTTTAGTAAGCATTTTGGTGTACTTCATGGAGGGTAATTCGTGACTTTAGAAGGCTGGATTGGAAATGTAATATTGGTTCGTGGTTGTGAAAATCAAAGTTGCATCTACTTAGCATCCCCTAGTGGATAATACAAAAAGGGGAAGAAGATTTACAAAAAAGAATTGCAACTTGAAGATCCTTGGTGGTACATGTTATTTAAGTTCACGTGGTGAGCTTAAGGGGAAGATTGTTTCATTCATGAAGATCAAGAAGAAGGTTTTGTAATTATCAACTAGGGGAAGATTGTTGGATTTTATAGTTGAGTTGATAAATACAAAACTACAAGTGAAGAATGAAGACAATGCAAAATACAAGGGACTTGCTTTACAAAGAAGTTTTTACAATTTAATCCTTCGTAGTATTTTGTAAACCCTAATCCTCTAGTATATAAAGAGGACATGGGTCATTAGGTTTTGTGTGCACAGAAAAGATGTAGTCGACTAGTAAAGGGGTGTGTGTGTGTCTAGGCGTCAAGTTCCTACAATGGACGCCTAGGGTTTGTAAGTTAGTAGTTGTTAGAGATGATGACGAAGAAACCTTGTTTCAATAATAATGATGTTTATATATATTCCGTTGTGCATTCTTGTTCATTATTATTGTGTAATCCCTAGATGAGGTCTAAACAACCTCGAGCTACAACGATTCTACAATTGCATACGTTCTCTATTTGTTGATAACAAAAAAGGGAAGAGATGTTAGAAGAGATGTTGGAGTGGTATAGCATGGATTAAGGAGAAGACAAAGATTGTTTCATTCATGGCGAGATTTAATTATCTCAATTTCTCTACTTCGTCTAGGGAAGTTCGTACAAGACTGTGTTTGTTTTGTCATCATCAAATAGGGGAAGATTGTTGGGAATTATATTTATTGATTTGATGATACAAAACAAGAAGAATGAAACATGAAGGGCTTGAAGTGAAAAGAAGGAATTCTACAAAAGATGGGAAGGACTTGCTTGCAAAAGAAGTTTTATTTATTAGTCATTCGTAGTATTTTGTAAACCCTAATATCTTTCTATATAAAGAGATCAAGGGTGTAGGATTTTATTTATTCAAGTCTTCCATAATGTAGTCGACTAAAAGGTGTGTGTGTAAACCTAGACGTAGGGAAAACGTCTAGGGTTAGGGTTTAGTGTTTTAGTTTAGATAACGTGTTCTACTTGATCAAGGTAGAACATGTTAAGTAGTTTGTAATCGTTAGAGAAGTGAATGATAATGAAAAACCTTGTTCATAATAATGATTGATTCTATGTTTGAATATTCCGCCTTCATTATTATGTGTTCCTAGATATAATATTAGACCTCGTCTAAGAGCTACAACGATCTTATCACTTTCTAGTAAGATTTTTATTTTTACTTTTATAAGTTTTCTTTAGTCTATCTTTTCTTTGTGTGTTTGTTCGTACAATCCCCATTGATTATTCCGTTGGCCACTATGGAAAACGAGAATCTACCCCTTTCACCTAGCGAAGTTGCTTTGTTGCGTGAACACATTGAGAGTGAGATTAGGGAACTTAGAGAGCTTAATAGATTGGTTGATATTGAACTTCATTATGCGCTTAATGACTTAGCAATAGCCATGGACCTAGATAAGGAATTAGGACCCAATGACTTGGCAATTGTGGATGATGTTAAGGAAGAAGAAGAAGAGGGGGATCTAGATGATGATTATCTCAATTTATACCCCACTAAGGAGGAGATCGCTTACTATAACAATCTTGTTGATAATCCTCGACCCCCTTTCACTAAGATTGACCCTAAGATTAAGAGAGGTAGCCATATGAATGTGAAGATACCGTGCATGATTGGGTATAAACATATTGATCAAGCTTACATCGATTTTGAATCCCCGATCAACATTATGTCTTCAAGTGTTTATAATGATATTGTAAAAACAAGACTCGAACCTAGGAGAGATCTCAAATACCCTGGTGGAATTTGTAATTTTGTCGGGAGAGTTAGATGTTTACATGTCTTTGTTGGGAACTTTACTTATAGCATTGATTTTATGGTTGTTGAATACTTGGCTAATGTTATAGATTGTCACTTATCCCATGTTGTATTAGGTAATCCATTTATTGAGGAGTCCAAGTTAAAACACGATCAAATAGAAGGAACGGTCTAATTTTCTATTGAAATCGATAGGATCACCTATAGGATGCCTAATAAAATGAAGGAATTTCATTATGTGCCTCAACTTGATATGGATAACAATAGTGCAATCGAGGACATTGACGAAGAAGATAAGAATAAAGGAATGAATTTTGTTTGGGATAAGAGGGGCCTTTACTATAAAAATTGCTTAACCCTTGGGCCTAAGTATAGAGTTGACATGGAAGTAGCTCAAAGGTTAAGGGAATCAATTGAAAAGTGGGAAAGGAAAACGTAGCCCGTGACCATGAGTCTAGCTACAAGACTCGTTAATAAAGAAATAAGCTTCTTGGGAGGCAACCCAAGCTTTATTTTTTTGATTGTTTGTTTGTTTGATTTTATTTGTTTCCGTATGCATTTTTTATTTTTATTGTTTGTGGCTCATGTTTCAAAATAAATTGTGAAAATGCTTTACCTTGTTGTTTAACTTCGTCTTAACTTCATATAAAGGTATTTCGAAAAAGATTAAGTATAAGGAAAATCTAAATTTGTTTCTAAGAACGAGCTTGAACATGAATCACAATGATATTAAACGAACATGCATATTAGTATTTGTTTGAGTCAAATGCTTGTATCGAGTCATAATGATGTTTTGTAGGAATTCCAGGAATTAAGGCGTGAGTTTTTTCAAGAAATTTTTCGGAAACTTAACATAAGATTTCTGTCAGAGCACTCTGATGGCGTCAGGATTATCACTTGACGGCGTCAGGTGTAAAATTCTGAAAAATTTTGCGAGTTTTGTTTTTTCTACCGGAGTCTTAAAGTTTTTGTTAATTCTTTAGTTTTATAAACTCCAAGAAATCTGCAAATATTCATTCCACAAGCATTATATCCTTTTAATTCCTAGAAAGCAACATTAAGATATATATGCTATTTTTTCTAGGATTTTATTATACATAGATCGCCGCCGATTTTACGCGAGGTTTGCCATGATTGTTTTCTCAGGTTTAACAGGTTATATTGGACAAGAAGATGATTTGTATTTTTGGAGTGAAGCTTTCAACGTTCATTTTCTTGGAGGAGGATCTAACCATGTTACCACATTATCCACACCGAATGAATCAGGGGAGTATTTGTTTCATTCTTTTACCTTCATTACTTTTACATCCTTTTTATTGAACATTGGGGACAATGTTCAGCCTAAGTGTAAGGGAAGGGTAAATGATGCTACCTTAGAAAATGCAATTGCACTTGAGTTTGTTTGTTTAAAAGTATGTGTATAATAAAACTAAGAGAAATACTTGTTAGGGCAATTTTAAACGTTAAATTTAAATTCTTTACAAGATTTAGGAGTGAAGCTTTAGCCTTAATGAGCGTCTCATGGATAGGAGTTGTATGACTAGCACAAAAACCATACCACTCAAAATTTTCCACCCCAAATATGTGAGGTTCGCCCCTAGATTTGTTAGGAAAAGATGCTTATGAGTGTATCGGTAGTACTTAGATTCTAGAACTTACGTTAGTGATGCATCCCGAGACCGTTAGTGAGACTACATTCGTGTAGTTAGGATTTACTACATGATAAGAGGCATTAGGATCACCCTTGTGTTAAACCCGTATCATAATTACTTTACCAATGAAGTCATAATTACTTAACTAATAAAGTCGATTAATTTTCCCACACCTTTGCGTTGTACTCATTTTTAGTACACGATACCCTTAGTACACCCCTCCGAGCCTATCTTTTTCGTTTCTAACTTTAAGAATTTTACTTAAAGGAAGAATTTGTTAACAATCCACTCCAAATGTACAGCCAAATCACCTTAGCCTTCCTTGTATACACTCATCTTTAGTGCATTATTGTTACATGTTTAAACCCTTAGTTAATTCTCTAATTGATTACATGGTTGCTAAGTCGAGTCATATCTTGTACATATTATTTTGGGACGATTGGGACTCATTGGTAAAGTACTAGTGTTATGGAGTATTGGGGCAGAACATCATTTATTACCCCCATATGTGCGTTAATATTTTAAAAAGTACTCCAAGTGTTTTGATTATCTTAATTCGAGTCATTAGAATAGTTGATTGTAAAGTATGTAAAAGTTCAAGTGTAAGGGGAATGCAAATTCCCTATGATATATTATTTTGGATGGTAGGGCAAGAATGTATGAAAAAAAATCAATAAATCAAGAAAAAGGAAAAAAAAAATAGAAAAAGAAAAAGGGAAAAAAAACATACGGACTACCATCCAGTTTCCTTTTATGTTTATTTTATGTTTTCTTAGTTTATGATTAGCTTAAGTCGAGTCGAGTCTTGGCTTAGCAATGCCACATTATACATGTAATTGACCAAGATGATTAACTCGCCACTAGTAAAGATTGCCTTTATCCAACAAAACCTTGTTTATCATATCCCTACACCTCACGTTAAAACCCTTTAAAAAGACCTCTTTGATATTTTGTCCTATGTGCTTATGCCAAGTGGTCCCGTTTACTAAGTTAATAGTTAACTAAAGAGTTAACCTAACCAAGTTCCATGACTTTTAACTCAGATAAATAAGATTAACAACAAAGACAAAACGTAAAGAAAAGAGACACGATATTTTCAACGTTTAATTCTTATTAGAAGTTAATCAAAAGAATTATACCCCAAGTGTTTGCGGAATAACACTTGGGATTGAAACGACAAGTATGGTGTGGACTCCTCTCTAAACTCAAACTACGTTGAGTGACAACTAGAAGGTCACACTGAGGTATCTCAGGGACTGTGTTGTTCTTTGGAGGAGTAAAAGTGGTTTGTGAATGCTTCGCATTAAATGCACAAACTTGTCTACTTTTACTCCTCACTTATGCTACCTATTTATACACAAGTAATTTACAACTTTACTGATAAAGACAAAAAGATGACCTAACTAGTAGAGACAAAATACTTACGTATTTTATCTATGTTACAATAGACTATTTTGAGTAAAAGACAATGTGCCTTTCCAGTGCACAGTAATGACACCATCCTGACATGATGCCTTTCAGGGAAAGTTTGACTTCAGGTAGATTAGGTCATCTGTTGATACGTTCAAACTTTTCCCGCCTTGTCCTGCCCATACTTCAGTCTTCAGTATGTAATAGTTGTTGAGGAGTCCTGGGGTTCAGTGAGTTATTGTCATCCTCACTGAACCCATCATCTTCTTCTTGGCTTAGATTCCACTCACTGAGTTCCGCCTCACTGAATGGTGAACCTTTCAACATAGACTCGCTCCAAGCATCCTGAAGATGACTCACTGAGGTACTATTCACTCAGTGACTTGTTTGTATATACGGATAATAGACACTTAGGTTATTTTATGTTCAAATCCAAGTTTAAAGGAAGCTTGGGGAATTCAGTGACCCAACAGTCTCCCCCTATTTGGATATACAAATAGCCTAAGTGTGTATTGATTCAGTGTGAGTAGTCAGGGGTCTTCTTCTCTTCACTGAGTGTTGATGTCATTAACTTAGGACACTTGTAACTTAAAAGAAACATCATTGTTCATTAATAAATATTACAAATCCTATGAAAAATTACAAAAACACAAAAAAGGATAGTTGATGCAGATTCAGATGTTCAGTTGATAAGCAAGAGCTTCAAGCTTTATCTTTTTGGATCTCAGAAGGTGTCTCTCAGGGTACTCCTCAATCTTAGCTTTAAGGTCCTGGCAGAACCTTACGTTTTCAGCACACCTAACGGGAGAAGCCAGCATCAGGTACATAAGCATCGCCTTAATCCCTGCCTTGTCAATGTCTGACCATCTTTGGAAAGCAGGGTTTCCACACTCATCAGTGAAGCACATACCTCTCTCAGGAACTTCAAACACCAAATTGTTCATGAAAGTGATTCCTTCAGGAAGAGATCTATCAGATTCCAGTCCAATGACCTTGATCTCAGGTTCTGATTCAATTTGCTTCCTCTTCCTTTTGGAGACCTTTGGAGGAGCATCTTGAGTAGATGGAGCAGGAAGTAGAGAGGGAATTCCAAGAGCCTTAGGTATATCCATCAGTCCTTTATACCTGAGCTCCAGTGATTTCAAGAGATTAGGAACCACCACATTCGACTTCTTGGTAATGATTGGTCGAAGTTCATCCAGTTCAGAGATACCAAAGTCAGCAAATTTGAATGGATCATGGGTGTCCATTACGCTTTTGTCTTGCCCCCTGAAGACAGCGACAATAGAAGGCTTGGTGTTGCGATGGATTTTGACGTCAGTGATGGTTTCAGGTTTCAGCCTTTCTTTCATCACCCATGTGTACCTTTCAATCCTAGACTTCCTGATCTGAGCGTCCTTCCTGAGCTTTGCTTCTCTTTGCTTCTTCAGGGCGCTCATTTCTTCCTCTTGAGCCTTTTTGAAAACAGCTCCAGCTTGCTCAGTGGCCAGTTGCTCAGTATCCAACCCAATTTTCTCCGCTTCTTCATGAATAACCTTTATAAGTGCGGACTTGCTTATTCTTTCCTCCTCAGCCACCTTTTTCAGTGCCTCATCTCTTTCCATATAAACCTGAATTTCTTCATTTGTGAGATGATGAATTACCCTATTGATTTAAAAGGGGACACTGATTGGTTCATCAGGATCCTGTCTGACGATGGTGGAGGCAGGCTTTAGTACTCTTGATGGTTCAGAAGTTGTAGCAATGCCTTTGCCTTTATCCTGTTGAGTGACTGATGGGAGGACAATTTCTTCATTAGGTTGAGCGAATGAGATGGGAGTGGCTTCAGTGACATGCTGCCCCTCAGTGTGAGGGGGCACAGCTTCATATGGGACTTCAGTGTGAGGGGCATCAATGACATTCTCCCCCTCAACTGTTTCATAAGCAAAAGTGATGGCAAGAGTTGGAGTGACTGATGCAGAGGTGGATGTACCCTTGAAGGCCTGAAATATCTCAGTCATCATGGACTTGATGTCTGAGGTGTCCCTCTGGATGGTGGATTGATGAGTGTCTAAATACTCATCATTTTATACTAATTTGAGCTGCCAAAACATCCAAAAACACTCAAATATGCATCAAAATACTTAAAATATCTTAGAAGTGTGTTTTATATGTTTCAAATGCAAAATATGCAAAAACAGATGAAAAACGTACAAAGTTTGCATAATTGGCAGTTTCAGTCCCTCAAGTTTCAAAAGTTGTCAAAACTAGTCCCTGGTTATTCTAAAAACATGAAAAAGTAACCAAAGGTCCTTTTTAATCATAAAGTTACATATTTAGTCCTTTGGTGCAAAGTTTCACAAAATTACAAGTTTAGTCCCTGTACTTTGGAAATTGACATAAATGGACCCTGGGATGTTAAAAACATTGAGAAAAGCAATTTTGGTCCTTGTACTAATAATCTTTTGCAGGAATGGTCCTTGGGTGATAAGTTTGGTGAAATTACATAAATAGTCCCTGAAGTTTCACAGTTTGGCAAAAATAGTCCCCGGTATTTAAAAAATGAAAAACATCAAAAATATCCTTGTACTATTCATCCTTGTCAAGTTTGGTCCCTGTGAGAACTTTGGTAAACTTACAAAACCAGTTCCTCAACTTTGCACAAATTACATAATTGGTCCTTGTTAGTTACAATACAAACGGACCCTTAAATAAAACTAACCCAAAATATAAACCAAATCCTAAACACTACCCAGCCCACCCTTTTTATTTGATCCAATCCACCAGGCCCAATCAACATAAGCCCACCCAACACCCTGGTAATATAATACCAGGGTCAAACAGTCAAACAAACACCCCAAGCCGCCCTACTGTTCACCATCTTCCACCTCACCCCCCACATGGCTCTGCAACCTCTTCCACCTACACCCCCAGCTGTCCAATCTTATCCCTCCACCTCCACTAGTTCCCAAACCCCATTTAATGCTCTTGAAAACTCTCCACGCAATTTATAGTGCTCCCACGACTTTTGGCGCGAAAAGTAGTTTCAAACGGCCAAGATCAATCAGACACAATCAATGGCTCAGATATGTTGGGAAAGAGTCAGAGGGTCCCACTAAACCCTAATTATTATCTACATAAGGAAGAAGAAGCAGGGGTGAAGATTATTAGTGTAGTTTTAGATAAAAGTAATCGTAGGTAGTGTAGAATAATTTCTAGTTGTTATTTTCAGTTTCAAACACTTGTATTCAGTTCCTTTAATGTATTTCAAACTTTATCTCAGGCTAATTTCAAGTTCTAGTTATTAAATCCAAATTTGCAAATTTCAAGTGAATTTGACAAATTCACTTGAAACTGGTTACTGTTGTTGTTTCTCGTTCTAATCAGTTCAATTCAGTTTCTTGTTAAGCTTTTTGAAGCTCTTACATCATTTAGTGGACTTATATTCAGTATTACTAACAAAATATAAAAATCAAGAAAAAAATAGAAATAAAATAGAAATCAGTTTGTATGGTGAATGAAGGGAGGAGAATGGTGAATATTGGATTGATATGGTTTAGTAGCTTTTTGGGAAGCTGTTAGGTTTATTCTCAGTTCATGGTTCCATTGTTCACAGCCTCATCCATTTTGTAAGCTTTTATATAAATTTTTCATATTACTGTTTTAGTATTATATTTGCTTAGGGTTCAGTGTTTTATTGTTAAGTTAGAATAATCCTTAATATAAGTTGTTTGCTCATTAAGTTTCATTATTATTGGAAATTGATATATCATAGTTTTAATAGCATTTTTGACAAATCTGTTTTTATTGCTTGTGGTGTTGAAGTTTCATGCTCAATTGAGTTTATAATAGATTAATAATTAGTTAGAAACCAATAGTTTGGATTGAATTAGTGTTTGTGGTGTAAATCTCAAAACTGTCATAGTTATAGGGTTGTTTGGCACAGGAGAGTATCCTGTGCATTTGTGGTATTCAGTGGCCAAGTCTTACTTTGACATGTTTGCTTAGGTTCTAATATCACTGAATATTCATAAAATTGGTACATCATTAGGGAAGAAAGTCAAAATCACATCCATAAGCTTATAACTGTCCAACTGTTTGGACTTTTGGTTCCACAACCCTCCATATCAGATCTTTGATTGTTAGTTTAGCTTAAAATCAACTTAATATATCATAATATAGTATAAATAATCAGTAGTGAGTGTTAGAAATTCAAATTAGTCAAACTAGTAGTTTAGGTTAAAAGTCAAAATTGCATTCCTCAGATTTTTACAAAACTTCAAGGATTTGTTTAGAATTTTGTAGTAGGTATTAGACCTTGTACTTTTTAGGATTTGTATTCTACCAGCTCTAGTTTAAGTTCCCACTTAGCTTATATTTTTAGAAATTTTACCCTGGGCCCCACTCACCCTCAAACTCACTTGCAGGGAAGAACCCTGCCCTGCTCCATCAGACTCAGTCCATCACCACCACTTTGGTGGTGATTTGTGACCACCTCAGTGGGCCCCACACCATAATCTTAGGTTATCCCAACCCCCTCCTACCAGTGAGTATTAGTTGACCCTTTGTTTGACCTGAATCATTGTGGACCCCACTTGAATCAGACCCAAAACTTTGTCCCCATTCTGTGTTCAAATTGGTTTTTGGAATAGCTTAATTTTGCTTATCAGCTTATCTACTGAGCTTATTTGGCAAATTTTAGCTTAGACAAGTCCAACATACTTATTAGAACCAGATTTAGCCATAGTGGGTCCCATACAAGTCAGTTTTAGCTTAATTGCTTCTTTGGTCAAACAAAGTCAACTGTGGTAGTATTAAGCTTCCACAGTGCTTATTATTAGCTTATAAAAATATTGTTTCTACAAAAGTTAGTCATTTTTAGATATAAAATAGATTGGTAAAAGAAAAATCCAGAAAAGACAATTTAAAAATAAGTGATAGTTTCTATTTAATTTAATTTAATTTTAATTTTCATTTTTATATTTTTATTTAGTAAGTTGTGTTTTTATATTTTTATTAATTTCCTCTTATATTAAAGTATTTTTAGTAATTTTATTAGATTCTTATAATTTCATTTAGTATTTATTATAATTAATATTAGTTTAATTAATAATTAATCAATAATTAAGTTATAAATAGCATAATTAATTTTTATAAAGCAACACCTAGTTTTTACATTTTTCCTAGCTTTTATAAGTTATAATATAATTTTAGTAATTTTTCTAGAATTTTCACTGTTCATTTACTAGTTTTTATAATTTAGATAGTTTAATTGATAATTAATTAGTAATTAGAATAATAGTTAGTAAACTAGTTTAAAAATAGATAAAATAAACTTTTTATAATTTTTTAAGATTCCTGTGATGGTTAATTAGATTTATAAAAATCTTCTTAATTATCTTAGACTTTTTAGTATTTTTAATAATTTAAATCATATAAATAGTTAAATAATAATTAAATAGTTATTAATTAATAATAATTAGATAAATAGTCTTAAAAATATAATTTTATTTTTAAAATAAGTTTTATAATATTTTAGACTTTTACAAATTTTAATTTTATTTTTCTAAGACTTATTTTACATTTTCTTAATTATTAAGTGTATTATTAGATAATTAATAATAGTTATTAAATAGTAATAATTAATTAAATAATTAGTAATTATAAAATAAATATTTTAAGTTTATTTAATTTGCATTTAAGCCCCTAAGGTTTGCAAATTACTACTTTAGTTAAAACCGTTTTTGTTTCGTACGTTTACGTAGAATTAAATTAAACGTACGCGTTTTTAGTTATTAAACGTTTTTAGATACCTAGCTTTTACGTAATCGTTAAAATAGTTTATCTAAGTTATTTTGTTTTATAAAACCTTAGTGTAATCACCCACACACACACTTTTATACCTTTCCTATTCACATTCACTGATCACAGATTCGTTTTTAATAAAACATCGCACACCTCGTTGGGACATTACGACCCGGGGAAACACTGTATTCCACGAAAGCATTTGCCTCAGCTGTTTGACTTTTACGGTTGACCATTCACAAGTGGTTGACTAATAATCGTCTGACCGTTTGAGTTGAACCAAAATTTGGCGCCGTTGCCGAAGAGGTTGTGCGCGTATTCTAAACAGTTTTGCGTATTAGTGAATTTGAATACACGCTCATTGTATATTTATCCACACTCGTTTATATTATTATCATATAAAACCAAAAACAGTTCCCGAAAACTTTTTAAAATCAGTTTTCAACGAACACAAAAAACACAAAAATATTTTCCTTCTTATTAGTACTACAAAATTTTCAAAAACACCAAAAATATTCAACTTTACACTCCTACCTATTTGATTCTTTATTTCTCATCCCCTAAACCCTTTGATTCTTTCTATGTCTTATTCTCACCCTCTTGTCTGTCAATGTTGTGGTAGTCCTTATAATGGTGGTAATTGCCCCAGTTGTGGCATGGTAGAGTCAGGAAACAGGTCTGTCTATAACCAGAATCCCTAATCCTACCCTGACATGACTGATTCATTCCACCAACTTCCACACCATAAGACTCAGCAGTTCAACTGTTGTGAGTACTGTGGAGGTCCACACTTTAGCTCTGATTGTCAAACAAGGAATCCATTTCCTTGTAACAATTACGACTATCCGTTTCAAGACCCACCTCCACGGTGCCAAATGATTCAAGCAACTCCTCATATCCAGCAAGACCCTTGTCTTGAGGTTCTTGAGAAAATCAAAGATCTTAAGGAGGAGTTGGCTAATATTTCGCTTCGCCATGAGCCAAGTTCTTCTTGTGAGTATTGTGGAGGCCCTCACTACAGCTCTGATTGTCAAACTAGGAATCAGTTTGTCTATAAACAGGTTCCTTGTAACAATCATGAATTTGGTTTTAACCAGCCTTCACAGTACACAAACCCTCAACCACTTCCTCAGGACGAGTTAGCTAAAGCTGAATTGATTACTAAAATGCTGATTAATCAAACTCAATTCAACCAAACCATTCAAGATGGAATAAACAGTCTTAAGGATCAGATTCTTAGGAAACAAAAACCTCTTGTTAACTCATTACATCGTGAGGATGAAAGTGATGAGGATGAACCAATTGAAGAAGAAAACTCAAAGGACCCTTCAAATATCTTGATAATGGGGGACAAGCAATTCAAAGTAACTCCTTTTAAGGAAATAAATGTCCTTGTTCCAATCCCAAAGCTATCTGAGGAACCTTTTGATTCAACTTCAGTTGAAGCTACTTCAGTAGAAATACAGGGAGAAAAGAATATAACTGAATCACCAGCAGTAAAAATAATGGAACTTGTAGAATCCATTACTGCTAGTCCTTCTCAACTTCCTAAGTCTGTTGTTATCACACCCGAGGTTCCCACTCACTCTCTGAGCATGGGGGACGAGCATCTTGACACAATTCCTGCAAAGGAATCTGACAAATTCATAAAGTCTAGTGTTGAGAACCTTGTCTCAATCCCAAGTGAGTCACAGGGAATTCTTGATCCTATGTGTGATATCCCTCCCCCTCTTGTCTTCCCAAATGATCATATTGAGATGTTCTCTGATTCTGATGAGAACTATTCTTTATCTTGTGGAGACATAAGTTATGTGGGGGAATTGCCTTCTGAGCTTGTCAGCTCAGAAGAAGAGAATGATGAAGAAATACACCAAGACGAAGCTCTTCGTCTTACATTATTAAATGCTAATCTTCTCATTTCTAGAATCGAGGCTTTTAATGAAAAGCCTATTTCATCTCCTATCCCCGTCAAGGATAGTGAGCTTTTGATCAATGATTCTATTCCGGAATTGCAAACGTTCCATTTTGATCATACGGAAGAGAAGATAAGTGGTATCACCACTTCTCATTCTTATAATTCTCTTCCCGTTTATGAATCATTTACTTTTGAGGAGTTCCCCAGTGAATTCACTCAAATCAATCCCGAATACGAATCATTCACCTTTGAGGAGTTCTCCTGTGAACTCACTCATATCATATCTCCACCGGAGTATGATAATTTCTATTTTGATCTAGACATACCCATAATATGTCTTGATCAAACGAGCTTAAAAGAGGAGATTCATGAAACAATGAATTCTCCTATTGAAGATGAGGAGTTAGTTATGATTTTCATCATGACTTTCTTTCTTTTCTTCATATATCCTGTGGCTTATCCTGTTCTTCACTCTTTCGGGAGTGAAGACATTATCTTTGATCCCGGCATTCTCATTTATAAATTATGAGCCGGTTACTTATCTCATCGGTGTGGAACTTTCACGTGCTTCAAATGTTTATCCAAACGTCTTGAATGAAAGTCCGATTGAGATTGTCTCTTCCACTTACTTCCCCATGGACAAATGAATTCGGGGTCGAGTCAAGATAGCGACTCGGTAAATAAAAACAGTAGCATGTACTTAGGGTTTTCACCCTAAGTGTGGGGGAGATACTAACCCACATGTTGTATATATGTATATATCCTTAAAAAAATAAAAAAATAAAAAAATAAAAAAAATAAAAAAAAAATGTGTGTACATAAACTTAAATAAAGGCTATGGAATATTTTCTTTCTTACGTTCTAAGTGTTGGTTTAACACCCGGTACTTTGAATATTGAGGACAATATTCAGTTCTAAGTGTGGGGGGAGATTCGTTATTCTAACGAATTTAAACACATGTTCCATCAAGAACCCCCATTTTAGCCCAAATTTTAAAAAATTTTCTCACTTAGAACGCAATAAATGGTTATCAGTCCGCCATGTCTAACCCACATAAGGATTGGCTAATCCAGGAGCAAACGGTTCTTGGTAAAGATATCTCAAACCCGTTGATGGCTTGCAATTTGCCCAAAATTGTATGGTACCTCAACTCGCCATATCCCATAAAGCGAATGAGTTGGCTAGCCCGCAAGATTATGGCTTGTGGTAAAGGCAGTGGAAAAACCATAATTGGTAATCAGCTCACCAAGATGTTGACCATTCCATCAAGAGTTGGCTAGTCCACAAGCAAACGGCTTTTGGTAAAGACAAATCAAATCCGTTGACAGCTGGTGATTTGCTCAAAATCACACGGTTATCAGATGTGCCACAGTTCTTACATCTGGCTACTCCAGAAGTGATGGCTTTTGGTAAAGAGTTTTTCAAATCCATTAAGTTTTTCTCAAAAGATTGCTAGGGACTAGCAATAGTTTAGTGTGGGGGATTGATGAGTGTCTAAATACTCATCATTTTATACTAATCTGAGCTGCCAAAACATCCAAAAACACTCAAATATGCATCAAAATACTTAAAATATCTTAGAAGTGTGTTTTATATGTTTCAAATGCAAAATATGCAAAAACAGATGAAAAACGTACAAAGTTTGCATAATTGGCAGTTTCAGTCCCTCAAGTTTCAAAAGTTGTCAAAACTAGTCCCTGGTTATTCTAAAAACATGAAAAAGTAACCAAAGGTCCTTTTTAATCATAAAGTTACATATTTAGTCCTTTGGTGCAAAGTTTCACAAAATTACAAGTTTAGTCCCTATACTTTGGAAATTGACATAAATGGACCTTGGGATGTTAAAAACATTAAGAAAAGCAATTTTGGTCCTTGTACTAATAATCTTTTGCAGGAATGGTCCTTGGGTGATAAGTTTGGTGAAATTACATAAACAGTCCCTGAAGTTTCACAGTTTGGCAAAAATAGTCCCCGGTATTTAAAAAATGAAAAACATCAAAAATATCCTTGTACTATTCATCCTTGTCAAGTTTGGTCCCTGTGAGAACTTTGGTAAACTTACAAAACCAGTTCCTCAACTTTGCACAAATTACATAATTGGTCCTTGTTAGTTACAATACAAACGGACCCTTAAATAAAACTAACCCAAAATATAAACCAAATCCTAAACACTACCCAGCCCACCCTTTTTATTTGATCCAATCCACCAGGCCCAATCAACATAAGCCCACCCAACACCCTGGTAATATAATACCAGGGTCAAACAGTCAAACAAACACCCCAAGCCGCCCTACTGTTCACCATCTTCCACCTCACCCCCCACATGGCTCTGCAACCTCTTCCACCTACACCCCCAGCTGTCCAATCTTATCCCTCCACCTCCACTAGTTCCCAAACCCCATTTAATGCCCTTGAAAACTCTCCACGCAATCTACAGTGCTCCCACGACTTTTGGCGCGAAAAGCAGTTTCAAACGGCCAAGATCAATCAGACACAACCAATGGCTCAGATATGTTGGGAAAGAGTCAGAGGGTCCCACTAAACCCTAATTATTATCTACATAAGGAAGAAGAAGCAGGGGTGAAGATTATTAGTGTAGTTTTAGATAAAAGTAATCGTAGGTAGTGTAGAATAATTTCTAGTTGTTATTTTCAGTTTCAAACACTTGTATTCAGTTCCTTTAATGTATTTCAAACTTTATCTCAGGCTAATTTCAAGTTCTAGTTATTAAATCCAAATTTGCAAATTTCAAGTGAATTTGACAAATTCACTTGAAACTGGTTACTGTTGTTGTTTCTCGTTCTAATCAGTTCAATTCAGTTTCTTGTTAAGCTTTTTGAAGCTCTTACATCATTTAGTGGACTTATATTCAGTATTACTAAAAAAATATAAAAATCAAGAAAAAAATAGAAATAAAATAGATATCAGTTTGTATGGTGAATGAAGGGAGGAGAATGGTCAATATTGGATTGATATGGTTTAGTAGCTTTTTGGGAAGCAGTTAGGTTTATTCTCAGTTCATGGTTCCATTGTTCACAGCCTCATCCATTTTGTAAGCTTTTATATAAATTTTTCATATTACTGTTTTAGTATTATATTTGCTTAGGTGATGAGGCGAAAAATGATCCGTTTTTAGGGGGTCATTTAAGCCCGAATCCGACTTTATTTAATCAAATATTGCCCTAAATCGTTCCTTTTGTGATTTTAGGTGTTTGGAGAGTGAATTCTGGAAAAGAAGCCATTTTGGACGTTTTTGGAGCATAAAAGTGAAGAAAACGGCAAAGTACCAAATTTCCATGCTGAAGATACAAGGTGACGGCGTCAAGAGTAATATCTTGACGGCGTCAGACATGAAGATTAAAATACCGAAGGTGGTGACGGCGTCAAACGCCTTCATGACGGCGTCAAAGTGGCAAGAATAAAATACCGTGGTCGGTGACGGCGTCACATAGGCCGTCATAAGTAGATCAAGGCCGTCCGAGGAAGTATATGGCGGCGAGGTGACGGCGTCACAAGTAACTCTTGACGCCGTCAGCCTACTTTTCCTATATATAGTTTTCTAGTTTTTTCATTAAAAAGAGAGAAGTTTTGGTGAAACCCTAAAGACGAATTTGGTGCCTCTTTTACAGGTTTTTCAAGGGTTCCAAACCCTTGATACCTTGCATTGTAATTGAGATAAGTGTTCTTCTAATTCAATCAATATGTCTATGTGTTGGTTGTTTATCTCTTGTTCTTGTCTCAATTCCATTATGCTAGGCTAGATCTCTCTTGTGTTTGCTTAGATCTAATGAAACCTAGATGTTGATTATGTGTTGATTACTTGTTTATTCTTGTTCTTGGATGAATGATTTATATGTTAGGCTTAAGAAAACTGGCAGATCTCCAAATGGTAACATGCTTGAACGTCTTAAGAAACATGAACCGAGGCGTACTAGGTCTTTATTGGTTGTATTTAATGCATGAGCCACTGTTTACAATCCCTATAGTTATGCTGGGTCATGGTGTAGGAGGAGATAAGAGCTCATAGAGTTGGGGAGTTATGTATGCCACCCCACGAATGGTATTAAGGAATACAATCCGTCATCCATACAAGTATAACAAGTAATTAACATGTAAAAGATATCTAGGGAGTAGTGAAGTCTAAGTAAACACAATTTCTCCAATTACTGCTCACAACCTTAGTATAATTAGTTTGTTTTCATTTTTATTATTTTATTTTGATTATATATTAGTTTTGGGTTAGTTGACTAGCAACTAATTCCGCCCACTCATTCAAAACCCGAGATTTTACTTGCTTTCAAAAAAATATAAAAACACAAAAATAATCATCTCTCACCTTTAGAACTATTAATTAGGTTTTCTAATCCTAGCGACACTATTCCTAAGCTGAACGATCAATCCCCCGGTACTTGTCACTATACTATACTACAACGATCAGGTACACTGCCTGGTGGGGGTTGTAAGCTTCTCGAGATCCCTCGAGAGGTAAAGCAAGGTGCGATTCCCACGCATCAAGTTTTTGGCGCCGCAGCCCGGGGAATAGTTATTGTCTAGGTTAGGATTTCTTTTTATTAGGTCTACTTGCTAGATTCCTTTCTAGTAAGATTTTATTTTTTTTTAATTTTTAGGTCTTCTTTAGTCTATCTTATTTCTTCGTGCCTTTGTTCGTAACTCTTTACCATCCGACATCATGGAAGGTGGTAACATCTTTGAACCCGTCATCCCACCACAACAAAACCCACCACTAGAACCCCTTAGGCCCCGAACCTTAGGAGAGTATTCCCGACCTAGCCATCAAGGCTACCGAAACACCATTGAGCTCACCGGAGCCAATGTGACCCCCTTGCGATCCGACACCATCCGGTTGGTGCAAATCGGATGTGCATTCCATGGACTTCGTTCCGAAGATCCAAACCAACACCTTAAGGACTTCCTCAAAATCGTAGATTCCATAGACCTAGGTGTTGAAACTAGAGAGACTACCCGTTTACGCCTATTCCAATTCTCTCTACGGGATCAAGCTAGTCAATGGCTTGAGCGTTTACCCGCGGGATCCATCACCACATGGGATGATCTCACCACTCGTTTCCTTGCTCAATTTTTCCCACCGGGGAGAACTACTAAGCTTAGGAATGACATCTTGATGTTTCAACAACGTCAAAATGAATCCCTTTATGAAGCATGGACTCGTTTCAAGGACTTACTCCAAAAAGTCCCTCATCATGGCATAGATCTTTGGCTCCAAGTCCAAATCTTCTATGACCATATCGACATCTCCACAAGGCGAACCATTGACCAATCGGCCGGTGGTAAGCTACGTGATCTTAGTGCGGAACAATCATGGGAACTCATAGAAGATCTTGCTCTCTATGACAACGAAAGTTGGAATGATCCCCGTGACTTGAACAAAACGGTCAAGGCAATATCTTTGCCTTCGAACAATTCTAGCACTCCCGACCGTAGGATCATGGAACTTGAGGACCAAGTCAAGTTTCTCATGAAATCTTACGAAGCTCCGAAGCATTCAAGCCAAGTGAACAAAATCACTTCTTCATGCGAATTATGTAGTGGTCCCCATGACACTCGTGATTGTGTGGAACTCCCCGGAACAGCTTTTGCTGATTACGCATCCACGCGTACCGACGAAGCGGGAGATAAGTGGTATGCTTTCAAGCCCGAGCCAAACACATACGGTGATTCATACAACCCCTCATGGAAAAATCACCCAAACCTTAGGTGGAAACAAAATCAGCCCAATTCATCCAACCCACCTAATCGTTACCAACCAAACGGTCCACCATCCAACCGTACTTTCAACAACAATCCTTCTAACAACTATGGTAGTACCAAACAATCTTGAAGGATTGATGTCAAAGTTCATGGCATCTCAAGAAGCTCGCATATCTAAGTTTGAAGCCGATTTCAAACAAAAGAAAAGCGAGATGACCACTAGAATTGATGCATTGTTGAAAGTTCTCAATGACCGAGAAATGGGAGCACTCCCAAGCGACACCATCTAGAATCCGAAACTAAACGTCAATGCCATATCTTCAGTTTCGTCACCCACTTCGTGTCCACAATACTACTCGGTTAGATCAACAAACACGTGTTTCAAATAAAACCAAGTTCCCCAAAAGGACCAATCAACTAAAACACCCACTATAGAACCGGTCAAAAGCATAGTTGAAACACCTCTTACGCAAGACCTTGATGATGAATTCAAAGAACTTCACCTTGAACGCCCCGTCATTGATGTCTTAGCGCGTGCTCCTTACTACAGTGCCCTCCTAGAAAAATATGAGAAGTGTAAGCTAGGTAAAAATGGGACCGCCTTCGTTCAAAACAAGTTGCCTAAAAAGCTTGATGATCCGGGTATATTTGTTTTGCCTTGTAAGATAGGAAGATCCGAAGCTTTCGACACACTAGCCGATTTAGGGTCAAGCCTCAACTTGATTCCCTTATCCTTATTCACCGCTCTTAAGCTAGGAAAGTTAGAGGAAACGGAAGTATTGATAGGGCTAGCGGATGGGAGTATTGCCCACTCGGTTGGAATGATTAAGGATGTAGTTGTTCACATAGGAAGGTTAACTATATTAGCGGATTTTCACGTCCTAGACATGGTTAGTGACACTACATGCCCATTATTGGTAGGAAGAGGATTTTTAGCAACCGCTAGTGCCATGATAGATTGCAAGGAATCCAAGATAGCGGTAGGAGAAGGCGATACTTGGTCGGTGTATGATGTTAAGAAACATAGTTATGATTGTGATGATGAACCAACACCGCATTGGGTAGAAATGAATAGGAGACCATCTAGATATGGACCTTGGATAGAAAGGAACTTTATAGGACCTCAATGCCCATTCTAACTAGAAAAAGACTTTGTTGAAAAGACACGTTCGGTAGAACAACTCATAGCTAGAGATGAAGAGTTAGATCCCTTTGAGGACCCGTTAGTCTTTAGGAAGATGATTGAGTTATTAAGCGTGATGCCCATTAACATAGAAAGGAATAAATGGAAAAGAGAGGGGGATAAGTGTAAATGGAGGTGGGACAAGCCACCTAAAGAAGGTGACGGGTCATGGCATATTAGAATGACCTTGTATGATCCGGATGGAGAGAAGTTTGAAAGGTCATACCACACTAAGGAAACCGATAGGAAGTTGAAACCTAAGTTCGATCCCAAAGATGTCCTCAATGAGGAACTCACCCGAATCACGTAGTAACCCATGACTTTGAGTCTAGCTACAAGACTCGTAAATAAAGAAAAGCGCTTCTTGGGAGGCAACCCATGTTTTGTGTGATTTTATTTGTTTGATTGTTATTTGTTTCCGTATGCATGTTTTATTTTTATTGTTGGTTAATCATGTTTCTCAATTAAAATGTGGAAATACTTTATTATGTTGTTTGGCCTAGTCTTAACTCCAACCTAAAGGTATTTCTGCAAAAGATAAGTGTAAGGGGAAACCCCAAATATGTTTTTAAGAAACAAACCGATCATGATTCTCCACAATATTTAATGAACATGTATATTCGTATTTGTTAGAGTCAAATGCTTGTATTGAGTCATAATGAAGTTTTGCAGGATTTTCCAGGAAGTAGGACAAAGTTTTTCCAGAAATTTTCCGGAAACTTAACATAAGAATTTCTGCAGGTCCATTCTGACGGCGTCAGAGTATTGCTCTTGACGGCGTCAGGAGTTAAAAATCTGGAAATTTTACCGGTTTTGTTTTTCTAACGGAGTCTTATGGTTTTTGTGAATTATTAAGTTTTATAATCTCCAGGAAATCTGCAAACTTCATTCCACAAGCATTATATCTTACTTTGTTTTCTAGGATTTAGTAACTTATATAGGATGCCGCCGATTTTACGCGAGGTTGCCTTGTCTATTGTTGTCAGGATTTACAGGTTATTTATGACAAGAAGATGATTTATACTCTGGAAGGGAAGCTTTGATTGTTCGTTTTCTTGGAGGAAGATTTAACCTGGTCAACCTAAAATCCATACCGAGCGAATCAGGGGAGTGTTTGATTTCATTCTCTTTACTTCTTAACTTTTACATTCTTTACTTGAACATTGGGGACAATGTTCATCTTAAGTGTAAGGGGAGGGTAAAAAGATGATACCTTACATATGCACTTTCGCTTGAGTTTGTTTTGTCTGATAGTAGATGTGTAATAAAACTACGAGAAATACTTGTTAGTGCAATTTTAGCGCCAAATTTAATATTTTTTACAACATTTAGGAGTGAAACTTTAGCCATAGCAAGCGTCTCATGGATAGGAGATTGTATGACTAGCACATAACCGTATATTCAGAAAAATTTTCCACCCAAAAATGTGAGGTTCGCCTTTAGATTTGATAGGAAAAGCATTTACTATTAGTGCTTATGAGTGTACCGGTAGCATTTAGATTCTAGAACTTGCGTTAGTGATGCATCCCGAGACCGCGAGTGAGACTACATTCGTGTGGTAGGATTTACTACATGATAAGAGGCCTTAGGATCACCCTTGTGTTAAACCAGTATTACAATTAATTGACCATTTAAGTCATATTACTTGGCTAGTTAAGTCAACTAATTTTTCCCACACCCTTAGCGTTGTACTCATTTTTAGTACACGATACCCCTAGTACACCCCTCCGAGCCTATCTTTTCGTTTCTAACTTTAAGCATCTTACTTAAAGGAAGAATTTGTTACACCCCACTTAAATGTACACCCAAATCGCCTTAGCCTTCCGTGTATGCGCTCATTTTTAGTGCATTATTGTTATTTGTTAAACCCTAAGTTAACTTTCTAATTGATTACATGGTTGCTAAGTCGAGTCATATCATTGTACATATTGTTTTGGGACGATTGGAACTCATGGGTAAGTACTTATTTTATGGAGTAATGGGAAAGAACATAATATATTACCCCCATATGTACGTTAATCTTAAAAGTGCTCCAAGTGTTTTGATTTTCTTAATTCGAGTCATTAGATTAGTTAATTGTAAAGTATGTAAAGATTCAAGTGTAAGGGGAATGCTCATACCCCTATGATATATTATTTCGGATGGTAGGGTAAGAGTATGCAAAAAAAAAAAAAAAAAAAAAAAAAAAAAAAAAAAAAAAATTGAAAAAAAATATAGAAAAAAACAAGAAAAAGAAAAAAAAAATAGAAAAAGAAAAAAAGAGAAAAAACATACGGACTACCATCCCGTTTTTATTCTATGTTCATTTCATGTTTTTGTTATTTTTCATTTATTAGCTTAAGTCGAGTCTAGTCTTGGCTTAGCAACGCCATCTTGTACATGTAATTAACCAAGATTGTTAACTCGCCACCAGTAAAGCTTCCTTTATCCAACAAAACCGTGTAATTCATATCCCTATACCTAACGTTACAACCCTTTTAAAAGACCTCTTTGATAGTTTATCCTAGGTGCTTACGCCATGTGGTGGAGGTTTGATCCTTTCCCAAGCCTATGGTAATCTATTTTGCTATGACAGGTAGTGAGAGATATCTTCCATTTCCATAATGTTATATTACTTTATTACACCCGAGAGATGTGAGTATCTAAACACTATTTGTGAGGTGCTTGTGTATGACCTCCGTGCTTGTCTATTGGTCTTTAGTGGAACGATTATTTGTTGTAATTACTTTTATATTAGTGTTAAATGACCCCTAACTTGTCTTTCGAGTAGAATAAAAGCGCATTTGCTTGAGGACAAGCAAATCTCAAGTGTAAGGGTATATGATGAGGCGAAAAATGATCCGTTTTTAGGGGGTCATTTAAGCCCGAATCCGACTTTATTTGATCAAATATTGCCCTAAATCGTTCCTTTTGTGATTTTAGGTGTTTGGAGAGTGAATTCTGGAAAAGAAGTCATTTTGGACGTTTTTGGAGCATAAAAGTGAAGAAAACGGCAAAGTACCAAATTTCCATGCTGAAGATACAAGGTGACGGCGTCAAGAGTAATATCTTGACGGCGTCAGACATGAAGATTAAAATACCGAAGGTGGTGACGGCGTCAAACGCCTTCATGACGGCGTCAAAGTGGCAAGAATAAAATACCGTGGTCGGTGACGGCGTCACATAGTGTTCAAATTGGTTTTTGGAATAGCTTAATTTTACTTATCAGCTTATCTACTGAGCTTATTTGGCAAATTTTAGCTTAGACAAGTCCAACATACTTATTAAAACCAGATTTAGCCATAGTGGGTCCCACACAAGTCAGTTTTAGCTTAATTGCTTCTTTGGTCAAACAAAGTCAACTGTGGTAGTATTAAGCTTCCACAGTGCTTATTATTAGCTTATAAAAATATTGTTTTTACAAAAGTTAGTCATTTTTAGATATAAAATAGATTGGTAAAAGAAAAATCCAGAAAAGACAATATAAAAATAAGTGATAGTTTCTATATAATTTAATTTAATTTTAATTTTCATTTTTATATTTTTATTAAGTAAGTTGTGTTTTTATATTTTTATTAATTTCCTATTATATTAAAGTATTTTTAGTATTTTTTTTAGATTTTTATAATTTCATTTAGTATTTATTATAATTAATATTAGTTTAATTAATAATTAATCAATAATTAAGTTATAAATAGCATAATTAATTTTTATAAAGCAACACCTAGTTTTTACATTTTTCCTAGCTTTTATAAGTTATAATATAATTTTAGTAATTTTTCTAGAATTTTCACTGTTCATTTACTAGTTTTTATAATTTAAATAGTTTAATTGATAATTAATTAGTAATTAGAATAATAATTAGTAAACTAGTTTAAAAATAGATAAAATAAACTTTTTATAATTTTTTAGGATTCCTGTGATGGTTAATTAGATTTATAAAAATCTTCTTAATTATCTTAGACTTTTAGTATTTTTAATAATTTAAATCATATAAATAGTTAAATAATAATTAAATAGTTATTAATTAATAATAATTAGATAAATAGTCTTAAAAATATAATTTTATTTTTAAAATAAGTTTTATATTATTTTAGACTTTTACAAATTTTAATTTTATTTTTCTAAGACTTATTTTACATTTTCTTAATTATTAAGTGTATTATTAGATAATTAATAATAGTTATTAAATAGTAATAATTAATTAAATAATTAGTAATTATAAAATAAATATTTTAAGTTTATTTAATTTGCATTTAAGCCTCTAAGGTTTGCAAATTACTACTTTAGTTAAAACCGTTTTTGTTTCGTACGTTTACGTAGAATTAAATTAAACGTACGCGTTTTTAGTTATTAAACGTTTTTAGATACCTAGCTTTTACGTAATCGTTAAAATAGTTTATCTAAGTTATTTTGTTTTATAAAACCTTAGTGTAATCACCCACACACACACTTTTATACCTTTCCTGTTCACATTCACTGATCACATATTCGTTTTTAATAAAACATCGCACACCTCGTTGGGACATTACGACCCGGGGAAACACTGTATTCCACGGAAGCATTTGCCTCAGCTGTTTGACTTTTACGGTTGACCATTCACAAGTGGTTGACTAATAATCGTCTGACCGTTTAAGTTGAACCATGGATACTTTGGCGTCAAGTGATGCGTGAGCACTTTCCATTGCGGATAAACGAGAACCGAATCTCCAAGCAAGAGCTTATGACTTCTTGGACTAAGCAGCCACTGATTGATCCAAAGCTGCAAGGGAGGTTTTGACAGACTCCACTGAGCTACTGAGAGCCTAAAGATTGACGGACTTCATCAGGTTGAGTAACTCAGTGAGATGCACGGAGTTGAGCTGATAGGTATCTGAAGCCTGAAGGAGCTTCTTGGTAAGTTCAGGATCATCTTTAACCGATTCTTGAATGGATTGAACCCCAGTGTTCAGATTGGTAAGTGATTCAAGGAATTGGTTGATGTGAGAGACCATTTGTGCCAGGGAGTAGTTGACTGAGGAATTCTGTTCCCTGACATCTTCATTAAATTCTTCAACAGCACTCTTCAGGTTGAAGTATTGAACTGCTTGCTCAGTGTGCTTATCAAACACTTCGTCAGTGAGCCCCCTGAACAAGGCATTGGTAGCCTTCTTGATGAACTTGGTAAAAAACTTCACAGTGAGAGGAGTCTCTTCTTTATTTGAGGAATCTGATGTGGAGTGAGGTTTAGCAGCATCATGGTTGGATGATTGAGGAGACTAAGAGATTGGTTTAGGGATTGTCTCCTCAATTTCCATATCTTCTCCTGCTTCAAAAATCTCCTCATCACTGTGAAAGTCATCATCAGAGACCAAAGCAGCCTGAACATCTGCCATAGATTGAATCTGCAAAAGGAGGTTATCCGGCTCCTCTTCAAAAGAAGATTTGCCTTCGTTATGGCTAGGTCCTGACCTCTCAAATCCAACAGACTGGGCTTTATCTGCCTGGTCCTCAAGGTCAGTTCCCAAGTTATGCGCACCTCCGGGAGTGGGTTTGGGTTCCATATCAGCGGGTGGTCTGTTTCCCTCTGAATCTTTGTCCCCCGTGACCCCTTCATGAGGAGTCGTGATAGTTGTGTCCCAATCAGTGGGTTGTATTAGGCCCCCTGAGTCTTTGGGAAGAATAGTTGTGCCCCCAGACAAAAGCTTTGATTTGCGAATGTCCTCATCAGGCACCTGAGTGGTTTTGCCCCCTTTCCAACAAGCTTGCGCTGGCCTGTTGAAGATTTAGGGGCGGTAACTCCCTGATGCTTGGGTTGTGATTTACCCGAGCCTTTAGCAGGATGTGAAGTGGTGTGGGTCCCCTTCTCAGTGGAGTAGTGCTGCCTCACCGAGGATATAGGACCCTTTGCTCCCTGAGACTCTGGTTGTGATTTTCCAGAGCTTTTAGCAGGATGTGGAGGTTGGGTTGATTCCAACTCCAATGACTTGTTTATGTCAGCAGAGCCTTTGGGAATGGGTTTGCCCGAGGACACTGAGTGTGATGTCTCAGTGCCCTCCGTTGACCTTTGTTTTGGGGTCAATGACTGGGTAATTATCTTGAGGGTGTTAGCAGTCATGGTCGGTTGTTGCCCCGTTTGGCCAGGCACGGGGACAGAGGTACCAGTGGCGAGTGATTTGGGTCTAACCACCTTCCTGGACCCTTGTCCCTTCTTCCCTTTCACCTTCTTGGTGGGAGAGGGAACAGGTGAAATTTTGTTGTCACCCTGGATAGCAGTCAGCATATAAGTGGTCAGGGCAACATGTGTAACCTCAAAAGGGTCACGAGAGTTATTAGCCTTATGTAGGACATCAGGTTCAAAGCCAATGGCTTCAGGCCTAATATACTTGGACCCAAGCAAGTCTTGCAGGGCGCAGGAAATGAATCTAGGATAAGACATAAGTTTTTGCCTAGATTTCCCACCCAACTTTCCAATGAGGTCCCTGAAGATAATTTCTCCAAGGTCTATTTTTGTACCCTCTAAGAGACAATACACTATCATTGCTTGAGTAGTGTTTAGTTGCTCTGTGGAGGATTTGTTTCCCCAAAGGACCTGAATGACAAAGGTCATCAGAATCCTCCAGGGGGCTGGAAACCAGGTTTTGATGATTGGGGCTTTGGATAGAAGGGCCCCTGGTGTTACCTCAGGGTGATTTTTGTCATAGGGCCCAAGTTCCAGTAAAAGTTCCTTCACATCCTTTTCAGTGGGCTGGGCAGTGAAGGTCTCAGTATAGTCAAGGCCAGTGGCTTTGACGAAGGTTTTGTAGTCAAGAGTTAGGAACTTAGTTCCATTCTTTACTGAGAACCTTATTTTGGCCTCCTTTGGTGCATCAGGGTTTTCAACCACCGCTGTGCACCAAAATTCCCTCAGGTAGTCATGGTAGATGACAAAGGGGGTTTTTGTAAATGTGGTGGTGAGAAAACAATTTTGTAGGTACTTCACCACATCCCTGTATTCAGGGAACCCTTGAGGGTAGGCGAAGTTTCCCAACACATTGTTCTTGGTCAGGTCTACGCTCTCAACCTGGAAATCCACATTGGGAGCGTATTGAATGACTTTAGAAGAAGCCATTTGTGAGAATATGGTCTAGTTTTGAGAAAAGGTTTTTGATAAAACTGAAACACACATAGTTTTGAAAGCCAAAATATTCTTGAATAAATTTTGCAAGAGTTTTGTTAAGATTTGAAAGCGTGTGTGTGTTTAATTTAGTGGGGGTATTTATAGGGAAAGAAATAGGGTTGTGCCGTTGTGGATATCAAACGTTTTGGTATTAATTCAAAGTAGTAATATAAAGTATGTTTGAAATCCGCATTAACTGGCACGATTCCCATTACCCATTTTTTCTTGCAACATGATTAGAGAGGTGGTTACGTGGCTCTGCAAAAGATGCTTTTGCAGAGTGATGTCATCACACAAGTATTTGTGTGAGAGATAGAGCATTTAATGCTCAGTGGTATTGGTGAGAAATGTAGGGGCCCATGATGTGGATGCGAGTTGTATAAGTAACATATATTCCTATATTTAATAGGAATCAGTTACCTACCTGTGACATTTACTAACTAAGTACTTAGAGCATTTAGTTAGGGTATTTAATACCATATGATATCATGAGCCCCCTGAATGAGTTTATCATTCAGTGTGTTGATGATCAGTGATGAGGTGTATATCACTGAGACATGGGTTTATTCAGGGACCTAAGAGAATTTACATCAGGTTGGAATAACTTTGATCAGTTGCCTGATACAATATCCAACATGCCCAACTCAGCTTTCAGTCTGGTAAAAGTGGGTTCATCCAGGGGTTTGGTGAAGATATCAGCTAGCTGATACTCAATGGGGATGCAATGTAATTCAATTTCTCTATTCAGGATGTGGTCCCTGATGAAATGGTATCTGATGTCAATATGTTTGGTTCTTTGATGAAGCACTGGGTTATTTGAGATGGATATGGCACTTGTGTTATCACAAAAGATGGGTACCATCATGTACTGAATGCCATAGTCACTCAGTTGGCTCTTCATCCAGAGTCCATTTGCACAACATCCTTCAGCAGCCATATATTCAGCTTCAGCTGAGGACATGGCCACTGACTGTTGTTTCTTTGTACTCTAACACACAAGTTTACCACCAAGAAATTGACAGGATCCTGAGGTACTTTTTCTGTCCATATTGCATCCTGCATAGTCAGAGTCAGTGTACCCTTTGAGATCAAATCCTGAGCATTTTGGGTAATTGATGAGTGTTTCTTTGGGCAAAGTCTTGAACTAAACCCTTAAGCTCATCAACGATTTTCATCATATTTTGCATTTCTGGAAGAAGTGCTTGATTCATATCGTACTGTGGAGGTTGGTCGTAATAAGGTGTGTCAAAATTGTCACAAGGATATGGATTACCCGTTTGACAATCTGAGCTGAAGTGTGGACCTCCACAGTAATCACAACAGTAAAACTGTTGAGGCTGTGGGTGATAAGTGCTAGAGTTATAATCGTTACCAGGAAACTGCTCATAGACAAGCGTGTTTCCCGATTGACAATCATAACTGTAGTGTGAACCACCACAGTACTCACAACAGTAAAACTGCTGAGACTGATGGTGTGGTAACTGATGGAATGAATCAGTCGTGTCATGGTAGGAATAGGGATTCTGGTTATAGACAGACCCGTTTCCCGACTCAACCATGCCACAACTGGGGCAATTTCCACCATTATAAGGATTACCACACCAATGGCAAACCAGAAGGTGTGGGTGAGACATAGAAAGAATCAAATGGTTTGGGAGGGGTAGGGATGAAGAATCAAAGATGTGAGAGGGTAAAGGTGAATATTTTTGGGTTTTTGGATAAACATTTTATACAAATGAGAAGGAAAATGTTTTTGTGTTTTTGTGTTCGTTGAAAACTTGATTTAAAAAGTTTTCGTGAACGGTTTTGTTTTCAAAATAAGAAAATATGAACAAAGGGTGGATAAATGTACAATGGAACGAATTCCAAAGACACTAATCAGAAAAACCGTTTAGAATAGCGCGCACAACCTCCCCGGCAGCGGCGCCAAAAATTGATTGAGCCCGAACCACCTAACTTATATTGACCAACGAATGGTCAACAAAGTCAGATAGCCTAAATCAATGCTCCGCGGAAGTATAAGGTTTCCCCGGGTCGTATGTCCCGACGAGGTGTGAATTGTAAACAAAACGGTTATTTGATCGGGTGAATTTGGATGAAAAGGGATTTGTGAGTGATTGAACTAAGGAATATACGAAAAAATAGCTTAAACAAGCTATATGAATAAGACGGGAAAGGAGAAAAAACCAGAAACGATTAAAGCTTAAAAACGCGTACGTTACGTTTAAATAAACGTAGACGTACAAAATAAAACGCGAGTTTTAGTGAAATAAAATACCTACGGATATGAAAATTACATTTTTACATTCCTAATGATAAAAGAAAATTTTTAGAAAAAGAAAAATAATTTTTACACTATTTAATTAATTACTATTAATTAATTACTAATTTCCTAATTACTTTTAATTATTTAATTTACACTAAATTATAACTAATTATGAAAATGCACTAAAAATATGAAAATTAAATTTGGAAAAATCTAAAATAATATAAAACTAATTTTAAGACAGAAAATATATTTTTAAGACTATTTAAATAATTACTATTAATTATTAACTAATTATTAATTAATAAAAACTAATATTAATTACTAAAAATACTAAATGAAAAGAGAAAAATATGAAAAATTTACAGAAATTATTTTACAACTACAGGAACTTAAGAAAATTATAAAAACAGAAAGTGCTTAAGGAAAATAAGCACTTAAGCAATAAGCTTCTTAAATAGAAGCTATCACTTTAGGTATTTTTGGCTTTTTTGAAATTTTCCTCTACAATACTATTTAAATACTCAAAATAATAAACTTTTAAAAAAGACAAAATGACCAGAACTAAAAAATAAGCAGTTTGGAACCTAAATAGCTTAACAGCTAGCTTTTTAAGTAAAAAAAACTGGATTTTACAGCTAAATAAGCTACAACAAGCTACGTACTAGAACCTAAAGATGAAATAAGCTAACAAAAGTTATGTGAAGCTAAAATGAGCCAAGGAAAAGATAAAAGCCTAGGAAATAAGCTGAAAAGCTCAATTAAGCAAATAGCTAAAAGCTGATTCTGAAAAAGACCCAAAGGGTCAACTTCCAGCCTTTGTGGGGCCTACAAGAGTGAATAAGAATCCAAAGTAGGACTTGATCTAAAAAGCTGGGGAGGCAAGCTATCCAATGAGCTAAGAATCACCCTGTGGGGCCCACTGGTTAGGTCTATGGGGACCACAGAAGTTGGGTGTGTGAGATTGCTAAGCAGTGTGCAAGGGAGTAATATGGCAGGTAAAGTAAGCTGATAAATAAGTCCATAAGCACAAACCATAAGCAATCTCAAGCAGCATGGATCATATTACACATTAATAGGCTAGTGACAACAAATCAACAACTGACTACAAGCTTAAACAAAGACTCAAACAAGCTCAGTTAATAACTGAGGTACCAGCAGATAAGCAACTGAGTGGGCAAAATAAGCTAGGGGAATAAGCAATTAAGGAAAAACAAAAAGCCATATACTAAAAACAGATATGTGTGATCCTAAAACAACAAAGAACAAAAGCTATGATGCAATGAGGACTTAAATGCAAGTCTAAGAAAATGTTGGAATGGAACTGGAACAGGGGAGGTTTGGGTCAAATAGGGCACTTTTGACATAAATTTCAATGACCAAATGAGCTTGAAACTCAAATTTTCTTTTTGATTTTAAATCACAAGCAACCAAGGATTGTAAAACAACAAATCTTATCTAATTCAAACCATAATTGAACTCTACAGAGGCTATTGAAATCTGTCCCACATCAGCAGTTATGAATCTTTTGACTTTTGTTATTTCTTGTAAGGTTTGACCAAAATGGATTTAGATTGCATTAATTCAACTGAAAATGAAACTATAAGCTGCTATGAGGGTAAATAAACCTTAGTGAACCTAAAATCTAACAATCTATGCAGAAATCAAATGTCACAGACTTTAAGGTTACTCAGATTCAGAAATGATGAGCAAGTTTTGACTTTCTGATATTAGGCTTGAATTTCTAATACTCCCTATGTCTATTTTAGTACCTAAGCAGTTTATGGGAGCCAATGAAATGCCAAGAAACCAGCTAGAACTTTCATCAATCACTTTATCCAAACACCCCCTTAACAGACAGATATGGGATTATGAATGATTTAGGTTAAGCTGAGCTAACATATTGATGCAAACTAACATATGACACTAAAATAGAGCTAATGAATGCAGATTTGAGCAATAGTATAAGCCTAATGAGAATTAAGTTATTTGACTAATGAAAATGCTAATTGACTGATAATGAGCACAACAGTTATAAACTAACAACAGAGCCAAAATCTAACTGATGAGATTAAGAAAAAGGGCAAAAGCAATAACACTCAAGATGATACTAGGTCAAACAACAACTAAACAATAACAGACAACTCTAGTTAAAATTTCAAATGGGACTTACAACTTCAATCTCAGTTGGACAAAAGTTTCATCTGATCAATGCCTATCTTTTAGACAGGCATAAAACATCCCAGAGCAAGCAGGAACAAAGTAGAAACCTTACTTCAAGCTATTGAAGAGCTTTATGAAAACAATAATATTGGGGCTTTAACACAGCTTTGAATATTAGAATGACAAGAATTTTAAACTAAAAGCTTGAATTTCATTGCAGCTAAAAGTGACTACAGCTTTGCAAATTACAATAAGGAAAACTGAAAATTAAAATACAAACATTTTATTAAAACTACTACTAATCCTCTCTGCTTCCTATTGGCATACATTTCTTCTATTTATACTATCATAAAACTAGGGTTACATGAGGCTTCTTGTCCACTTCTGCCTCAGCTTTCTTTTCATCAATCCCAGCCGTCCAATTAGGTCTTAAATCTCCTACCCTTGATTTAGCATTTGGCGCCCAAAGTGACATCATGATGGCATATAGTCTGATAACTTGTGTAGGGTGAGAGGTGTGTTGGACTGGAGTGATTTGGAAGGTAGGGGAGGCAAAGAGTTAGTGGGGAAGTGATGATGGGGTTGTAGCAGGCTATGGGGTTGTAGGAGGTGAGGTGGAGGAGTCAAAGGGGAGGGATTTGACTGAGGGTTATATTTAAAAACGGGGAGAGGGTTGTTTATTGTTTGGGCTTGGATTTGAGGTGGGCCTGGGTAAAGTGGTGGTGGGCTAGGGATGTTAGGATTTGGTATTTGGGTTTATGATTAAAAAGGGAACCGTTTGGTTTGTAATTTGTAAATCACAAGGACCAATTTGCAATTACTCCAAAACTTAGGGACTGAAGTGGTAATTTTCCCAAATATAATATAAGGACCAAACTTGTCATTTGTGAATAGTACATGGGTGATTTTTTTACTTTTTCCATTTTGAAAACTCCCAGGGACCATTTTTGCAATTTTCCAAACTACAGGGACCATTTATGTAATTTTCTCAAAATTTTCACCCAAGGATCAATTTGATAATTTTTGACTTTATAAAACCTTGGGTTGACTTTTCTTTCGTTTTAAAACGTCAGGGACTAGTTTTGTCAATATTTGAAACTTGAGGGACTGAAACTGCCAATTGTGCAAACTTTGTTCGTTTTTCATTTGTTTTTAAACGTTTTGCATCTAAAACATATAAAACACACTTTTGAGATAATTTCAGTATTTTGATGCATTATTGGGTGTTTTTGGATGTTTTGGCAGTTCATATAAGACAAAAATGATGAGTATTTACACACTCATCAGTAATACAAACCAAGGTTTGGTGTACCCTTCAGGTACCTGAAGATTCTCTTGACAGCAGTGAGATGAGACTCCTTTGGATCATCCTGATATCTGGCACACAGACAGACTGAGAATTGGATATCAGGCCTAGATGCAAGTAAGTACATCAGGGAGCCTATCATTCTCATGTATTGGGTTTGGTTCACTGATTTGCCAATGAGATCAGGGCCAAGGTTGTTTAGAGGAACCATAGGAGTCTTCACTGAAGAGCAGTCAGTAAGCTCAAACTTCTTCAGTAGGTTCCTCAGGTATTTTTCTTGACAAATGGATATCCCTCTGTCAGTTTGTTTGATTTGTAGTCCAAGAAAGTAAGTGAGTTCACCCATCATGCTCATTTCAAACTTTGTTGTCATCAGTTTTTCAAACTGTTTGCAAAGTTTGTAACTTGTTGAGCCAAAGATGATGTCATCAACATACACTTGAACCAGGATGACATCACTTTTTGTTCTGTAGATGAACAGAGTGTTGTCAATCTTTTCTCTGACAAATTTTTTTTAGATCAGGAAGGCTGAAAGTGTTTCATACCATGCCCTGGGAGCTTGTTTCAGTCCATAAAGGGCCTTGTTAAGCTTGTAGACATGGTTGGGAAATTCACTACTTTCAAAGCCAGGAGGTTGTTGCACATAGACATCTTCTTTGATGTTACCATTCAGGAATGCACTTTTGACATCCATTTGGTAAACTTTAAAGTTCATGTAAGTTGCATAGGCTAGGAAGATCCTGATGGCTTCCATTCTAGCAACAGGTGCAAAGGTTTCCTCATAGTCTATACCTTCCTGTTGGTTATATCCTTTGGCAACAAGTCTTGCTTTGTTTTTGATGACTGTACCATTTTCATCAGTCTTGTTTTTGAAGACCCATTTCATGCCAATGACCAGAACACCATTAGGGCATTCAACAAGGGTCATGACATCATTTTTGTCAAACTGTTCCAGTTCATCTCTCATGGCCTGAACCCAACTTTCATATGTTAGGGCTTCTTTGATATTTTTAGGCTCTATTTCTGAGAGATAGTCAGCATAAAGACATATATTGGCTGTGGCTGCCTTGAGTTTAGCAGCCATGCTTCTGGTAAGCATGCCTTCAGTGGGCTCACCAATAATGTTCACAAGCTCAATAACTTTGGATCTGGTCCAACTATCCTGAGGTTTAGGATATGAGTTAGAGCTTGTAGAAGCCTGATTTACTTGAGGAGTGGGTTTAGTTACAGGAACCTGAGTTAACTCAAGATTATGTACTTCAGTGACATTAGTGGGAATAGTTTGTTCTGAGGATTCCTGAACAATTGGTTCAGTGGGTGCTGTCTCATTAGAGGCATGTTGAGTTTCAGTGACTTCACTGACAGTTGGTTGGGGTAGATTGTGAGGAATGATGTAGTAGGAGACATCAGCATCAGCTTGGTATTGGGTTGAAGTATGATTCTCAGGGAGATACTTATCAGGAGGATACCTAGATGAATCATCAATACCAATCTTTTCAACTGAGGAACTGGAGAACCTGATGGATTCAGTGCTCTCATCAACAATTGTATGATAACTTTCCTCAGTTTGTTGTCTCCTTGTGTTAAACACTCTGTAGGCTTTTGAAGACTGAGAATATCCCAAGAAGTATCCATCATCAGCTTTGGCATCAAATTTACCCAGGTGATTCTTGTGATTATGAATAAACACAGGACACCCAAATACATGAAAATAGCTGATGTCAGGGATCCTTCCTTTGAATATCTCATAGGGAGCCTTATTGTGTCTTTTCACAATAATGGACCTGTTTTGAGTGTAGCAGGCTGTTTTAACTGCCTCAGTCCAAAAGTGCTTTGAGAGGACTGAGCCATTCAACATTGTCCTTGCTGCCTCAATGAGTGTTCTATTTCTTCTTTCAGCTCCTCCATTTTGTTCAGGAGTATAAGGAGAAGTGAAATTTTGAGAAATTCCTTTATCATCACAAAAGCACTCAAGGTCATGGTTTTTGAATTCAGTGCCAGTGTCAGTTCTAATTTGTTTAACTTTGACATAAATTTGATTTTCAATGTTCCTGACAAATGGCTTGATTGTGTCAGCTGCCTGACTCTTTTTGGTCAGGAAGTAAACCCAAGTGTATCTTGAGTATTCATCCACAATGACCAGAGTATACTTCTCATGATGAATGGACATGGGACTGATAGGTCCAAACAGGTCCATATGGAGAAGATGCAGGCAACTTTTGATGGAGAATGATTGCCTGGTTTTGAAAGATGCCCTATGGTGTTTCCCTTTCTCACAAGCAGAACAAGGCTTGTCTTTGGTATACACCAGGGATGGAAGGCCTAGAACTTTGTTCTGTTTGGCCACGTTGTTGATGTTTTTGAAATTGAGATGAGAGAGTCTCCTATGCCATAGCCAGTTGATTGTCTCACTTTCCTTAGAGAATAGGCAAGTCCCATTTTGAGTAAGGGATGACATGTCAAGAACATAAACATCATCCCTCCTGGGAGCAATCAACACAACTTCCTTGTTGGCATTGAAGATGGTCCCTCTCTTATCATCAAACTGAACTATGTATTTTGCATCACATAGTTGAGAGACACTTATCAGATTGTACTTCAGAGCATTGAATTAAGCAATTCTTGTAAAAACTATCCCGTTGCAGTTGACTGAACCATAACCTTTAGTGGGAGTTGATGAGTTATCACCAAAAACTACCTTGGGTCCTGGTTCTTCAACATATTTGTGCAGATAACTCTTCACACCAGTCATACTTCTTGAGAATCCACTGTCGAGGTGCCAAGCAGGATCCCTGATGTGTTTCTGCACAAATAGTAAGCAGGGGTTAGTTTTTCATGTTGGCCCACTTTCTAGTGGACTTAGTCCTCAGGGACTTCTTAAACTTAGTCAATGAATCATGGTCAGAAGTAAAGTAAACTGAGCTTCCACATGTTTTGCATTTTGTGGTAGATGAAGACTCAGTAGACTGAGAGGTGTTTCTTCTAGACTGAATAATTTTGTCATGCCCCTTGGTGTCATGGGAGGGATCTCAACAGATGTCACAGCAGTCATTCATCATACAATCATCAGGAAGATGATCGTTGAAACCACAGTGAGGACATGGCAAGAAAGGCTTAGCCTTCAGTCTCTGTTTGGAAGATGAGGCATACTGATAGCCTTAAGTTTTGTATTGACCTTGTGCTTTTGGAGAAGCAGTGTGAGATATGTGATCACAAGTTCTGTGGTCTTCTTGCTTGAAAATCATGCAAAAGAGGACTCTGTAGCATTTATCAGTGGGGTGGTTTGGCTGATTGCACAGTTCACATCTCACTGAAGGTCTTGATGTTTTTGGTTTAGAGGTACTTGAGGAAGCTGATGGTTGTTTAGATTTTGAGCCAGTGGGTTTATCAGTGGACTCAATCTTTTCACTCAGCTTCCTGACAAGTTCATCCAACTGATCAAATTTTGAATCAGGACTTTCTGGTTTTACTTCAGTGGGTACTGATGGTGTGTGTTTTTCAGAAGGTATAGTGGGTCTCTTCAGGATGGTTATCCCTGGATTTGTTTTCTCCTTTAGAGAGTGAGGTTGATAAATAGGTGGTGCAAGGTCTGAACTAGGTGCTGCTCCCTGAAGTTGTTTCAGTGGAGGGAGTGGTGCTTGTGCATCAGACTTAGACTCAGAGATGGTCTCAGTAGGGCTGGGTTCATCAGTGACTCCTAGCAACTCCTTAATAGCCTAACTTTCAGGCTCTAGTATTCTTCCAGTGTTGAAATTTGGCAATTTACTATCAGGATTGACTCTTTCAATCCATTCACTGGGTTTTGGAGCTAGTTCTTTGCTAGAGAGCATGTTTGCTGACAGAAAGGCTTTTGGATGGCTACTCTCCCCTGACTCTTTAGTGAGTTGGTCTTCACCCAAGCAAGCCTTCTTGGTGCTGGGTGTGAGACTCAACGTTTCATAGAGTTTGGGGTTCTTTTGAGTCCATTTCCAAATAATTGCCTTTTCTTTCTTAAGTTCTTCCTGAAGAGCTTGGTATTGTTTTACAAGTTCAGAATTCTGAATTTGTAATGTAACACTTTCAAGTTTGGTCTGTTTTAAAGTAAGGAGTTCATCCCTACATTGGTTTAACTCAAAACTTAGTTTGTTAAATTTTGAAAAAAAGTTTAACCTTTGCTCTTCAACAAACTTAAGATCAACATTGATATAATCTAAGTATGACTTCCAGTTAGCATCATCATCCATAGAAAGTAAAATGTTTACCTTTCTCATTGTGATGTTGACCCATTCACCATTCCTTGCGTGACTCTTTCCCACTGCAAGCTTGTTATCTTCAGAGAGAGCCGTCAGGGCACTGATATGAACTTCATCATCATCTGAAGACACTTCAACCTAATCCCAGTCATATGTTTCAGCAACTAGCCCCTTGTTTTTAGCCTGAGCTTGTTTAGGAGCCTGAGGAGGCTGAGTGACTGAGGAAGCAGACTCAAGAAATGCAAGTTTGGCCTTGGCCTTTTTATATTTAGCTTCAAAATCTTTTTGAGGAATTTTCTCAATTTTGTTTTGAACAAACTGATTTGATTGAAGCAACTTAGGCTGAAACTTGCTAGTTCCTGAAGAGAAATTGTTTCCAGAAAATTTGTAAGATGGTTCTGAGGTTGTTTTTGAGAAACAATCTTTTGCAAAATGACCCTTTTTGCCACATTTAAAACATTCAGAATTGTCATTTGCTTTTGAGTTAGAAAAATTTTTGTTTCTTTTAATGAACCTTCTTGAGTTTGCAAAGAGTGCCCTTTCATGAAATTCAATTTGAAGATCATTCATGTACTCCTCACTGGTTCTTGTATCTACCTCATCATCTGAACCATCTTGGAAGTCCTGCACAACACTGTTAGAATAGAAAGCAGTTGATATGGGTGAGGTGGTCAGGGTCCTTTTAACCTCTTGAGCTTTACCAGGGTATCTCCTGGTGATCAGGTTGTCTTCATAGACAAACTTCCCATAAATTTCAGGGAGCTCAAGATTCTGGATATGGTTGGCGTTTCTAAGACCCTAAGAGAAGTTTAACCACTTCACAGGGAGACTGTTGACAAAGCCAACATTTATCTCATGTTTGGACAGGGTGACACCATCATTGGTCAGTTTATTCAGGAGGGTCTTATACCGAGTATAGGTCTTAGAGAGACTTTCAGAATATTTGGCCCTGAAGGTATTGTATTCAAGTTTCAGGTCCATGATTCTATTCTCCTTGGTACCAGAAGGTCCTTCATAGCTATGAACCAGGTCAGTCCAGGTCTGCTTGGCAGTAGGACAGTTGATCACTGATTCCATTATATCGTCAGGAAGACAGGATATAATGATGCTTTTTAGGCGCTGGTCTTGATTGACCACCCTCCTTTCATCTTAGGTCCACTGAGCTTCAGGTTTGACTAAACCCTGAGCAGTTGTTGGGATATATGGACCATCATTAATTAACTTAATGTAATATGGTTCCATCCCAGTTAAGTAGCAAAGCATTTGCTTTTTCCACTTATTGAATTTTCCAACCTCAAGTCGAGGGGCAGTAGCTGAATAACTTCCACCCTTTTTATCGACAAGTTGGGGAACATCAGAGTAAGCCATGGTGGGATCTTGATTTTAAAAACTTTGAGCACTTTTTGTTTTGAAAACAAGTTAAGAAAAGTTTTACAAACCAGAGGCTCTGATACCACTTGTTGGTCCCGTTTACTAAGTTAATAGTTAACTAAAGAGTTAACCTAACCAAGTTCCATGACTTTTAACTCAGACAAATAAGATTAACAACAAAGATAAAACATAAAGAAAAGAGACATGATATTTTCAACATTTAATTCTTATTAGAAGTTAATCAAAAGAATTATACCCAAGTGTTTGCGGAATAACACTTGGGATTGAAACGACAAGTATGGTGTGGACTCCTCTCTAAACTCAAACTACGTTGAGTGACAACTATAAGGTCACACTGAGCTATCTCAGGGACTGTGTTGTTCTTTGGAGGAGTAAAAGTGGTTTGTGAATGCTTCGCATTAAATGCACAAACTTGTCTACTTTTACTCCTCACTTATGCTACCTATTTATACACAAGTAATTTACAACTTTACTGATAAAGACAAAAAGATGACCTAACTAGTATAGACAAAATACTTACGTATTTTGTCTCTGTTACAATAGACTATTTTGAGTAAAAGACAATGTGCCTTTCCAGTGTACAGTAATGACACCATCCTGACATGATGCCTTTCAGGGAAAGTTTGACTTCAGGTAGATTAGGTCACCTGTTGATACGTTCAAACTTTTCCCGCCTTGTCCCGCCCATACTTCAGTCTTCAGGTCTTCTGATGAGGCGAAAAATGATCCATTTTTAGGGGGTCATTTAAGCCGGAATTCGAATTTATTTGATCAAATATTGCCCTAAATCGTTCCTTTTGTGATTTTAGGTACTTTGGGAGTGAAATCTAGAAAAGGAAGCAATTCGGACGTTTTTGGAGCATAAAAGTAAAGAAAACGCCAAAGTCTTAATTTTCCATGCTGGGAACAGTAGGTGACGGCGTCAAGAGCAACTCCCTGACGGCATCAAGAGCAAAATTCCATGACGATCCAGAAGAGATTTGACGGCGTCATGAAGGTAGGGCGTCAAGAGTAAAAAGTCATGACGGCCTGGAAATGATTAAGTCTTGACGGCGTCAAATGTAGATCAAGGCAGTCCGAGAATAGTTTTGGCGGCGAGGTGACGGCGTCACAATGTTTGTCTTGACGCCGTCAGACCCATTTTTCTATATATAGTTTTCTAATTTTTCACATTTAAGGAGAGAAGTTTTGGGAGAAACCCTAAGTACGATTTTGGTGTAACTTTACAGGTTTTTCAAGGGTTCCAACCCCTTGATACCTTGCATGTGTAATCAAGATAAGTGTTCTTTTAATTCAATCAATATGTCTATGTGTTGGTTGTCTATATCTTGTTCTTGTCTTAATTCCATCATGCTAGGCTAGATCTATCTTGTGTTTGCTTGGATCTAAAGAAACCTAGATGTTGATTATGTGTTGATTACTTGTTTATTCTTGTCTTGGATGAATGATTTATATGTTAGGCTTAAGAAAACTGGCAGATCTCCAATTGGTAACATGCTTGAACATCTTAAGAAACATGAACCGACGCGTACTAGGTCTTTATTGGTTGTATTTAATGCATGAGCCACTGTTTACAATCCCTATAGTTGTGATGGGCATGGTGTAGGAGGAGATAAGAGCTCATAGAATTGGGGAGTTAAGTGTGCCACCCCATGAATGGTATTAAGGAATACGATCCGTCATCCATGCAATTATAACAAGTAATTAACATGTAAAAGATGTCTAGGGAGTAGTGAAATCTAAGTAAACACATTTTTCTCCAATTACTGCTCACAACTTAAGTATAAATTAGTTTATTTTCATTTCTAGTATTTTATTTTGATTGCATCTTAGTATTGGGTTAGTTATTAGCAACTAATTCCGCCAAAATCCTTCAAACCCGAGATTTTAACTTGCTTTTCATAAAATATAAAAATACAAAAATAATCTTCCCTCACCTTTAGAACTAGTATTTAGGTTTTCTAATCCTAGCGACACTATTCCTAGCTGAACGATCAATCCCCCGGTACTTGTCACTATACTATACTACAACGATCAGGTACACTGCCTGGTGGGGGTTGTAAGCTTCTCAAGATCCCTTGAGAGGTAAAGCCTGGTGCGATTCCCACGTATCAAGTTTTTGGCGCCGCAGCCCGGGGAATAGTTATTGTCTAGGTTAGAATTTCTTTTTATTAGGTCTACTTGCTAGATTCCTTTCTAGTAAGATTTTATTTTTATTTTTAGGTTTCTTTAGTCTATCTTATTTTTTTGTGCATTTGTTCGTAACCACCCGACATCATGGACAACGGGAACATCTTTGAACCCGTCATCCCACCACAACAAAACCCACCACTAGAGCCCCTTAGGCCCCGAACCTTAGGAGAGTATTCCCGACCTAGCCACCAGGGCTACCGAAACACCATTGAGCTCACCGGAGCCAATGTGACCCCCTTGCGATCCGACACCATCCGGTTGGTGCAAAGCGGATGTGCATTCCATGGACTTCGTTTCGAAGATCCAAACCAACATCTTAAGGACTTCCTCAAAATCGTAGATCCATAGACCTAGATGTTGCAACTAGAGAGACAACCCGATTACGCCTATTCCAATTCTCTCTACGGGATCAAGCTAGTCAATGGCTTGAGCGTTTACCCGCGGGATCCATCACCACATGGGATGATCTCACCACTCGTTTCCTTGCTCAATTTTTCCCACCGGGGAGAACTACTAAGCTTAGAAATGACATCTTGATGTTCCAACAACGTCAAAATGAATCTCTTTATGAAGCATGGACTCGTTTCAAGGACTTACTCCAAAAAGTCCCTCATCATGGCATAGATCTTTGGCTCCAAGTCCAAATTTTTTTATGACCATATCGACATCTCCACGAGGCGAACCATTGACCAATCGGCCGGTGGTAAGCTACGTGATCTTAGTGCGAAACAATCATGGGAACTCATAGAGGATCTTGCTCTCTATGACAACGAAAGTTGGAATGATCCCCGTGATTTGAACAAAACGGTCAAGGCAATATCTTTGCCTTCGAACAACTCTAGCACTCCCGACCGTAGGATCATGGAACTTGAGGACCAAGTCAAGTTTCTCATGAAATCTTACGAAGCTCCTAAGCCTTCAAGTTAAGTGAACAAAATCACTTCTTCATGCGAATTATGTAGTGGTCCCCACGACACTCGTGATTGTGTGGAACTCCCCGGAACAGCTTTTGCAGACTACGCATCCTCGCGTACCGACGAAGCGGGAGATAAGTGGTACACTTTCTAGCCCGAGCCAAACACTTACGGTGATTCATACAACCCCTCTTGGAAAAATCACCCAAACCTTAGGTGGAAGCAAAATCAACCCAATTCTTCCAATCTGCCTAATCGTTACCAACTAAACGGTCCACCATCCAACCGTACTTTCAACAACAATCCTTCTAACAACTATGGTAGTACCAACAATCTTGAAGGATTGATGTCAAAGTTCACGGCATCTCAAGAAGCTTGCATAGCTAGGTTTGAATCCGAATTCAACCAACAACAAACGGAGATGACCAACAAGATTGACAACTTGTTGAAAGCCCTCAACAACCAAGCGTTAATCACACCTAGGAATGATACTAGGGACACCAATAGTGGAATCCAAATTAAGGATCCCTCATCATCCAAACATGTCCACTTTGTCAATGTTGTCACCATTAAACCAATAGATAAGGAGATAGAAGAGAGTGACAAGGATGAAGTTAGAGTAGAGGCCGAGACTAAGGATGAGAGTAGGGAAGTTGAGGTTAACAAGAAAGAGAAAGTAGAGGAGGTAGAGCCTATAGAAAAATACTTTGATAAGTTGCCCACCGAGGAAGAACGGGAGTACCATAAAGATTTATTCGATAGTCCCGAGAGACCATATATCTTTGGCACACCCCTTATCAAAATGGGAGACCCCTCTAACATTAACATACCATGCAATATCGGGCACATGCATATATGGAAAGCTTACATCGACCCTAGATCCCCCGTGAACATCATGACTAGGACTTATTATAATTGGGTGATGAAGAAGCAACTTAATTCTAGGATGATGCCCAACAAGAATCTGATAAGTAATTTTGCAGGAAGAGTGAAGGGATTGCATGTGATTATAGGGAATCTCACCTATGAGATCGATTTTATGATAGTGGAAGACACTCGTCCGGTGATAGATGCTTGCCTAAGCCAAATAATATTTGGAAAACCATTTGTTGATGTCACTGGGATGAGTTATGATCCGACTTTAGGGATAGTTAGATTCAAGGAAGAGAATGATGAGGTTGCCTATCAAATGCCCTACAAGATTGAGCAATACCGTCTTCTCTCTAATTTCGAAAAGGAACACAAGCAAGCGGCTTATTGTAGGAATGAGGAGGATAGACGTAGAGGAGTAGAATATGTAAAGAATAGGATACTTGGTTTCTATAAAGAATGCTTACAACTAGGTCCGGAATACAAAACTGGTTTAGAAGACGACCTAGAGAGTGAAACCAATGATGAGGTCACGTAGTAACCCATGACCTTGAGTCTAGCTACAAGACTCGTAAATAAAGAAAAGCGCTTCTTGGGAGGCAACCCATGTTTTGTGTGATTTTATTTTTGTTTGTTTGTTATTTGCTTCCGTATGCATGCTTAATTCTTATTGTTGGTAGATCATGTTTCTAAATTAAGAAGTGGAAATACTTTACTTTGTTGTTTTGGCCTAGTCTTAACTCCACCTAAAAGTATTTTTGCAAAAGATAAGTGTAAGGGGAAACCCCAAATATGTTTTCAAAGAAACAAACCGATCATGATTCTCCACAATAATAAATGAACATGTATATTCGTATTTGTTAGAGTCAAATGCTTGTATTGAGTCATGATGAAGTTTTGCAGGATTTTCCAGGAAGTAGGACCAAGTTTTTCCAGAAATTTTCCGGAAACTTAACATAAGGATTTCTGCAGGTCAATTCTGACGGCGTCAGGAGTTTACTCTTGACGGCGTCAGGTGTAAAAATCTGGAAATTTTACCGGTTTTGTTTTTCTAACGGAGTCTTTTGGTTTTTGTGAATTATTAAGTTTTATAATCTCCAAGAGATGTGCAAACTTCATTCCACAAGCATTATATCTTATTTTGTTTTCAAGGATTTAGTGACTTATATAGAATGCCGCCGATTTTACGCGAGGTTGTCTTGTCTATTTTCTCAGGTTTTACAGGTTATGTATGACAAGAAGATGATTTATATTCTGGAAGGGAAGCTTTGATTGTTCATTTCTTGGAGGAAGATTTAACCTGGCCACCTTATTATCCATACCGAGCGAATCAGGGGAGTATTTGATTTCATTCTCTTTACTTTTTCACTTTTACATTCTTTACTTGAACATTGGGGACAATGTTCATCTTAAGTGTAAGGGGAGGGTAAAAAGATGATACCTTACATATGCACTTTCGCTTGAGTTTGTTTTGTTTAATGGTAGATATGTAATAAAACTATGAGAAATACTTGTTAGTGCAATTTTAGCGCCAAATTTAAAATTTTTACAACATTTAGGAGTGAAACTTTAGCCATAGCAAGCGTCTCATGGATAGGAGATTGTATGACTAGCACATAACCGTATATTCAGAAAAATTTTCCACCTAAATATGTGAGGTTCGGCTTTAGATTTGATAGGAAAAGCATTTACTATTAGTGCTTATGAGTGTACCGATAGCATTTAGATTCTAGAACTTGCGTTAGTGATGCATCCCGAGACCGCTAGTGAGACTACATTCGTGTAGTAGGATTTACTACATGATAAGAGGCATTAGGATCACCTTTGTGTTAAACCCGTATTATGATTACTTGACCATTTAAGTCATATTACTTGGCTAGTTAAGTCAACTAATTTTTCCCACACCCTTAGCGTTGTACTCATTTTTAGTACACGAAACCCCTAGTACACCCCTCCGAGCCTATCTTTTCGTTTCTAACTTTAAGCATCTTACTTAAAGGAAGAATTTGTTACACCCCACTTAAATGTACAACCAAATTGCCTTAGCCTTCCGTGTATGCACTCATCTTTAGTGCATTATTGTTATTTGTTAAACCCTAAGTTAACTTTCTAATTGATTACATGGTTGCTAAGTCGAGTCATATCCTTGTACATATTGTTTTGGGACGATTGGGACTCATGGGTAAAGTACTTATTTTATGGAGTAATGGGGAAGAACATCATATATTACCCCCATATGTACGTTAATCTTAAAAGTGCTCCAAGTGTTTTGATTTTCTTAATTCGAGTCATTAGTTTAGTTTATTGTAAAATATGTAAAGATTCAATTGTAAGGGGAATTCTCATCCCCTATGATGTATTATTTTGGATGGTAGGGTAAGAGTGTATGAAAAAAAAAAAAAAAAAAAAAAAAAAAAAAAAATCGAAAAAATCAAGAAAAAGAAAAAAAAATAGAAAAAGGAAAAAGAAAGAAAAAACCATACGGACTATCATCCCTTTTCATTCTATGTTCATTTTATATTTTTGTTATTTTTCATTTATTAGCTTAAGTCGAGTCTAGTCTTGGCTTAGCAACGCCACATTGTACATGTAATTAACCAAGATTGTTAACTCGCCACCAGTAAAACTTCCTTTATCCAACAAAACCGTGTATTTCATATCCCTACACCTAACGTTACAACCCTTTAAAAGACCTCTTTGATAGTTTATCCTAGGTGCTTACGCCATGTGGTGGAGGTTTGATCCTTTCCCAAGCCTATGGTAATCTATTTTGCCATGACAGGTAGTGAGAGATATCTTCCGTTTCCATATTGTAATTTACGCTTTATTACACCCGAGAGATGTGAGTATCTAAACACTATTTGTGAGGTGCTAGTGTATGACCTCCGTGCTAGTCTATTGGTCTTTAGTGGAACGATTATTTGTTGTAATTACTTTTATATTAGTGTTAAATGTCCCCTAACTTGTATTTTGACTAGAATAAAAGCGCATTTGCTTGAGGACAAGCAAATCTCAAGTGTAAGGGTATATGATGAGGCGAAAAATGATCCGTTTTTAGGGGGTCATTTAAGCCGGAATTCGAATTTATTTGATCAAATATTGCCCTAAATCGTTCCTTTTGTGATTTTAGGTACTTTGGGAGTGAAATCTGGAAAATGAAGCAATTCGGACGTTTTTGGAGCATAAAAGTGAAGAAAACGCCAAAGTCTTAATTTTCCATGCTGGGAACAGTAGGTGACGGCGTCAAGAGCAACTCCCTGACGGCGTCAAGAGCAAAATTCCATGACGATCCAGAAGAGATTTGACGGCGTCATGAAGGTAGGGCGTCAAGAGTAAAAAGTCATGACGGCCTGGAAATGATTAAGTCTTGACGGCGTCAAATGTAGATCAAGGCAGTCCGAGAATAGTTTTGGCGGCGAGGTGACGGCGTCACAATGTTTGTCTTGACGCCGTCAGACCTATTTTTCTATATATAGTTTTCTAATTTTTCACATTTAGGGAGAGAAGTTTTGGGAGAAACCCTAAGTATGATTTTGGTGTAACTTTACAGGTTTTTCATGGGTTCCAACCCCTTGATACCTTGCATGTGTAATCAAGATAAGTGTTCTTTTAATTCAATCAATATGTCTATGTGTTGGTTGTCTATATCTTGTTCTTGTCTTAATTCCATCATGCTAGGCTAGATCTATCTTATGTTTGCTTGGATCTAATGAAACATAGATGTTGATTATGTGTTGATTACTTGTTTATTCTTGTCTTGGATGAATGATTTATATGTTAGGCTTAAGAAAACTGGCAGATCTCCAATTGGTAACATGCTTGAACGTCTTAAGAAACATGAACCGACGCGCACTAGGTCTTTATTGGTTGTATTTAATGCATGAGCCACTGTTTACAATCCCTATAGTTGTGATGGGCATGGTGTAGGAGGAGATAAGAGCTCATAGAATTGGGGAGTTAAGTGTGCCACCCCATGAATGGTATTAAGGAATACGATCCGTCATCCATGCAATTATAACAAGTAATTAACATGTAAAAGATGTCTAGGGAGTAGTGAAATCTAAATAAACACATTTTTCTCCAATTACTGCTCACAACTTTAATATAAATTAGTTTATTTTCATTTCTAGTATTTTATTTTGATTGCATCTTAGTATTGGGTTAGTTGATTAGCAACTAATTCCGCCCAAATCCTTCAAACCCGAGATTTTAACTTGCTTTTCATAAAATATAAAAATACAAAAATAATCTTCCCTCACCTTTAGAACTAGTATTTAGGTTTTCTAATCCTAGCGATACTATTCCTAGCTGAACGATCAATCCCCCAGTACTTGTCACTATACTATACTACAACGATCAGGTACACTGCCTGGTGTGGGTTGTAAGCTTCTCAAGATCCCTTGAGAGATAAAGCCTGGTGCGATTCCCACGTATCATCTTCAGTCTTCAGTCTTCAGTATGTAATAGTTGTTGAGGAGTCCTGGGGGTTCAGTGAGTTATTGTCATCCTCACTGAACCCATCATCTTCTTCTTGGCTTAGATTCCACTCACTGAGTTCCGCCTCACTGAATGGTGAACCTTTCAACATAGACTCGCTCCAAGCATCCTGAAGATGACTCACTGAGGTACTATTCACTCAGTGACTTGTTTGTATATATGGATAATAGACACTTAGGTTATTTTATGTTCAAATCCAAGTTTAAAGGAAGCTTGGGGAATTCAGTGACGCAACAGGTTGTTTGTTATTAATTGTAATGGATGAATGATTTCGATGTTAGGCTTAAGAAAACTGGCAGACTTCCAATTGGTAACATGCTTGAACGTCTTAAGAAACATGATCGGATGTGTATTATGATTAATTGGTTGTATTTAATGCATAAGTAACTACTAAGGAGGCCATGTTAGGAGCTAGTAGTCGGCTCGACATAGGAAGAGGTAGAAGCTTATAGAGTTAGGGAAGATCATACACGGCCCTACGAATGGTATTAAGGAATATAACCAGTCATCCACGCAATTGTAACAAACTAATCAACTAGTAAAAGATAGCTAGGGAGTAGTGAAATATAAGTAAACACGTTTCTCTTATTATTGTTTTTCTCCACATTTACTTTCTTTTTATTTTATTTTTATTGCATTAGTAGTTAATTGGGTTAGTTGACTAGCAACTAATTTCGCCCACTCTTCCAAAACCCGAGATTTTTACTTGCTTTCTAAAAAACTATAAAAATACAAAAGAATCATCTCTCACCTCTAGACCTAGTTTAATTAAATTTTGATCCTAACGACACTATTCCCCGAGAGAACGATCAATCCCCCGGTACTTGCCACTACACTATACTACATCGGTCAGATACACTGCCTGGTGGGGATTGCAAGCCTCTTGAGATCCCTTGAGAGGTAAAACCTTTTGCGAGGGTGCAATCCCACGCATCAGAAAAATTCCCTTGATACTAAATTTTCTTACAAAAAATTGGAAAAATTTCGTCTCTGAGATAAAAAGAACGCCGGTTTTATAACCTAAGACCGCCGAACTTTTAGAATAGTTGGAAAAACAGTTGGATTTGATTAAAAAAAAAAAAAAAAAAAAAAAAAAAAAAAAAAAAAACCCCGAAAACAAACTTGTAAAATGCTTTTTCCAGGTTTTGATAACATAGGATTCATGTTTCTTTTGTTTTTAGGGTAAATTGCTAAAATGGTCACTAAAGTATCACGAAATCGCAAAAATGGGACTGAGTCATAAAGGCGTGCAAAATTGCTATTAACGTTTCGTAAAAGTGTAAAATAGCCGCCGAGAGCGTTTTTCCGTTTGTTTCCTCGTTTAGTGCCATGTCATTGAGGGTATTATAGTCATTTCGTTGTTTTAAGGATTAAAATGTCCACGTGTCATATCACTATTACTTCAGGGACTAAATTTGCAAAGCAATTTTTGTCTTTTATTTCACACCACTCTCTATCACCAGACAACCAACACCACCACCCTCTACCACCACCACCACCACCACACAACCAACACCACCACCACCCTCTACCACCAAAACCACCCTTTACCCTTCATCTTGATCTTCTCCGGTGACCAAACCCATTACATGTTTAAACCCTTTGTTAATTGTCTAATTGATTACATGGTTGCTAAGTCAAGTCATATCTTGTACATATTATTTTGGGACGATTGGGACTCATGGATAAAGTACTATTGTTATGGAATGTTGGGGAAGACGTCAATTATTACCCCTATATGTGCGCTAATATTTAAAAAGTACTTCAAGTGTTTTGATTATATTAATTCGAGTCATTAGAATAGTTAATTGTAAAGTATGTAAAAGTTCAAGTGTAAGGGGAATGCAAATTCCCTACGATGTATTATTTTGAATGGTAGGGCAAGAGTGCATGAAAAAAAAAATTGAAAAATCAAGAAAAAGAAAAAAATTTAGAAAAAAAAAAAAAAAAAAAAAAAAAAACATACGGACTACCATCCCGTTTCCTTTTATATTTATTTTATGTTTTTGTTAGTTTATGATTAGCTTAAGTCGAGTCGAGTCTTGGCTTAGCAACGCCACATTGTACATGTAATTGAACAAGATGATTAACTTGCCACCAGTAAAGATTGCCTTTATAAAAAAACCGTGATTATCATATCCCTACAGGTCACGTTATAACTCTTTAATCATTCCTTTTGTCATTTTAGATACTTTGGAGAAAAAATCTGGAAAATGAAGCATTTTGGATATTTTTGGAGCGAAAAGTGAAGAAAATGGCAAAGTCTCCAAATCAAGCTGGAAATAGTACCTGACGGCGTCACGCTTTGGAGGTGACGGCGTCACGTATTGGCAAAGAGGTGGATAAAAAGTTACATGAGATGCGCCAGAACGTTTTTGGGAAATAACACATGACGGCGTCACCAAGGCCGTCAAGAGCAAATTACATGTGATGGCCTAGAATGAATTAACGCATGACGGCGTCAGATCTGGATCTAGGCAATACGAGAAGAATATTGGCGGCTAGTTGACGGCATCAGGATCATAATGTGACGCCGTCAGACCTGTATTCTCTATATATAGTTTTCTAATTTTCATTCATTAGAGGGAGAACTTTTGGGAAAACTTGGGAACAAACCCTAGGTCGAATTTTACAGGGTTTTTCACCCTACTTTCATACATGTTTCAATAAAGATAAGTCTTCCAATAATCATTCAATATGTCTATATGTTGTTTGATTCTATCTTATGCTTGACTTTACTTTAACATGCTAGGCTAGGTTTGTTTGTGTTTGCTTAGATGTAATGAAACCTAGTTATTGATTGTTGGTTAATTGTTTGTTATTAATTGTAATGGATGAATGATATCGATGTTAGACTTAAGAAAACTAGCAGACTTTTAATTGGTAATTGTTTGTGTTTGCTTTTATTTTATATTTGTCGAAAAGAGTTGCATGCATCAGGACCACGTATCTTTCATTCTTTGTTTGTCTTGTTCATTCAAGGATCCATTTGTGGCCACGTGCCCTTCCTTGAATTAATTACTAGTATGAGAATTGAGAAGCACTTTGTATTCTTTTCTTTTTGATGATATTTGTTACTTGAAGATGAGAACATCACGTGAGCCTTCATTTAAAATATATTTCATATAGCAAATAAATTGGTTGGTCTCCATTTGTATCATCACGTGGCTACGATATATCATTTTTTCATCCTTTCTTCAATTTGGCGTGACTCACAAACACGTGAAATGTATATCAACTGAATAATGCCTCTATACGCTGGACTGGACTTTCTTTATCTTTTTCTTGGGCCTCGTCTTGAATCATGGCTGTTTGGGCTTGGCTTATCATCTTGTTGCATTAAACACTTGGGCTTCGCTTGGTCTTTCATAATCCTGTCTTTTGTAACAATGCTTCAAATAAAATTAATGTTGATCCCGTATTTCCGTGCTCTTTCCAAATCTCGAGCTCGTTTTGTCGGTTTTTCCTCAATTTTTGTCTATTTCTTTAATATCCATACCTGCACACACATAAACACAAAAACAACATATATTTGGCATTTTTGGTCGGTTTTTGGTCTTTTTAAGTCTTATTTCGGACAAGAAAAGGTGAGTGAATAAGCACTCACCAGGTAACATGCTTGAACGTCTTAAGAAACATGAATCGGATGTGTACTACGATTTTAATGGTTGTATTTAATGCATGAGTAACTACTAAGGAGGCCATGTTAGGAGCTAGTAGTCGGCTCGACATCGGAAGAGGTAGAAACTTATAGAGTTGGGAAAGATCGTACATGGCCCCACGAATGGTATTAAGGAATATAACCCGTCATCCACGCAATTGTAACAAACTATTCAACTAATGAAAGATAGCTAGAGAGTAGTGAAATCTAAGTAAACACGTTTCTCTTATTATTGTTTTTCTCAACATCTACTTTCTTGTCATTTTATTTTTATTGCATTTGTAGTTATTTATGTTAGTTGACTAGCAACTAATTCCGTCCACTCTTCCAATACCCGAGATTTTTACTTGCTTTCTAAAAAAACTATAAAAATACAAAAAGAATCATCCCTCACCTTTAGACCTAGTTTAATTAAGTTTTGATCCTAGCGACACTATTCCCTGAGAGAACGATCAATCCCCGGTACTTGCCACTACACTATACTACATCAGTCAGGTACACTGCCTGGTGGGGATTGCAAGCTTCTCAAGATCCCTTGAGAGGTAAAACCTTTTGCAAGGTTGCAAAACCACGCATCATAGGGTCTACGACCTTTCAACATTTCATTATATATTTATATTGTCTCTTGGTACTAATCTGAGACACAATCACATAGATGAAGCAACCATAGCATATGTCGACTGTCAAAACAGTATACAAGCTTCCTTTCCATAAATGTTTACTGAAAAATTGCTTAATGATAATTTTGTGAAGAAGCTACATGGTGTTTGAACGATTTATGTATGAGTTTAGTGATCTGCATAGTAAAACATGATGATACAATGACCCTAAATACCAGGCAAAAAATAGATCGATAATTACTCAAATTAACAACAAACTAAAATTTTGTTGCTGTGCTATGCATTTAACCATGATACAACAGCAGCAAAAAGTAGTGAAAACTGTAATGGGTTTGGTTATCGGAGAAGATGAAGATGAAGGGTAAAGGGTGGTTGTGGTGGTAGAGGGTGGTGGTGGTGTTGGTTGTGTGGTGGTGGTGGTGGCGGTAGAGGGTGGTGGTGTTGGTTGTCTGGTGGTAGAGAGTGGTGGTGGTGGTGGTGTGAAATAAAAGATATAAATTACTTTGCAAATTTAGTCCCTGAAGCAATAGTGATATGACACGTGGACATTTTAATCCCTAAAGCAACGAAATGACTATAATACCCTCAGTGACATGGCACTTAACGAGGAAACTAACGGAAAAACGCTCTCGGTGGCTATTTTGCACTTTTACGAAACGTTAATGGCAATTTTGCAAGCCTTTATGACTCGGTCCCATTTTTGCAATTTCGTGATACTTTAGTGACCATTTTTGCAATTTACCCTTGTTTTTATTATCTGAATTACTGCATAATTATAAATTGCACATTAAAAAGAAAAACACAAAAATATTTTGCTTTTGCTTTTTAATTGTTTGCCTGCAAATGTTACATTGGATTGCTCTTATGAATGAGATGATGATTGCAATATGTTTTCAACTCTTATCTGAGTTTATGAGTGATTATGTCTCTTATGATCATCTGTTAAAACCCATAAACACGCCGGTTTTATTATTAAGACCACCGTACTCCTGGAGAATTTCAAATAAAATGGCTAGAAAAACACGTAAGCATCGTACTTTTTATAAAGTGCGTCATACTTTTTTGCAAAAATATTCACAGAGGACTTGTTTTTCTTTTGTGATGATAAAACAGATCCGTATCTTGACATATACAAGTTATATGAGATTATTGGAGTACGATTATGTGCTTATAACTTATTTGACTAACCTATTAATGTTTCATTTGATGTTTGTGCACATTTTAGCTATTTTAGCCATGGATCACAACAACAGGCTAGGAAAGAAGTTAGACTTGGAGAATAGCTGTGGATGGCTGGGTGAATTGGAGAGTATACGAGAGAACAATTTTTTTGATTCAGACACAATTGAAAGTGGTTTGGAAAATGAGCAAATGGTACACACCTTTAGTAAGATGGAAACCTCATATTGTTACTTGAAATTCATCACAACTTGTTTTGTGGAAGAGTTATATGCCTATGATGCTGTTGCCGACCTAGACTATAGCAGGAACCTGTTACATCAAGAATTCTTCAAAAGGTTGGGAGTTGAAAGTGAAAATAAAGAAAATTGAAGTGTGGTTATTACTAAGAAGCTCTTAGTAAGTTTGAATGAAGAACTATTTCTTGTAGAATTCTACGCTAATCCCAATGAGAATGAATGGGAACCTCATGTAATCCTTTACTCAAACATGCTAGGAGTATTGTGGACTTTGCTAATTGATTGCTCACCATTTGGCCAGATGCAAATGTAATAGATGAGGACTTTAAGAATTTGGATGCTTTGCTTGAAGAGATAAATGAAACAGACTTACCACCACCAATAAACCTTGAAAATGAAACCACTAAACTTGTATGCAAGATGAGAAAAAGTAAACGTCTCAAAAACAAACCTCAACCACTTTACCAAATGAAATATGGGGATGAAGGTCCCTAACTAGTCACAACCCGTCCAGTAACCCATGAGGAACTAACTAAAGAAGAACTAGAGGCTGATGCCTATGCTAGGATTATGCTAATATATGAGAAAAGACCCATCATAGAAACTTTGAAAAATGCAGACAAGCATAAGAAAATTTTGGACAGTATTCTCATGGATAGACTAAAAATGGATGGAGAAGTGGAAGATGAGGGTGAAGAAGAAGATGTTGCACATGTAGTGAGGGGCACAAAGTACTTAGAGAAAAAGAGGATCCGGGATGTTTTGTTCTTCCAATTCGTTTGGAAGGGGACCTTGCTTACTTTGCTCTTGCAGATACGGGTTCCAACATCAACTTGTTGCCTTACAAAATATATGAGTTTCTTGAAAGAGGGAAGGTTAAGTCCAAGATTGATAAGATTAGGATGCTTGATAGTTCAAATGCTGGAACAATGGGAAGGTTGTTAGATGTTCTATGTCAAGTGAGCACACACACTATTTTGGCCAATATCTTGCTACTTGATGTTCCTATTGACAAAGATGCACCATTAGTAGTGGGAAGGAGCTTCATCTATACACCTTGGGGTCAGTACTTGACATGAGAAGAAAGTGAATCTCAACTTATGATGGGGATGTTCACCATCATTTTGAAGTTGCAAAAATGAAAAGGAATGAGGATGATAAAAGTGATAGTGAGGATGAGGAAGAGTACACACCAAAGAGGGGTGAGAATGGTAAGCCAATCTATGGACCTATCCGTCCTAAGTACTATGATGATGAGGACCTAATGGAGAGGGCTTTGGCTGAACAAGAGTATCTCAACCCATTCCGTAATGTTTATGTATGGAAAAAAGTAACTGCCTTGCTTGGATCACTGCCATTGTCAATCATAAATATGGATTGGATACCAAACTATTCAAGAGGAATCACTAGAGGAGAATGAGATAGGAAGTGCCATGTGAACATAAAGATTGTTGATCCATTTGGAAATGGGTATGAAAGGGGGTTTGAAACTAAGCACACCAAAAGGAAACCCTATGGTTCTTACAAGCTGAGTGACATCATGTCATCAGACCATTTCGCTACCTAAAAACATCAAAATAACACCAAATATGGTGTTGAAACAATGATCCTTTCTTATTTTTTTCATTTCTATGTTATTTTGTCATATTTTGAATAAATTGTATTTCAAGCTTATGTTTGATTATTATGTCTCTGATAAGATATGAATGAATGTCTATTGTTAATATTTATATGATTGTTTAAAGATCGTTGTTGAATCTCAAATGAGCTCGACTCAGATATAACCATCGAATTGACGAAGCTTAAATGTCAGTAATCGAAAAGACTTGTCCTGTACGGGTAATAATTTTAAATTGATCTAACCAGTAATGTAAGCGTGTCTCGAATAGGACTTGTCTAATTAGAATGTACCGTATCAAGAGACTTTCTTTGAACTTGACCAGGACGGGTAATAATTTCACTGAAAATCGATCAATTCAAAAGTGCAAACTCTACCCAACATGTGCGAATTTATCTTTAAAACATATAAGCACATGTGAACGGGGAGTATTCTGAAATGAAAAACACTCAAAGTGGTAACAAAAATGTGTTTTATATAAACACATTGAGAGATTTTCACAAAAGGTTCTAAGGATATGAACAAACCTAGGATAATCATGGAGTAATAAGGTGATTATGGTTAGGTTTATGTCCAATGATCAGCCAGAGCCGAAGGGATCTACGCAAAGGACAATTCCAATAGAGTAGTATTAGAAGTCCTTAGGTATGATTTAAAAAAATGAGTAAATGAGAAAGGAGAAAGAAGGGATTGAAGAATTAGAAGAAAAGTTTATGAAAGGGTGATGAGGCAAAAAGTGAACCACTTTTAAGGGGTCATTTAAGCCCGAATTCGAGATTATTCGATCAATTATTGCCCTAAATCGTTCCTTTTGTCATTTTAGGTACTTTTGGAGAGAAATTTGGAAAAAGAAGCATTTTGGACATTTTTGGAGCATAAAAGTGAAGAAAACGGCAAAGTCTTAATTTTCCTTGCTGGGAACAGTACCTGACGGCGTTACAACTCTCTACATGACGGCGTCAAGAGCTACAAAGAGGTGGAAGTGGAAAATACACGTGACGGTCCAGAGTGTTCTCAAGCGTAGGACCAGACGGCGTCACCAAGGCCGTCAGGGTCCATTTGTACATGACGGCCCGGAGGAAATTTACACATGACGGCGTCAAAATTAGATCTAGGCAATACGATTTCTATTATGGCGGCGAGTTGACGGCGTCACATCTTTATACATGACGTCGTCACCCTGTAAAATCTATATATAGTTTTTCAAATTTCATTCACTAGGGTGCAACTTTGAGGGAAAAACCCTAGGTCGAATTTTCCAGCTTTTTCAAGGGTTTCAACCCTTTGAATCTTTCATGTTCAATTAGAGATAAGTACTCTTTCAATTCATTCAATATGTCTATGTGTTGTTTGAATATATCTTACGCTTGTCTTCAATTTAACATGCTATGCTAGATTTCTTTTGTGTTTGCTTAGAAGTAGTGAAACCTAGATGTTAATTATAGTTTGATTGTTTGTTTATAGCTGTTACGGATGATTGTATTCGATGTTAGGCTTAAGAAAACTGGCAGACTTCCATTGGTAACTTGCTTGAACGTCTTAAGAAACATGATCGGATGTGTACTACGATTTTTTATTGTATTTAATGCGTAGGAGAATTCTAATGATCCCATGTTAGGAGCTTCTAACGGCTCGACATAGGAGTGAAGTAGGATCCTATAGAGTTAGGGAATATTGTACACGGCCCTACGACTAGTATTAAAGAATATGACCCGTCATCCATGCAATTGTAACAAACTATCAACCTGTAAAAGATATCTAGGGAGTAATGAAATCTAAGTAACCACAACTTTCCTCATTATTGTTTCCACCACTAGTATAATTAGCTTAATTTTCATTTATGTTATTTTATTTTGATTGCATCTTAGTTTATTGGGTTAGTTGGCTAGCAACTAATTCCGCCCACTCTTCCAAAACCCGAGATTTTACTTGCTTTTATAAAATATAAAAATATAAAAAGAATCATCCCTCACCTCTAGACCTAGTTTAGGAGGCTTTCTAATCCTAGCGATACTATTCTTGAGTTGAACGATCAATCCCCCGGTACTTGTCACTATAGTATACTACAACGATCAGGTACACTGCCTGGTGGGGGTTGTAAGCTTCTCGAGATCCCTTGAGAGGTAAAACCTGGTGCGATTCCCACGTATCAAAGGGTGAAAAAAATAGCCCTCCATGAAAACTTAGGGCAGAAACCGGGTCAATACATCTGCTATCGGTTATCACAAAGATGATACCGTTATAGAAGACAAGACGTCATGGACCCAGTGACGCGCTACACAACCCTTCCTAGTTACTCAGGTATCTCTTAAAAGATATTTGTTTCATTTCTCACGAAGAAACTTGCATAATATATTGACCTCTCACTCCGAGATGTGTTGATATTGAAAAGGTTGCACTCTGCTCCGGCCTCCGCTCACTAAAACCAAAACGTACTAATTGAGTCTAGAGCCACGAGATTCATTAAAAGAACTCTTAGGACACACTTTTCCATAAATACACATGTGTTCGCCAAAAGAGCACAAGGTTTATAAGAGTCTTTTATGAGATCTTCGGATCTTGTCACATATAAAATGATGGTTACTTGTCTCAAACAGTCTACAGTCGTGGAGTGACACTTCGGTATACTTTAGCGACTCACATGAATTGTTGGTATACTTCGGTATATCTTTGTAAGCCTTCCTGAGGGTATCCAATTCAGGAACAACCTTTGTAAGGATTAGAGATGTGTTTTCACACAATGTTGTTAATACTCTCGACATCTGAGCCTGTAAGTGATGGAAATCACACCAAGGAGATTCCTTTCACGAATCAAGTCCTTAAGACGTGGGTCGTTACTTGGATTTATCCAATGTAATGATAACTGTCCCTAACGGGATTCAGACGGCTGATGTGCCCGACCAAGTTAATGGAATCAAGACATTCATCAGTAAAACAATCGTAGTGATCTATTCTCTAAGGAAAGTTCACCGTGATCGATTGGTGATTTCAACTAACAATATTTATGCAGGTACTGATGAAAGTCCCCTTGGAGAAATACCGTACACCATCATCTCATACATCAACATCTTCACCTCCACGTACTCATACTTGTAAAGTTCATCCCCATCAAGCTTAATTCAAAGATTGTTCAAAGACTAAAAGATCAAGTTAAAGACAAAGATTTACGTCAACGTCAAGAACTAATTAAGAAAATCAAGAACAAGTTCAAGTATCATGTGAGGATGATATAAGTATGTAGTTTAGAGCCTTTCCAAGAAGTATGAGTATGTTGGAGAAGACGACACAAAAAATCATTAAAGATGTTGATTAAAGGCAACAAAGATCAACAGAGATTTCAAAAATGATCACAAATCATGAAGGAACAAAGGATCTAGCACAACTGTTACACAACAAGACTTAATGTTCAAGACAACAAGCTTCAAAGATAGAAGATTGATGCATGGTTTTGCAATCTTGCAAAAGGTTTTACTTCTCAAGGGATCTTGAGAAGCTTGCAATCCCAACCAGACAGTGTACCTGACCGATGTAGTATAGTGAGTGGCAAGTACCGGGGGATTGATCGTTCTCTCGGGGAATAGTGTCGTTAGGATTGAAAAATACGTAAACTAGGTCTAAAGGTGAGAGATGATTATTTTTATCTTTTTTTTTATGTTTTTATGAAAGCATGTAAAATCTCGGGTATTGGAGGAATAGGCGGAATTAGTTGCTAGTCAACTAACCCAAAATTACTACGAATGCAAATAAAATTAAATAACAAGAAAATAAAATGTGATGAACTTCTTATGATGAGAAAATGTGTTTACCTAGATTTCACTACTCCCTAACTATCTCTTACTAATTAATTGGTTTGTTATAATTGTTTGGATGAAGGGTTATTTTCCTTAATACCAGTCGTGGGGGCGTGTACGTCCTTCCCCAACTCTATAAGCTTCTATCTCTTCCTATGATGACACGTTTAGTATCCTATCATGGCCTTCTAAATAGTCACTTATGCATTAAAAACAACCAATAACATCGGCGTACACAACCGAATACGTTTCTTAAGACGTTCAAGCTTGTTACCGTATAGGAGATTAGCCAGTTTTCTTAAGCTTAACGCGAAATGAATCACCCAATGCAATCAAACAAACCAACAATCAATAATTGATAGCTAGGTTTTATTAGATCTAGGCAAATACTAAAAAACCTAAGCTAGCATGTTAAAAGAAATACAAGCATAAAAGATAATTAAACAACACATAGACATATTGAGTGATTAAAAAGATTAACTTATCTTCAATTGAACATGGATGAAATAAGGGTATGAAAACCCTAAGTTTACTAGAAATTTCTTCTAGGGATTTTATCCCAAGAGTTACACCCTAAAAAGTTACACATAACGAAATAAAAATCGAAAAATATATATAGATATACACTTCTAACGTCGTCAGGTTTTAGCCTCTGACGCCGTCAGGTCGCCGTGTCTTAGGGTTTTGTAACACCCAAGAGATCTCTGACGCCGTCCCTTTATACAAGTTCTGGGCCGTCTCGTGTTGAGTTAAAGGGAGACGGCCTCGCTTCTGATACACCTGACGCCGTCAGGTGTTAACTTGACAATTTCTTCCAGGGCGTCTCAGTATAGATTTCCTTGGCATCTCATCATATGGTGACGGCGTCAGCTCTAAAGCGTGACGCTGTCAGCTCTAAAGCATGACGCTGTCAGGTGTTAATTCCTGACTTTCTTGACTTTTCTTGTTCTCTTCATTCTTGAGCATAAAAACGTCCAAAAAGCTCCAAAATGCCCCATTTTTTAGAATTCATGTCCCAATTGCCTAAAATGACAAAAGAAATGATTTGAGGTAATATTTGATCATAGAAACTCAATTTAGGGCTTAAATGACCCCCTAAAAGCGTAACAAATATTTCCTTATCAAAAATCAAGATCACAATGAGAGATCTCAATGATCACCCATTAGGGGGAGATTGTTAGCAATAGAAGTATTGATCATCAATGGAATCAAAGAGAGATCTCAATGATCTCCCCTTAGGGGGAGATTGTTAGAAATAGAAGTGACGATCATTATTGTTTCATCGAGTCTTGTAATAATGTTATAATAGTCTAGTATTCTAGTTAAGGGTAAACGGGCTTGGTTTAATCTAATATTGTATTAGTTCAGGTCTAGTCCATTACTTATGCCTAAGCTCGGCCCATCTCTCTTATCTTAAATATATATATCTCCAAATGCTCTCATTTGGAGGTGTTGCTTCTAGGGGTATTATCTCACTTGTATCCTCCCATCTTTCTTTCTAATATAATATTCCCTTCTCTCTCTCTCCAGAAGTTACCATCTTCATCTCTATCTTTATCTCTCTACTAATCCCTTATATCAATCTTATATTTTTGTGATTTGATAATACATATTGGGTTATAACAGTTATGAAAACATATAAACTAAACTACGAGATAAAGTTAGAGAGACACTAACACAACACAACACAAGTATTTATAGTGGTTCGGCTACAAGGACACCTTCCTTGCCCTACTCTACTCGCCGAGTACCTAACTCAAGAGTTCCGTAAACACTACACAAGACAAACTCCTTTCACCGGCCTAAAAGCCTCCACAACGTCGCTTACACTTTATCCGGTACAAGGCTAAATACCTAGCTCTTCCACAAGGTAGAGCCAAACCTTCATCGCCTACACTTTATCCGGTACAAGGCTAGATATCGGGTTCCATTACAAAGGAGGAACCACTACCTGATCAACACAACTAAAGGAACCAATGTCCTTTTACACCTAGCGACTCAACACATCTACACCACCCTTGAGAAGAAGAAAGAACAAGATGCACTTCTGTGATCTTGAAGAGAAGAAGAATCTTTGCTACTCATGTCACAAGCTTGTAAGCCTCCGAGAGGTTATGATCTCGCCTTTTAGAAGGAACCTAGAGAATCACAAAGAAAGGGTACATTGAAAGATCATTGGATCTGAGGTTAGAGAGTTTAGAACATAGAGAGAAAATATGTCTAAAAGGGGTGAGGAATAAGAGATAAATGGATCACTATTTATAGGCAAAACTGAGCACTGTTCACCCGGTTCCACCGGATCCCTTCTCACAGGGATCCGGCTAGTGTAAACCCAGAGATCCAGGTTTTGGGTTATGGGTTATGATCCATGGTTCATGTGATGTCATGCATGATGTCAAGGACTCATCATTTCTGTTACATTTAAACTGCAAAAACATATAAAAACACACAGGAATGCCTTAAAATACATAAAATATCCCTGGATTGTGTTTTTATGCAAAAGGATTGAAAAACTGATGAAAAACAAAACATTTCACATAATTTACAGTTTCAGTCCCTGAACTTTGAAAAATTGGCAAAACTAGTCCCTGGTAAATCAAAACATGAAAAATATCATCAAAGGTCCTTAGAGATTTATAAGTTGTCAAGTATAGTCCTTTAAAGTAAAAAATTTCAAAATGACAACTTTAGTCCCTCAAGTTTGGAAAATGTCAAAAATAGTCCCTAAGGTTTTGTAAATACAAAAATAAGAAAAATAAGCCTTGCACTATTCTTAATTGACAAAAATGGACCTTATGATAACTTTTGAGAAGTTACATGTTAAACCCTTCAAAAAAATCAGAAAATTACAAGTTAGGTCCCTGGAATTTAAGGAATTGGCAGAAAAGGTCCCTGGGTTTTGAAAATAGAAAATTTATATCTTAAGTCCTTGGGTTATTCATAAATGACAATAATGGTCCTTATAAATACTTTGGGAAATTGGCAAAAATCAGCCCTCAACTTTTACTAAATTGCAATATTGGTCCTTGTGTAACCATAAACCAACCGGACCCCATTTTTGTTATTAAACCCAAATCCTAAGCCTAGTCCTAAATCCAGCCCACCCCTTTTATATTTTTTTGGGCCTAGTCCTTTTACCAGCCCACCCAAGCAAACCCAACGCACCCTTTTAATAACAACGGGGGTTGACCCCGTTGACCCCCTCATCCCTTCCAATACCACCACCACTGTACCATCCTCTCTCCCTCACCCTTCTTCTCCAAAACCAGGGTGGTATCACCACCTCACCACACCACCTGTACACCTCCACCTCACTCCCAACATCATCATTTCACCCCACAGTAGCATTTAATGCTTCCCCACCTCCACACTCAACCTCCATGGCTTACAGCCTGTTTATTGACCAAAACTCACCCATAGTCCACCCCTGTTATCCTAAGTTGTCCCCTATACCTCCACATAACACCAAGAATCCTTAATTGGTCTCAAGCTGCTCCAATTCCACGTGTGAGCTTTTGGCGCCAAAAGTATTTTAAACGGGTAGGATGAATTCTAATGAATCAATGGTCAAGAATGGTGATGGGATTTGCTCTGAAGTCGACAAGGAACACAAGTGGTCATTATATATCAAGAGGGGAGCATTGTAAAAGATTATCTAGTTTAATTTTTATGTCTTAGTTTCGTTGTAATCAATTTAAGCTTTCCAGTGTTATTCTAAGTTCTTAAATACTTTCTCAAGCATTTTCAGAGTGTAAGAAACTTGTTTGAAGAATCAATTATAGTGTTTCAGTTTCCATTTCATGTTATGTCAATTTCGTACTAAAAATCCAATGTTTGTTAAATATTGTTAGTAGTGGTGTGATTGGACTCCTAGATCAACTTAAGCTCCCTAGATAGCCTATTGAAGCTATTAGAAACATAAAAAGTCAGTATCATTCAAAAAGGGAAACTACAAGAAAAATATAAAAAAAAATAGTGAAAAATAAAAAATCCTTGGTGAGAATTAAAGAAGGCTTGGAGCAGGGTGTATTATGGATTTCCTTGGGTTAGTAGCTTAGTGGTAAGCTTATAAGAGTGTTCTCTGGTTCCAGTTCTCAGTATTAACTTGGATCTCATTTGTAAGTCATTTTTATAAATATTTGCAGTTCACTGTACATGTATGCTATATGATCTTATTTGTGTAATTTCATGAGCTTATGTTGTTATTAAGTGGATTTGATAGTTGAAATCAGTTGCTTGTTTGTGAAATTTCATAGTTGCTTAAAAATCATTTTCACAGTCAAAATACCAATATGGTCAAATCTGAGTTTTATGCTTTTGTTATTGTTGTTTTATGTTCATACAGTCTTATTTGATAATAATATAAAGTTTAGATTAAGTTTAATAGGCTGAATCAGTGATAAGCTTTGAAAATCAACAAGTTGATAGTTTTAAGGTGTGTTTGGATCAGTGGTGTTCACTGAGTTCATTGGAGTTTTTGTTGTTGATCTTTGGTTATCCATGATACACTAGGTCACAATAAGTAAAATACACCATAAAACTTAGGTCTTATTAGTGGAAAAGTCAAAATCAACAAATTAACACCACACAGTTAACTGTGTAGTGTTTTGAAGGCCATAACCACTCACTTAAGCTCATAACTAATAGATTAAGCCTAAATTAGTTTCATTACAACTTAACTAGTCATAATAAATCATTAAATCAGCATCAAAATTCAGTTTAGTCAACTGTGCTAGTTTTCTCTAAAAAGTCAAAAGTGCTTGCTCAGATTTTCACCAAATTAGCAAGAATTTTAGTGATTTTTATGTTATGATCTAGGGCCTGAAACTTATTTTGTGTAAACTCTACCAGTTAAACCTTTGATTTTCATAATTTTCATAATTTTAAGAATTTTCTAAGTGGACAAAAATGCCCCTTGAACTGAGCTGCAGGGCAAGGTGATTGCCCTGTCTCAGCAGACCTAAGCCACCCAACCAACTTTGGTGGTGTTTTGTGGATCACTCAGTAGGTCCCACACCTCACAATTGGGTTCTCCCAACCCCCTCCTACCAGGCTTGAACCCTTGACCTTTTGTTTGACCTTTAGACCAGTGGACCCCACCTTAAATTAGCTTGGAACTTTGTCCCAATTCTGTCTCAGAATTGAAATAAGCAAGTGCTTATTTGTTGTTTAAGGCTTATTGAATCTGCTTATTTGATATAATCTCACTCAAACTAGTTCACATAAGTCAGAGAAACCAAAATATACCTTGTGGACCCCACTCAAGCTCAGCTGAGCTTATTTCTTAGCCAAGTCAACAAAAGTCAACTGTTTTGGGTAATAAGCACTCATAGTGCTTATTCTGTGTTTATAAATTATTTTCCTTTATTAAAGTTTCTTATTTTAAGTATTTTATTAGTTTTATAAAAGAAAAACAAGAAAAAAACCAAATTTAATTATAGTGATAGCTTCTATTTAATAGAAATTATCTATTTAATTTCCTTTTTAGCTTATTTATAAGCACTTCTGCTATTTTATATTTTTATTAAATCTCTTATATATTAAAGTAATTTTATAAATTTTTCCAGATTTTTCTTTTGTCATCTAGTGTTATTTAGAATTAATATTAGTTTATTTAATAATTAAATAATAAATAAGAATTAAATAGTATAATTATATTTAATAAAGTACCACATAGTTTTTATAATTTTTATAGCTTTTATATAAGGTAAAACAATTTTATAAATTTTTCTAGGATTTATACTGTCCATATTCTATTTTTAATAATATAATTAGTTTAATTGATAATTAATTAATAAATAGAATAATAATTAGTAAATTAGATTAAAAATACATAATATAAACTTTTTATAATTTTTTATGATTCCTGTAATGGTTAATTAGATATATAAAAATTTTCATAATTATCTAAGTCTTTTTAGTATTTATAATAATTTAAATCAATATAATTAGTTAAATAATAATTAAATAATAATTAATTAATAATAAATAGATAACTAGTGTGAAAAATATAATTTTAATTTTAAAATAAGTTTTATAATATTTTAGATTTTTAGAAATTTTAATTTTAATTTTCTAGACTTATTTTACATTTTCCTAATTATTAGTTAATTATTAAATAATCAAAAATAGTTATTAAATAAAAATAATTAATTAAATAGTTATTAATTATAAAATAAATAATTTAAATTTATTTAATTTGCATTTAAGCCCCTAAGGCTTATAAACTCCTACTATTGTTAAAAGTTATTTTTGTTTACGTTTAATTATTAAACGTTTACGTTTTCAGTCCCTTTTTCACTTGTACTTATCTGATTTCACGTATTAGTTGATATAGCTTATTAAAGCTATTCACTCTTATATTTCAGTAGTACAATCACTTAAACCATTTTCCTGTTCAATTCACTTGATCTCGAAGTCGTTTTATTTCAGATTTCACATCTCGTTGGGATCTAACGATCCGGGGAAACACTAAACTCACCGGAGTATTGGCCTAAGCTGTTTGACTTATTGACCATAACTTGGTTGATATTATCTGACTGTTTCACACCAATCATATTAGATGACTTGGGCTCGCTTCCTTAGTGACACACGTACGACCGTTATCTTCCCCACCAAGACTTACAAAAACAAAATATATAGACAGACATGCATTTTCATGCAATTTAAACTATAGCAAATCCAGTAGGGGAGGCTGATAAGATGATGGTTATGGACGGGATTAACGACTTTGTCCTTGGTTTCTACCTCATCTTCCTCTACCAACTGCATTTTGGGGATGTGGAGCTAATCTTCGTGCATGCGTGCTCTTTGTACCAGTTGGACCAGTTGATGCAAATATAGAGTTAAGATCAGTGGCCTTGGGACCAGTCGATGCACCCTGATTGTTTCTCATGAACCCAATGGAGTTCTGGGAAGCAACTCTACCATTAAGACTACTACTATTACTAATGGGGAAATTAAGGTTGTTGTTGGCCCAATTGGTATTGTTATTTGGTTGATTATATATATGTGTACTTGAAGTGGTTGATATACCATTGGTAGTGGCTGCAGAGCCAGCCATACAAGTTTGCAAATGGATCTAAATCAACAAAGCTCGCATTTGAAGAGCCTCCTTTTAAATTATTTTTATCACCCACTTGAGAAATGCCCGAAGAAGATGACTAAACAGGCCACTTGAAATCAGCTGAAGGACATTAAGTTGTTGTTTGTTGTATAGATGGAGTTGACATAATCAGTATTTGAAAATTGATTGAATTATCTTGGACAATTGGTGTTGGATTTGTAACTGATTTAGGTTGTGCAGAGGATCCTTTCGTTGTGAGTTGTGACCCTATCTTCATCCCTCGAGGAACTACTTTTCAAGGCGGGTGAAGCAGTTAGAACATTTTTCTACAAAGGTGGTGCTAAACTCCCATCGTGTATAGGAAACGATTTTGTGTCGACTCATGTATCATTCATTGTTACTCCCTTCTTTTCTTCAACTTTCCTGCAATTTAGCGAAAGCGACCACAATTGTTAATGATATCTACTTCAGCTAAAAAGCAATTAACATGCTACAAATTAAGGGATGGGCTCAAATCTGTCTAGCTATGGTCTCAATCTCTTGGTGAAAGGTTTCTAATTGTTAAAAATATGCAGAAGTGAAAAAATGGGCGGAGGTGGTGTAATTCAAAGTGAGTCACATATTGTGCAGGTTAGATCGGGTTGGGTTGATCAGCAAATATATTTTTTTCTTTAGATGTGCCACACATAATTTTAAAAAGCATAATCTTTCAATATTGATCTACAGTAACTTCATGAATATAATGGGAGTTCTTATGCATAGTAGATTCAATTCGGGCGACTTTTGATTTATTTGAGGTGTATTCTTTGTAGCTAACGTTTATCATTTTACCAGTTTGAGCAATTAGAGATAAAACACAATCCGAAAACAGCCTAGTGATAAGTAATAGGGTCGAAGTTGCCACCTCTAATATATGATTAGGCTTCCCGTTGTTAACCTCTAAAGCTTCCTACTGGAACAAACGCATCAAATGACTAAAAAAACATGGATAACACATCATCAAACCATACATTGTAACCATGGTAAGAGATAAGGGGGTAGTAGGGACCAAACGGGTCACCGTTTTGCAAAACAGGGACTACTTACGAGAATAAATGGAAATGGCCAAATGAGGGACTAAATGTGAAAACGGCGCGGAGTTTAGGGGCCATTGGTGTAATTTACCCTTTAAATACAGACCCACTACCAAACACGTAAAAGTTTACTCGGTTTTCAAAACATTTGCCAGTTACCAAAGAAACTTCGCGCCAGTTTCCTTTTACACACACTGACACACAAACATTTATATCTCTACAAATCTTATGCGGTATCTATACTTTTGCAGTTCCTTACCATATACTATATTCTAAGGAACCTTCCTAGAAATTTCAAAAAAATTAATTTTAAACGTACTTACCTTTTTCAATATTTGTCGCATTCCATATTTGAATTTTTCTCAGCGTTTTAGTATGTTTTAGTATATATAAATGCACATTGTTTGATAGTCTTTTCATAAAAAGTATTCTAAGACATACGGAAAAGAAGATATGGAAAATTATTTGTTTTGGTGGAGTGAAGCCTAAGCCGTAAAGTGAAACCTTCTTTTGGGATTCTTAACAAGGCCACACACATCTCTCCACTTTTGGAACACTTCACCGTTTCTTCACCTTTTGAAGAAGTGTCGCAAGCGTGGCTTTTTTAAGAATCCGAAAAGAAGGTTTCGCTTTACGGCTAATATTATCGAGAAGCGGAATGAGGCTGCTACTATGAGACGTACTAATCATGTGAGTGTTTTGATTCAATTTGTTTGATTTTAGGTTCTGGTAATTTTATATTTGTGTTCAAATCTGGTCAACGCGTTAATTTGATGGACCAAGTATTAATCTTGACTTTCGTAATGGTTGAAGTTGACTAAGCTTTGCCTCTTCTTGTTTTTGTCACCTTATTTTTTTGTGAAAAGGTTTGGTAACTGGCAACGCTGACTATACTACCATGGTTCGCCAATTAAAAAGATGTGGGTTCCGCACTTCAGCTATAAGTTTGTGCGGGTATTATTGTTTTATAAGAAAAGAAAAATATATTTTTTATTGCTGTAAGAACGAAAAATTTGAGCATGATCATGGTTTACCCCTTCCGTTTTAAAATAATTATCCATTTAATTTAAAAAAAGACATCATTATTACAACATATTTTTTTACTTTTGTGACAGTTTTACTATTTACTAATGAATTTTTAACTTTTTTTTTAAGGTTGTGATAATAAACTCAAATGAGTTATTGTAGTAAACTTGATCTAAGGGTCCGTTTGGTTTTTAGATGGGTTTAGATTAGGATTTGGATTTGAATGTAAAGTTGTAGATTAGGATTTAGATTTAGATTTGATGTATGAGAGAGAAAATAATATTTAATAATATTAATTATTTTATATAATATTTTTGTAATAAAAAATATTATTATTAAAAATAAATATAGAGATAAATGAGAGTAAAGTTGTAAGTGGGGCACAAAAAACAAAAATATTTATCAAACCCCACCCCTCTCTACTTTTGAAAAGTGTGGGACCATTGAGATTGAGTCCCAATTTTAAACCCCATAAACACAACCAAACACATGATTTGCATTAATTAAATTCAAAACCCAAGCAAATCCCACATACCAAACGGGCCCTAAATTATTTATCTGTTTTGAGAGGTGGAATTAATTTAGGACAAATTGATACACTCACAAAAAATAATCCACAAAACACATCCACAAAACCACTTGTCACAAATCAAACAATGACAAGTGGTTTTGTGGATGTGTTTGTAGAATTAGTTTTGTGGATGTGTTTGTAGAATATTTTTTGTGAGTGTATCGCTACTCAAATCAAAAAGAAAATGTGAACAATAAATTTAGAACAGATGGAGTCTTTTGTTTTTTTTTTGTTTTTTACAAAGATGGATGGAGTATTTGATTATGCTAAGAAAGTAATATTTTTCTTTGCATTGCAGCCTATGTTTGGAATTATGGGTAATTTGCTATGTCGTAAGACTTAAAATTCTATTAATTGTAGGTTTGGCACACTAATAAGAAGCTGTCATTATGATTACAGAAGTTGAGAGTTGCTGTCTTGGTGTCATTATCTAGGTTGGCTCCGGATATCATGAAATGGTACTCCGTATATATCCTAGTTCTTTGACAATGTCATCAAGTACATGAAGTGAAAAATCATCAATATCCAACAAATCACCGTAGGATATATATTACCAAGAACATATTGCCTTACAGGTTTTTGAGTAAAACTACCACCATGATGAACTATCAAACAAAGTTTTTATAATTGTCTGCAAAAGAAAAAGCAATGTACATCGCTAAAACATGAAGTTTTAATCATATACTTCCAAAACAACAATGTCAACGCGGAATTTAAAAAAAAAAAAAAAAAAAAAATATAGTCAAATAATTAAACTTACCATAAACAAGCTTAGAATCAAAATATGAAGCTTCTTCACGAACATACCAACGCTGCATTACTTGAACCATGGTGTTAATCAAAGGCCAAATTACATGGATTACATATGGGACTAGATTTGGTAAAGTTAATGTGTTTGCTTAGTGGGATAAGAGTAAGTGAGAGCCACAAGACCAAGGTAAATGTTAACCCACACAATAATGTTTGCTGATAAGCAAAACGACCAAAATACACTCATGTTTTCAGCACGTGAGGCCAGGATTTAACGACAAAAACAAAAGACTAAGAATGTAAGATTTTGCAACCACAGGGACGGATGGTGCAATCAACTTAAAAATGGATGAAAAGTGCAATTGTGTGTAAACCACATAGACGAAATATGTAATTAACTCTTAATTTAGTGACACAAACACAATATTAATATTAATATACCTAGTTGTTAGACGATCAATAAAAAGAGTTTTTCTAAATTGTGCTATAAGGAAACAAGTTAATCACATACCAAAAGTATATAAGGCCCACAAAAAAATACACATGGATCCACAAAAAAGTACAGACAGGCACAAGTTAAAAAACTCATTCAACATTAAAGCTCGGTCAAAGACTCAAACGCATTGACCATCAAATTTAAACCAGAAAACACTCTATAACCCAACGCTAATTGAGGATGATTGTACAAACACACAAATATATAAATTCGAAGCAATTCTTCATAATTAGTTTCGTCTTAGATATGTAATTAACAAACAATACTTATGCAAAGCCATGCATCAAAATTTATGCACATTTTGTTAGTTTATGGACATTATTTTATTAGTCGCATATTAAGATCGAACTCGAGATCATGGAATTGCACATTTTACGTATGAGACTCGATGTTTAAATAATTAATATAAAATGTTATATTTGATTATTTAATTCACAATAAACGACTAAAGAACGTCAGATAATTAATGGAATTGACTAACGGTCGATAAATGTCAACGGGATACGAAGAAAATAAAACAAGACAAGAGAAGGTTCTAGAAATCCTCTCTTGGGCTTGTTTATGGCCAAACAATGGAATCCCACATCGGAAATCATTGTAAACTTGATGGGTGAAAGCTGAAAACACGTAACATACTTATTCAAAACACACGATGTACGCAAGGAACTTTCAAAATTATCATTGTACACAAGTTATTTTCAAATTTCGTACAATGTACGCAATAGCAGGTTACCAGGTTTCAAACTTTGAAAATTGACAGGGTTGGTCCCTGTGGTTTGCGTTGACTTTCACCGGTCATCCATTGACTTTTTATCACTTAGTTAGAAAATTACACGTTTGGTCCTTGAATATTTATAGGCATTTCATGCACAGTCCATAAAAAAAAAATCCAAAAAAAATATTTTCACAAAAAAATATAGAAATTTTTTTAAAAAAAAAAATTAGAAATTAAAAAAATTATATAAAAAGTAAAAAAAAATAGAAAAATAATTTTTTTTAAAATAATTATCGACAAAAATATAATTTTTTCTAAATTTGAAAATTTTTTCCAAATTTTTTTTTACGATAATTATGTTTAAAATAATTATTTTTCAAAATTTTTTTTCCCAAATTTTTTAATTTCTAATTTTTGTCTTTCAAAAAAATATTTTCGAATTTTTTTTTTTAATTTTTGAATTTTTGATTTTTTTTTTAATTTTTTAGTAATTTAATTTCTATTTTTTTTAAATTCTATATTTTTTTTTGAAAATATTTTTTTTGGAATTTTTTTGTTATGGACTGTGCATGAAATACATATAAATATTCAAGGACTAAACGTGTAATTTTCTAACTAAGTGATAAAAAGTCAATGGATGACCGGCGAAAGTCAACGCAAACCATAGGGACCAACCCTGTCAATTTTCAAAGTTTGAATCCTGGTAACCTACTGGTTCCAGGTCATATTGCGTATATTGTACGAAATTTGAAAATAACTTGCGTACAATGATAATTTTGAAAGTTCCTTGCGTACATCGTGTGTTCTGAATAAGTATGTTACGTGTTTTCAGCTTTCACCCAAACTTGATCTCAACCATAAGGGTATAAATATATCCCTATGTATTCATCCCTTGGTACACTTGATCTCAGTAGAAGGCCAAACTTCTTTTTTTCCTCTCTTGTTCATAGGTCAACGAGTGAAACCCCAAGAAAAGGGATTTGCGAGTAACCTAGAACATTACAAAGTGTTTGGTTAATCTAGTGTGATCAAGAACTAGTATTCACATTGAATCGCTAATGCTACTTCAATCTGAATATTTATGTGTTCCTGGAATGACATAAATAAATGAAGAAATGATGTTGTTTATATTATTGTGAAGTAATAAATTAACTTGAAATTACTATTGAAACTAAGATATGGTGTTAATAATTACTTTAGTTAAACATGTTTATGTTTCATTGTAAAGATATAAACATAAATTCTTTTAATTGTTACAGGACTTATAATAAAGAAAGACGTTATCTTGTTATGTTTTTTAATTAAGACATATACATGAAGTCATTAAATTATTAAATGACTTATAATGTATAGTGGGATTATAACAATTTATGTTTTCTTGAAGAGACATGAACATGAAGTGACTTTGTAAAAAGTACTTGTGTTATAAAGCATGTAATTGGCTTGAAAATACTATCATACCAGTAAATGACTTAGTTGGTAAATAGACAAGCCAAAAGAAATATGGTTATCTTAAATATTGTTAGATTGTCTTACAATATTAATACTAATGAAATACCAAATGTTTATGGTATGTTCAGTTAGGAAAATCAAACTCTTGTTATATTGTTTGATTAAAGATAACTATGATTTTTTTTTTTCTTTCCAAAAGTTATCAAGGTTAGAAAATTGAGTATCGATTGAATATACTCAATTAGACTCCAATCTAGAAAATTAATAAGACACCATCATATGATGGATTGTGATGAATCACATTAAGTTTTAAAAATGAGTTTATGAATTTGTTAAACTACTTATGAGTAGGTTATTAATAAATAATAGTCATGAACTATCAATATGTATTTGTAATATCCCAAAAGAGAATATTATATTGTTGCTCTATTTGCTAAGTATTTATAGATTGTCTTTAAATACTAAAAGCATGTGGGAGTTTTGACCTTTAAAGGATAAAATTACAAGATACATAATCTTTTAAAATACACCAGTGAAAATCATGATGAGGCTTGATATGAAAATGTTAAACCTCAAGATGATGAAATTCTCATTAATAGAATAGCAAAATATCTCAGATATTTGATTAATATGCTGAGGGCTATGATTTACAGGATTATTGTAAACCTGATAATTATTATGTTACATTACCAAATATGAAATTGGGTAAAGTACACATGCTATTAATAATAAAGATGCTGTCCAAAAAGATAATCAATTTTTGAAACTTGATTTATCTTAATAGTTAGACTAGAAAATGAAGATGAGTTTCTTCAAAGATATGGTTACCCTTGTGGTTTATATCTTTGTATAGAAATCATATAGACAATATTGTGCAAGTATTTAATTCATGTCTTATGACAAGATTATTAATCACACTTAAGCAATTAAATATGATTGAATATTCTATTATAAACACATTAAATATATAAAGATTATGATTGTCATATTTATATTCATTAATATGAAATTGACAATGGAATATCAAAACTCTTTCTTGAGTGATTACTTGAGCGAGGACGATAAATAATCAAAAGGAGTTTATGAATTCAATTAAATCTTTAGAAGTGTACAAAGTGCAATAATTCATGGATGGATAAATGCATGCATCTAGAAGATTATTTTTATGTTTAAATTATTAAATCCATGTTTTGATTTATAATTGAAATAAGATAATTTCTAAGTATTTCTGAAAGCTAGTGGGAGTATTATATTTAATTTCCTAAATCATATATGTTGTAAAACATATAAAAAGTAATATTCCATATAAGTAAAATGTTAAGTTTTAGTTTGGAATAAAACTTTACTTGAAAGATTTAGAAAATAAGACATATAACCTTGGAATGAGTGTTTATTGTTGAAACATGTGCGGTAAATGAATCTAATATAACATGATATATCATTTAGAAAGTCTAAATGTATATGTATAACATGAATAAAATCTAAGTATAAAGATTTTTGATACGTGGGAATTGCGCCCTCGCAACAGGTTTTACCTCTCAAGGGATCTTGAGAAGCTTACAACCCCCACCAGGCAGTGTACCTGATCGTTGTAGTATAGTATAGTGAGAAGTACCGGGGGATTGATCGTTCAACTCAGGAATAGTGTCGCTAGGATTAGAAAGCCTACTAAACTAGGTCTAGAGGTCAGGGATGATTCTTTTTGTATTTTTTTATATTTTATAAAAAGCAAGTAAAATCTCGGGTTTTGAATGAGTAGGCGGAATCAGTTGCTAGCCAACTAACCCAATTAACTAAGATGCAATCAAAATAAAATAAAAGAAATAAAAATTAAACCAATTTACTAATGTGGTGGAAAAAATAATGAGAAAAGTTTTGTTAACTTATATTTCATTACTCCCTAGATATCTTTTACAGGTTGATTAGCTTGTTACAATTGCATGGATGACGGGTTATATTCCTTAATACCAGTCGTAGACTCGTAGGGCCGTATACAATATTCTCTAACTCTATAAGATCCTGCTTCACTCCTATGTCGAGCCGTTAAAAGCTCCTAACATGGGATCATTAGAATTCTCTTATGCATTAAATACAACCAAAAATCGTAGTACAACTCCGATCATGTTTCTTAAGACGTTCAAGCAAGTTACCAATGGAAGTCTGTCAGTTTTCTTAAGCCTAACATCGAATACAATCATCCGTAACAATTATAAACAAACAATCAACCCATAATCAACATCTAGGTTTCACTACATCTAAGCAAACACAATAAAAGCCTAGCCTAACATGTTAAAAGAAAGATACACATAAGATAGAATCAAACAATACATAGACATGTTGAATGATTATTGAAGTACTTATCTTTATTCAAACATGGAAGAAAGAAGGGTTTGAAACCCCTTCAAGATGCAGGAAATTCGACCTAGGGTTTTTACAAAACTTGTTCCCCAAAAGTTCCACACTTTACACTGAAAAATTGGAAAAATATATATAGACTATGCATCATGACGGCGTCATGTGTTAACCTCTGACGCCGTCAACTCGCCGCCAAGTAGAAATTCGTATTGCCTAGATCCACTTCTGATGCCGTCATGTAGAAAAACACTCTGGGCCGTCACATGTATTTGGACCCTGACGGCCTTGGTGACGCCGTCAGGCCAATCAAAGAAAACACTCTGGGCCGTCACGTTATAATTTCTACATCCACCTCTTTTGTCACTCTTGACGCCGTATATAGTAAACCCTTTACGTCGTCAGGTACAGCTCTAGCAAGGAATTTTGAGACTTTGCCGTTTTCTTCACTTTTATGCTCTAAAAGCATCTAAAATGCTTCCTTTTCCAGATTTCTCCTCAAAAGTACTTAAAATGACAAAAGGAACGATTTAGGGCAATAATTGATCAAATAATCTGTAATTCGGGCTTAAATGACCCCTTAAAAGCGGTACACTTTTCGCCTCATCAAATACTCTTACACTTGAGATTTGCTTGTCCTCAAGCAAATGCGCTTTTATTCTAATCGAAATACAAGTTAGGGGTCATTTAACACTAATATAAAAGTAATTACAACAAATAATCGTTCCACTAAAAACCAAAAACAAGCATGGAGGTCATACACTAGCACCTCACCAATAGTGTTTAGATACTCACATCTCTCGGGTGTAATAAAGTATATATCACAAATGGAAATAGAAAACATCTCTCACTACCTGTCATAGTAAATAAATTACCATAGGCTTGGGAAATGATCAAACCTCCACCACTTGGCGTAAGCACCTAGGATAAACAATCAAAGAGATCTTTTAAAGGGTTATAACGTTAGGTGTAGGGATATGGAAAACACGGTTTTGTTGGATAAAGGCAATATTTACTGGTGGCGAGTTAATCATCTTGGTTAATTACATGTACAATATGGCATTGCTAAGCCAAGACTTGACTCGACTTAAGCTAATAAATCAAAAATAACAAAAGCATAAAACAAACATAGAATGAAACGGGATGGTAGTCCGTTTATTTTATTTTATTTTATTTTTTTTGTGCATACACTCTTGCCCTACCATCCAAAATAATACATCATAGGGAATGTACATTCCCCTTACACTTGAATTTTTACATACTTTACAATAAACTACTCTAATGACTCGAATCAAAATAATCACAACACTTTGAGTACTTTTTAAGATTAATGCACATATGGGGGTAATAATTTGATGTTCTTTCCCATTACTCCATAACACAAGTACTTTACCCATGAGTCCCAATCGTCCCAAAATAATATGTACAAGATATGACTGGACTTAGCAACCATGTAATCAATTAGATAATTAACTAAGGGTTTAAACATGTAACAATAATGCACTAAAGATGAGTGCATACACGGAAGGCTAAGACGATTTGGTTGCACATTTGGGTGGGTTCTAACAAATTCTTCCTTTAAGTAAGATGCTTAAAGTTAGAAACGAAAAAGATAGGCTCGGAGGGGTGTACTAGGGGTATCGTGTACTAAAAATGAGTACAACGCTAAGGTGTGGAAAAAATCAATTGACTTTACTAGTCAAATAATATGACTTAAATGGTCAAGTAATTATGATACGGGTTTAAACACAAGGGTGATCCTAATGCCTCTTATCATGTAGTAAATCCTACTACACGAATGTAGTCTCACTAGCGGTCTCGGGATGCATCACTAACGCAAGTTCTAGAATTTAAATGCTACCGGTACACTCATAAGCACTAATAATAAATGCTTTTCCTATCAAATCTAAAGGCAAACCTCACATATTTGGGTGGAAAATTTTTCTGAATGGTACGGTTTTGTGCTAGTCATACAACTCCTATCCATGAGACGCTTGTTAAGGCTAAAGTTTCACCCCTAAATGTTGTAAAAAAAATTAAATTTGGCGCTAAACTTACAGTAACAAGTTAGTGTTATTCATTAATTCTACCATCCTTGCTGCTTTTTTCACATAATTTTCTGGTTTTGGAGGGTTTAGTAAATCGTTTTTTTATCTAAGAACCCTAAATCAATTTTTAGGGTTCTTTTTGGGTCGGTTACCAATCTGATCGCAAGAAACCTCTTACTCTTTTGATTAGGTCGGTTTAATCATCCCTATATTTTCCTGATCGCATAACACTTACCTCTTATTGTTTAGGTCGGTTTAAACTCCCCTATATCGATTGTTAGGGTTTTTGTTTTAAATCGATTTTACCACCTGTTTTGCGATTAGTGCTTGGCTATCACACTTGTTGCTATTGTGTATCCACTCTGATTCGAAATCCTTTTTTAGGGTTTGTGTTTTCAGCGTGCAAGATATTGGGATTTATTGTGCTTAACGATTACAAGCTTCTGGTTAGGGTTTGGTTTGTCCAATACTCTAATCTAGGGTTTCTGTTTTGAATTGATTCGGTTTGGAAGACAGGTAGGAACAGATTGTTTAGATGTAATTTGAGACTTATTGGCTGTGGGTTTACAAGAGAGAGATGGAGCAAGGTTTTCTCAACAAATCTAACAAGAATCATTGAAAGATGGGCAAATCAGTTCGATGTTGAGTAGTTTGGCTAAGAAAGTTAAGAGTACTAGTGGTAAATTATTAGGTGAAGATGGGAAACCTTTGAAGCCATATCGATGTGTTAATGACAAAGTGGGATCGTTGGCTAATGATGTTGCTTGTGTTATGGGTAACATCATGATTGATGGTGAGGTGGGGTCGTTGACATCCACTTCAGCTAGAAGCAAAAATAACCATGATTGTAGAATACTAATTAAGTTGGAAACATGTTCAAGTGGTGGTGAGTTAGGCGTAGAAATGGAAGAAAGGAGGAGAGGAGAGAAAGAGTGGAACCTTGAAAGAAAAAGGAAAAGATTAGATTGAAAATGTATGAAAGGTCCAACCCTCTCCACATGTGGAGAGGGGTATTTATAGTTACAACATAACGCCCACTCCCGGGCTGTGGATCAGGCATACAGTGGGTGAAGACCCGTTCCTTCTTCCACGGTGTTACTTAAACTAAACTATCTAACTAATAAATAAACTAACTACGAGCTAACTTAATGCTATTACAATCATTAGGTGACCGAGACTTTTACAGGAATATTTGTATTCCTAACAATCTCCCCCTAAGCGAGGTCACCTTTGAAGTTAAGATCTTTGGTCTTTAAGCATTCCTTAGTCTTTGTAGCTCGTAGGATCTGATTCTTCACTTTTCAACACACTTCGTACTTCAAGTAAACGAACTTGTGATTAGAGTTCCTTTGTGATGTGTGATCTTTGAGCTTCTTTGAGATCATCAGCCAAAGTAAATCTCCAAGCTCATCCATAGTAGCATCGCCTTCATGTGATGTAGTGACTAAGGACCATCATGCTCACACCCTTCTGTATCTGGAGACTTTGCATAAGAGTTGTAGATTAGGAGACTTTTTCATCAGAGTTGCGGAAACGTTGTTGGTAGTCTCTCAACATTTGTTGTAGCAAATCTCTCATCTTCATTGATAGTGTGGAGGATGTGTGAGCATGAGGTATGGATTGACCCGATTCACCTGGAAACTGGAGCCATCAACGCCATCTTTATATGTGTCCCTGAAATAAAACAGTTAGCAATAAAGATAGAGAACGAATATGGCTTTGTCATTCGTTCTGCGAGGACAGACTACCCTCCGGTTTTGTGAAAACCGACCTGTGAACAGGTAGAGTCTCTTTGAAAGAAGACTCTCCTTGACAGGAATTTCCAGCTTGTAGTAATGAATTTTCCAAAGAATCCACTTTGGAATTCTCATACTTAGCATGTTCTCATACCGGAACGTCTCAAAGCAGACAGCACGATAGAGTGAATCGGTGAATAGATATTCACGGATTGATGAGAAATAGATTTTAGAGATCACTCGCGTGTCATATGATAAACATTTTTGAGACACGACGAGAGTTTTATACATTGAATCACATTTCCATCAAAAATACTTTTGTTTGAAAGATATTACACAATCAATGTGCTCGAAAGATAAGTTGGTGAGCACATTGAGAAGTTTTGGCAAAAGTATCCGTCAATCCATATCCTGGAACAAGTTTGATTCAAGTTTGAATCGCACCATCGTTGCTTTCCAGTTGTCACTTGATCATTGATCCAAGATGGATCTCACATGTCACCTACCAAGAACTTGAGTGATGTTCGCTCTAGAAGGATTTCCATCTTCATTGTGAATATTTTCATATCACTCGGATGTTCTGGCAATACCACAAGGATAATGCGTAGGACTCTAAATATTTTATCTTATTTTCCACATTATGTGAAACAATAAGCATATTAGGAATGTGTCCTAACGAGATTTATGGATGATCTCATGGCTCTAGACTCAATAGTGCGTTTTGATCCGCTCCTTGAGACTGGGGAGGCGTCTCCTGTTTAGGTATCAACATAGCTCGCAATGAGCGGTCGATACAATGCACAGGGTTCCCCGTGAGAATGAAACAAGCTCTTTTAAGAGAACTTGAGTGGTTGGGAAGTTTAGTGCAGTGCGTCACTGGGTCCATGACGTCTTGTCTTCAATACCGGTGTTACCTTAGTAACCGCCAGTAGATTATGAATTGAACCCGGTTTCTGCCCTAAGGTTGAATATTTGGAGGGCTATTTCTTTTCACCCTTTCACATTTCATTTCTTTTTCATTCTTCAACCCCTTCAGTGCTTACCGAGACTTCATCACTAGAACCTTGTTGGGTTTGTTCCAGTCCTAGCTCTATCTCAGTCCGCACTCTTCCCTTTCTCACATTACTCCTTTTTTCAATCATTCCTAAGGACTTCTAATCTATCTATGGATTGTCCCTGGGAAGATCCTTCCGGTTCTGGTGGATCATGGGAACTTATACTTAACCTTAACCAACCTTATAACTCCATGCATAAAGATAAATGGTCGGTCTTTGGTATAACTTCCACAAACGTCTTTTGCTCCCCCTCAATATGTGCATCGATATTCGAAAGAGTTTAGCACATATGTGGGAGCCTATTATTGAGTCCAAAAGATCACTTTTGATTATCAGATTTCATATTTAAATCACATTCTCTCCCCCGATCAAAATTTCAAATCTTTCGAGATTTTTGATCTCAATTGATTTAAATAATTTAGAAAGCGTTTTTGGGAGAGAAATGCGGTCAAGTTTAATATTTTCTGATAAAAGGAACTTTTTCTTGCTCCCCCTCAAACTGTGAGGGAGGTTGTTATGTGTCAGATTTGAAGAGTTTGCAAAAGATTCGAAGTTTTAATGAAAGCTCTTTCAAAAATTTACTCATTCTGACACATAACCATCACAAATCGGATTGTTGTTTTTGTTTTGTACAAAGTGTGGGGAGTTTTGTTGATACATAAAATTTTGAGAAATCACTCTCCCCCTCAATCAATGACGGATGTTAAAGCATAAATATTTTCATAAACTAATAACGTCATTGATTGAGTGAAAATTTTATCAAACTTTGAGTTCAAATTGATTTGCAATCAAAATCTCATGGTACCACCAAGTTTTGCACAAATACTTCCCGGAAAAATCATAGAAGGGAAAGTATTTGGCGACAAAAAGAAGATTTCTCTTCTTTATCAAGAAATAATGCACTGAAGCGTACATTAGATCGAGGGTGCATGAATATGAAGTAATTCACGCTCGGATGAACGGCACCCTTTGTTAGGAACAACCGTCTTTTTGGCGACGTGTTTTCCTTAGTTTTGAAAACCGGGTTGCTATCTGAAGTAATAGCAAACCATAAAATTTTGAAGACCGGGTTGTAGCCTGAAATGACTACAAGCCATTGTTTTAAGTCCGGGTTGTAGCCTGAAATGACTACAAGCCATAGTTTAAAGAATGTTTTGAGATACGACATGTTTTTGAAAAATACTTTATTTGAAACCGAAGAACTCTTGCTCAAGCATATGTATGATTCCGTGTCATTATTGAATGACATTTCTAGAATCGTACATAATATCGATTATACAAGAGACATGTCGAGAGAAAAACTTTTTTGAAGTTGATTAAATGCCTCTTTATCAACCATGGTCTGGTCTGGTGTCTTAGAAAACTCAACTCTCAGACAAGGGTTTTCATCAAACAAGTCATTTTTGAATACATCATACAGATCATTTTCTCCCCCTTTATAACACAGATTTGTTGAGTTAGTTAAGAGTAGTGCACTGTCAACCTGTCTTAACAAATTAGTGTTATAACTAAGATTGATTTGATCTGTATGATGACTTACGTTTGATGGTGTGATGTATTGATCAATTGACGATACCTCATTGCTTGAGTTTGGTGTGGGTATGTTCACAATAGCCTGGGTCACTATTTCAGCAGAAGTGACTCTCTCATCATTTTCAGTATTCATGAGTTCAGTGTTGACCAACTTTGCATCGACTGTTAAGCCCAACCTCAAACTATCACATGCTTGCTCATCATGAGACTCGACCTTGTCTTCATCTCCAAATTCAAGTATTGGTTGTCTCTCAACATACTCTTTAACCTTGTCCAGGTATTGACGTAGCATATCTCTATATTGATCAACATCTATCATTGTGTGTTCAGCGAAGCACTTCATAGTCATCTGACTGTCGTAGTCATAGACCACGGTGTATTTGGAGTCAAAAAAGTTATTCAGTTGTTTGCTGAGCACTCCTAGGGCTGCAGAGGATCCCTCGTTAGATGTTGCTTTTCTGACCAATTGTTGTCGTAATTGATCCAAGTTCAAGATCATGATTTCCGTGAATGATTGGACATCTTGACCGAAAAGTGTCATGAATGCACGTTCAAAACCCATTAAGAATCCATTGCCCTCAAGCAACCTAGAAAGATGTGACTGAAGTGTATGGAAGCATTCAATGTGACATTCTCTTGCCAGTTCAAGCAGTTTGTATGACTGAGGAGGTTCATTCCCTTGAAGGTCCGAGCATGATTGTCCACTAGAGTCAACATACGATACTGGTCCTTTCATTTGAAGATTTGGAAGGAGGAAATCACATGTGAAGGGACAATCGCAAGATATGCTAACCAAACAACCTAACCGCAGAAACTAACCGCAATGCACTTAACCGCAAGACACTTAAACGCAATGAGTTAACCGCAACACACTTAACCGCAGAGAATCTAACCGCAGTACTATGAACCAAACGCAGACACTTAACCGCAATGAGTTAACCGCAACGTACTTAACCGCAGTGAATCTAACCGCAGTACTATGAACCAAACGCAGACACTTAACCGCAATGAGTTAACCGCAACGTACTTAACCGCAGAGAATCTAACCGCAGTGACAAAAGTCCAAAGCTGTCACTTTCGTTGCGTTTTGTTTGTATTCTCGAAATAGTAACCGCAGCAATCCAAACGCAGATTTCAGGACTTAAACGCAACCAGGCAATGGAACAGTGGACTTAACCGCAACCTAGAAATTCGCCTAAAAACACTTCCAAACTTCAAATATCTTGATGATATTGTAACACACTCTACGCTACAATGTTCCACAAACACAAATGAACATAAAAGGACATCACAAACATGTATAACCACACAAGAGGGATAAAACCAAGATGTTTTCCAAGAAAGTTGCACCAAACTCACAAAACCACTCAAAAAATCATCAAATTCGATTCTACAAGGGCCTAAGATGAAACCTTGGCTCTTGATACCAATTGTAGAATACTAATTAAGTTGGAAACATGTTCAAGTGGTGGTGAGTTAGGCGTAGAAATGGAAGAAAGGAGGAGAGGAGAGAAAGAGTGGAACCTTGAAAGAAAAAGGAAAAGATTAGATTGAAAATGTATGAAAGGTCCAACCCTCTCCACATGTGGAGAGGGGTATTTATAGTTACAACATAACGCCCACTCCCGGGCTGTGGATCAGGCATACAGTGGGTGAAGACCCGTTCCTTCTTCCACGGTGTTACTTAAACTAAACTATCTAACTAATAAATAAACTAACTACGAGCTAACTTAATGCTATTACAATCATTAGGTGACCGAGACTTTTACAGGAATATTTGTATTCCTAACAATGATGTTGTTGGCAACACGAGTAATGAAACTGATATACCTATTTGTGTAGGTTCTAAAGTCATGGAAGATGCTGCTCTTTCATTGGCTGATGTTGTCTTACCGCAAGCTGAAGTTGAATTAATTAGTGCACGTTTGGAGAATTCATTATATGTGATGCGTGGGAATTGCACCAGGCTTTACCTCTCAAGGGATCTTGAGAAGCTTACAACCCCCACCAGGCAGTGTACCTGATCGTTGTAGTATAGTATAGTGACAAGTACCGGGGGATTGATCGTTCAGCTAGGAATAGTGTCGTTAGGATTGAAATTAATCTAACTAGGTCTAAAGGTGAAGGATGATTCTTTTTGTATTTTTTTATTTTATGAAAAGCAAGTAAAAATCTCGGGTATTGGAAGAGTGGGCGGAATTAGTTGCTAATCAACTAACCCAAAAGCTACTAATTAAACTAATTAACAAGAAAACTAAACTAAGGTTCTACAAGATAAGTGAAGCGTGTCTACCCATGATATGTTACTCCTTGCTAGCTATCCAATCCTACCTATTAAATTGTAACCTTGTTTTAATTGACGGGTTGTATTCCTTAATACCATTCATGGGGTGGCATACATAACTCCCCAATTCTATGAGCTCTTATCTCCTCCTACACCATGCTCAGCACAACTATAGGGATTGTAAACAGTGGCTCATGCATTAAATACAACCAATAAAGACCTAGTACGCCTCGGTTCATGTTTCTTAAGACGTTCAAGCATGTTACCATTTGGAGATCTGCCAGTTTTCTTAAGCCTAACATATAAATCATTCAATCAAAACAAGAATCAATAGGAAACAAGGATTATAAACTAAACCAATTAGATCTATCGAAGTGTCACGCCCTAATTGATGAAGATAGACACAAACATCAACAAGGAATCAATAAGATCTAATCAATTATATACAAGTTTCACACAATCATAAGTAGACGCAAGGTGAATTAACAAAACATAATCAAAGAAGGACAATCAACAAGAATAATGAAAGACATAGTTGAGATAGAATCATCAAACCAATACATGATGTTTATGAAGTGATTGAAACCCTCTAAGTTACTGGAAAAACACCCACCTAAACCCAGGAATCGACTTTAGGGTTTAGGGCTTACAAAAAGTGAAGTTATGATGTTATATTTATAGGCATGTTTTCTGTCGGCCCTTCTTGACGGCGTCAGCTCGTCCTCTTGACGCCGTCAAGACCATTTTTTCACCAAATTGTAGATCTCTTCGTCCTCTTCGCGTGGGCTTTTGAATCACCTAAATCCGAGTTCGTATGCAAAAGTTATGACCAAAACAATATCAGCTACTCCGCGCGCAAGTTTTGACAAGTTTACACGTGACGGCCTTGGTGACGCCTTCAGGTACACGTGACGGCCTTGGTGACGGCCTTGGTGACGCCGTCATCAACTACGGATTTTAATTCTTGGGATTTTGACGCCGTCAGAATTTACTCTTGACGCCTTCATGTACTGTTCCCAGCATGGAAAATTGAGACTTTGCCGTTTTCTTCACTTTTATGCTCCAAAAACGTCCGAAATGGCTTCTTTTCCAGAATTCACTCTCCAAGTACCTAAAATCACAAAAGGAACGATTTAGGGCAATATTTGATCAAATAAATTCGGATTCGGGCTTAAATGACCCCCTAAAAATGGATCATTTTTCGCCTCATCATATATCCCTACACTTGGGATTTGCTTGTCCTCAAGCAAATGAGCTTTTCCACCAATCAAAATACAAGTTAGGGGTCATTTAACACTAATATAAAAGTAATTACAACAAATGATCGTTCCACCTTAGTCAAAACAAGCACGGAAATTATACACTAGCACCTCACATTAAGTATTTGGATACTCTCATCTCTCGGGTGTTGTAAATTTATATGTCATAATTGGAAATGGAGAAATATCACTCTCTTCCTGTCATAGCAAATAGATTACCATAGGCTTGGGAAAGGTTAAAACCTCCACCACTTGGCGTAAGCACCTATGATAAACTATCAAAGAGGTCTTTTAAAGGGTTATAACGTTAGGTGTAGGGGATATGGAAAACACGGTTTTGTTGGATAAACGGATATTTTACTGGTGGCAAGTCAATTGTCTTAGTTAACTACATGTACAATGAGGCGTTGCTAAGCCAAGACTCGACTCAACTTAAACTAACCACAACTCTTTTTTTTGGATTTTCAAGACACTATTTGACTTAAACATAAATAAAAGAAACGGATGGTAGCCCGTATGTTTTTCTCTTTTCTTTTTCTATTTTTTTTTTTTTTTTTTTTTTTTTTTTTTTTTTGCATACACTCTTACTCTACCATCCAAAACAATACATCAAAGGGAGCTCGTTTCCTCCCTACACTTGAGCTTTTACATACTTTACAATCAACTATTCTAATGACTCGAATCAAGATAATCAAAACACTTGGAGTACTTTTAAATATTAATGCACATATGGGGGTAATAATTGACATCATCCCCATTACTCCATTACAATAGTACTTTACCCATGAGTCCCAATCGTCCCAAAACAATATGTACAAGATATGACTCGACTTAGCAACCATGTAATCAATTAGACAACTAACAAAGGGTTTAAACAATTAACAATAATGCACTAAAGATGAGTGCATACAAGGAAGGCTAAGGCGATTTGGTTGCACATTTGGGGTGGATTGTAAACAAATTCTTCCTTTAAGTAAAATGCTTAAAGTTAGAAACGAAAAGATAGGCTCGGAGGGGTGTACTAGGGGTTTCGTATACTAAAAATGAGTACAACGCTAAGGGTGTGGGAGAATTACTTGACCTATGAAGTCAATGTAATTATATTACAGGTGTAGAACAAGGGTTATCCTAATGCCTCTTATCATGTAGTAAATCCTAACTACACGAATGTAGTCTCACTAGCGGTCTCGGGATGCATCGCTATCACAAGTTCTAGAATCTAAATACTACCGGTACACTCATAAGCACCAACAATGAATGCTTTTTCCTAAAGATCTAAGGGCGAACCTCACATATTTGGGGTGGAAATTTTTGAGTGGTATGTTTTTTTGCGCTAGTCATACAACTCCTATCCATGAGACGCTTATTAAGACTAAAGTTTCACTCCTACATGTTGCAAAAAAATTTAAATTTGGTGCTAAAATTGCCCTAACAAATATTTCTCTCAGTTTTATTACACATTCACTATTAAACAAAACAAAAACCAAGTGGAGTAATAGTTTCTAATATACCCTCCCTACACTTAAACCGAACATTGTCCCCAATGTTCTAGATAAAAGATGTAAAAGTAAATAAATAAGAATGAAAGAAACTAATACTCCCCTGATTCGTTCACCGTGGATAATGTGACAACATGGTTAAATCTACCTCCAAGAAGATGAGCGTTGTAAGCTTCCCTCCAGAAATATAAATTATCTTCTTGTCCTGTAATCAACAAACACAAAAACCCAAGCATCAAACCGAACAAAAATCACAACTAGATATAATTCCAGACTTAGAAATAGAAACAAGACAAAGCAACAAAAGGATAGGATACTTGTGGAATAAATTACAAATAGGAACTCATAAAACATATCCACAATTATTGACACACAAACAAGATAAAATATATGCTAATCATGAATTGTGAAGTTTTCATGTTCGAATTTAGTTCTTTTTAACAAGATATAAATTTCCCTACACTTATCTTTTTGTAAAATACCTTAATATGCAATTAAGACGAAGTTAAAAACAAAATAAAGCATTTTCACAAATTATTCGAAACATGAAAATTAAACAACTATGATTAAGCATATATGATACAAACAAACAAATAAAATAAAAAACATCAAACAATTAAAAAACATGGGTTGCCTCCCAAGAAGCGCTTGTTTTTGTTCGAGTCACGAGCTTGACTCTACCCTTATTTACCGGAAATAGGGGAGGTTTTCCCTACACTTAGGATTAAGTGTGGGTGGAAGTAGTGATACACACCCTTAGGGTGGAAATATGCCACGTGAGGTGAAGGGGGTGAGTGAATGGCTTCCTTCATCCTAAAACTACCCGGATAATATAGGTTGATGGGTGGGTCGGTTCCTCTTTTGTCTCCTAGAAATAAATCTAAGGATGGGAAGTTGTGTAAAGGTTGAGGTTCCGGTTCATCAACATTAGGAAATTCCCTAGAACTAGGAGTAAGGTTATCACTACAAGTATTCAAACCTATATCCTCTAGTGGTGCTTGGTCCAAGGGTTCTACCTCAATTGGGGTTCCTATAGTCTCTTCTACTTCTTCCGGGTAAGTCACGGGCGGTGTATGTACCTCAAATGATGGTAGGACTTGTGGGGTACTTTGTGGGCTTGGATTATCCACCTCATCCTCCATTGTACCTAGATTACCTATGTGTTTGTTTTGTACTATGATTTTAGGTGACATCCACGCAGGTATCCCTAAGTAATCATCCCCAGACAAACTTCCTGTTTGCTCCTTCAAACTCATTATTGATTGATTTGTGATGTTGTTTGTCGGGTTGTCTACTCTATAATAATATTGGGCACAATCTTCTATGGCATCCCATGCTTCTTCAGCATTTAATTCCCTAAGGTCCCCGTTGGCAAAATCGTCAATGCACCTTTGGTCATACGGGTGGACACTATAGTAAAAGATTTGAGTTAGGTACCATAGATTGAAACTATGATGAGGGACTATTCGTAGTAAATTTTTAAAACGAGTCCATGCATCATAAATAGGTTCATCTCGATATTGTTTGAACATCAAGATGTCATTAGGAGTGAATGGGTTTCGTTGTCGGTAGTATGGTGGATTCGCGTTCTCCATAGTGGTGAACGGAAGAGTCAATGGAAAGGTTTCTACGAACAAATACACAAAGAAAAGATAGACTACGAGAAAGCTAATAAAAAGAAAATAAAAATCTCACTAAAACGGAATCTAATGAGTAGACCTAATCAAAATAAATTTCAACCTAAACAATAACTATTCCCCGGGCTGCGGCGCCAAAAACTTGATGCGTGGGAATTGCACCAGGCTTTACCTCTCAAGGGATCTTGAGAAGCTTACAACCCCCACCAGGCAGTGTACCTGATCGTTGTAGTATAGTATAGTGACAAGTACCGGGGGATTGATCGTTCAGCTAGGAATAGTGTCGTTAGGATTGAAATTAATCTAACTAGGTCTAAAGGTGAAGGATGATTCTTTTTGTATTTTTTTATTTTATGAAAAGCAAGTAAAAATCTCGGGTATTGGAAGAGTGGGCGGAATTAGTTGCTAATCAACTAACCCAAAAGCTACTAATTAAACTAATTAACAAGAAAACTAAACTAAGGTTCTACAAGATAAGTGAAGCGTGTCTACCCATGATATGTTACTCCTTGCTAGCTATCCAATCCTACCTATTAAATTGTAACCTTGTTTTAATTGACGGGTTGTATTCCTTAATACCATTCATGGGGTGACATACATAACTCCCCAATTCTATGAGCTCTTATCTCCTCCTACACCATGCCCAGCACAACTATAGGGATTGTAAACAGTGGCTCATGCATTAAATACAACCAATAAAGACCTAGTACGCCTCGGTTCATGTTTCTTAAGACGTTCAAGCATGTTACCATTTGGAGATCTGCCAGTTTTCTTAAGCCTAACATATAAATCATTCAATCAAAACAAGAATCAATAGGAAACACGGATTATAAACTAAACCAATTAGATCTATCGAAGTGTCACGCCCTAATTGATGAAGATAGACACAAACATCAACAAGGAATCAATAAGATCTAATCAATTATATACAAGTTTCACACAATCATAAGTAGACGCAAGGTGAATTAACAAAACATAATCAAAGAATGACAATCAACAAGAATAATGAAAGACATAGTTGAGATAGAATCATCAAACCAATACATGATGTTTATGAAGTGATTGAAACCCTCTAAGTTACTGGAAAAACACCCACCTAAACCCAGGAATCGACTTTAGGGTTTAGGGCTTACAAAAAGTGAAGTTATGATGTTATATTTATAGGCATGTTTTCTGTCGGCCCTTCTTGACGGCGTCAGCTCGTCCTCTTGACGCCGTCAAGACCATTTTTTCACCAAATTTTAGATCTCTTCGTCCTCTTCGCGTGGGCTTTTGAATCACCTAAATCCGAGTTCGTATGCAAAAGTTATGACCAAAACAATATCAGCTACTCCGCGCGCAAGTTTTGACAAGTTTACACGTGACGGCCTTGGTGACGCCTTCAGGTACACGTGACGGCCTTGGTGACGGCCTTGGTGACGCCGTCATCAACTACGGATTTTAATTCTTGGGATTTTGACGCCGTCAGAATTTACTCTTGACGCCTTCATGTACTGTTCCCAGCATGGAAAATTGAGACTTTGCCGTTTTCCTCACTTTTATGCTCCAAAAACGTCCAAAATGGCTTCTTTTCCAGAATTCACTCTCCAAGTACCTAAAATCACAAAAGGAACGATTTAGGGCAATATTTGATCAAATAAATTCGGATTCGGGCTTAAATGACCCCCTAAAAACGGATCATTTTACGCCTCATCAATATGGTTATTTTATTGGACAAAGACCTGCATTCCCAGTAGTCCAAAATTTTGTTCGTAATTTTTGGAAGAAATATGGGTTAATGCATGTGATGATACATAAGGGATTCTTTATTTTCCAATTTTCATCTAAGGAGGGTATGGATGATGTCCTTAATCATGGTCCTTGGCGAATTAGGTCAGTCCCTTTAATTCTAAAAGTTTGGAGTCCTAGTTCTGATTTGAAAAAAGAGGAGGTAAAGAAGGTTGTTGTGTGGGTTAAAGTGTTCAATGTGCCTATTGTAGCATACTCGAAGGTTGGTCTTGACATGATTGCTTCTAAACTGGGACGACTTCTTATGCTTGATGAGCACACTAGTAATATGTTTCCAACTCGTGTGGTATGAATGCTTATGCTAGAATGTTAATTAAGATATCAACGGAGAATGACTTTGTTAATTCACTTGTTGTGGCAGTTCCTATTGCTAAGACCAAAGAACATCGTTTGGTTACCATTGACATTGAATTTGAATATAAACCGCCTCGTTGTTCTATTTGCAAAACTTTTGATCATATTGATAAGGAGTGCCATAATAAAGTGAAGGACGTTAATCAGAAAACGGGTATGGTTGATGGTTTGGAGGCTGATATACGTAAATCTAAGGTTGCTAACAAGGTGAAGGTCTCTGACAAGCCTAAAAAGGTGCGGGTTTCTGGTAAGCCTAAATTGATATATCGACCTGTTTCTAAACCTAGTAATAACAACCAGGCTACTACGTCCATACCGAAGGATCCTTCCTCTCTTATCTCTAAGGAGGGAGAGAAGTTGGTTTGTGATAAGCCAATTGATGCTGAACAGCCACATGCTACTCCAAAGGTGCCTAATGATGCTTCCAACAGCTCTAATACTGATGGAAAGTACTTCAAAGATGATATTAACTTGGCTGAATTGAGGAGTTATATGGATGAACGCATGGAGGCTGAGAAAGTGATTGATATTCCTAAGGATGATGTGCCTAAGGATGTTAATGATGGAAGTGTAATGGCGGATACTACTTATGTCTCCTCCATTAATGATATTTCACTACATGAGCCGCCTGGAAGTTTACTTATGGATAAGGGCAAGGAGGCTGGTTCGTCTAGTTCTTCCTTATCCCTTGTTAATTCTACTACTACAAGTAGTAACCCTTTCTCTAAGGTTGGCGATGTAATTGATTCTGACAGTGAGGTGGATGAGGTTCTAAATTCGTATGATGAGTCTGTGAATTTATTTGATATGCCTATGGGTACATTATCATCAACGGGTGGTGGTCAGGACCAGGAAGATTATTATGAATATGATGACTTTACGGATCAGCTACACGAAATACCAAGACACTTGGCTGCATATTATGAAGATTTCAAGCTCCAAGGTCGGACTAGGTAGTAGTTGGTTTTATTGTAGTCTTGTTTTGTTTATGTGGTAGTAGTATTTTTCTTGTAACAAAGAAATGTTAATGCCTATGTAACGGGCTTAGATATGGGACTTCACCCATATCTATTGTACTTAAATGATTTTTGGTTAATGCAATTTACCGGGGTACAGGATTACCCCTTTACCCAAAAAAAAAAAAAATACATGGTATGTTTAATTATAATATATTGTATCCTGTTTTTGCATGTTTAATCCATGAATAAATGTTATTCTAAATTGTCCGTTGTCAGTTAATAATATGGGAATATTATTAAATCAAGACAAATCTGAAGGTTGGTATAATATACTTAAAGTATATTGATGCGTAGTCATGCCATTTCAGATGATATTTAATGATACCGAATATAGGACTTATCCCAACTATATGATGTTACTTATGGATCTTGTCATTAAGTAAATAATAAGAAGTTATCCTCAGACTTGAGATGCAAGATAAGTTTCATGAATGTAGTACATTTTTGTGGAACAACTTAACGCTATACGCAACTGGTAGTCATAAGGGTTGTTTTCGGAAGTGTTACAAAGTTTGTGGATTTTGCTTGTAGTCAATACAGAATTTGTTCCTTCAAATTTATTTTTGGAGTTTAATACTGTTGGGCCCCTCGTAGGGTTGTCAAGATGTTTGCATAGCCATGCACAAAATCTTCCCTGAATATGTTCAGATGATTTGGTAATCTTCATCAATCACAAACAACGAGAAACAGAATGGTTAATTAAGGAATGACTATGATCCATATCCTTATTAACGTGGTATTAGAAACAAAAGGATAATAATAATGAGAAATCATTAAAAGGTTTTTCAGGAGCCTTACTCGAGTTGTACTAGAGGCATCGAAGTGTTGCTAGACGCTAACCGATGTGATTACACTATTAAAATATGTCCAAGTGGGAGCTGTTAGTTTATGGACATTATTTTAGTAGTCGTATGTTAGGATCGAACTCGAGATCACGGGATTGCACACTTTACGTATGAGACTCGATGTTTAAATAATTAATATAAAATGTTATATTTAATTATTTAATTCACAATAAACGACTAAAGAACGTTAGGTAATTAATGGAATTAACTAACGGTCGATAAATATCAACGGGATACGAAAAAAATAAAACAAGACAAGAGAAGGTTCTAGAAATCCTCTCTTAGGCTTGTTTATGGCCAAACAATGGAATCCCACATAGGAAACCATTGTAAACTTGATCTCAACAATAAGGATATAAATGCATCCCTATGTATTCATCCCTTGGTACACTTGATTTTAGTAGAAGGCTAAACTTCTTCTTTTCCTCTCTTGTTCATAGGTCAACGAGTGAAACCCCAAGAAAGGGGATTTGCGAGTAAACTAGAACATTACAAATTGTTTGGTAAATCTATTGTGATCAAGAACTAGCATTCACATCGAATCGCTAATAGTACATGTGTACAAGAACGTGATACAATCACACTATTGATTGTATCTTGGATTGAATTAAAAAAAGGTAATGGGTATTTCCAATAATCCACATAAACCCTAATTAGGGTTCTTGATTTGAAGAATTGCATAATTTGATTCTTGTTCGGGCTAGAATCACAACGGTACGTTTACTATTTATTATTGATTAATTAATTACATGTTATATGATCTTGTTATAACGCTTCTGCATGTGTACTTGATGTTTATTGTTTATATTTATATGCATGTCATGATTATATAATTCAACACATTTTTCTTGGGCTATATTCAAAATTTTACACTAATATTCGTTGTTAACAAGGACGATATTAAGTAGAGTATTGTTTTTGATGTTAACAAATGTTTACTTTTTCATCTATATCAAAAATCAAAATCCTTATTTAATTGCACTGAATCAAGATTACTAATTAGAGCACACGGTGCAGGCTCGTCGTTCCTCTTCTACGTTCCCACGTGGAGGCTCAACGGCGAGCCGTTCTTATTCACTACACCAGCTAGCCTTCGCCGTTTCTCCCCGTTGAATCCCTCTTTGTCTGCACGAAGAGGATATAATTTGAAAATCTTTTTTTTTTTTTTTTTTTTTTTTTTTTTTTTTTTTTTCCTTTGGCCTTTTATTTTGGTCGCCGTTGGTGTTTTTAAGGTGATTGGTGGTGTTGGAGGTGGGTGTACGCGGCGGAGGTGATAAAAACAGGGTGATAGGGTTTGTTTTGGGACGCGTGTGGTACTGTAGGTGGTAGAGGATGTGGTGGTCAGTGTTTTTATGGTGGTGGTGTGTGTGGGTGACCAGCGGTGGTGGTGTTGGGGCCTTGATAGCCGGCGGCTAGAGGGAGAGAAAGAGATAGTGAGATGAAGATGAAGATGAAGTGGGGAGTGAGGTTATTTAATTTATTTAATGGAATGAATAAAAAAATAAAGTTGTAAGTAGTGGGGCGCTAATGAAGAAGTTGAGGTTTGTTGTTTGGTGAGGAGGGGGTTAGTTGTGAAGAGGGGATTAGTTGTGAAGAGGTGTTGGGTAATGTGAAACACGTGGAGCCCGAATGAAGAAGAAGAGCTTGTTGACTACACCTAATGCTCTTAGTACCTCATTTTCGTATGTACATGCACAATTCATTGTCAAAAAGATAGTAATAATTTGTCATACTTTTTGTGAAAAATGGATCTTTATGACTTAGAATATCCTTTGTTGTGTTTTATGACTCATTTTTGCCTCACCGTGTTTCAAATATACTCGGTCCTAACTGAATCTTTCATACCTCGAACATAAAAGATCAATGTGGTTATATCCCTCTTGGCCATATTTGATCGTGTTGAAAGGGGACCATGAGATTTTCCCCATACAAATTCATAAATCTTTTGTGAGATAAGTTAAGTGCATCAAGTTTTGAGTTCATGCGGTGAATAAGATAAGAGTTTTCTCCTCCTCACACTAAACCTATATAAAAGATTTCATAAACTTATGTAAATAGTGTATATAAAAGATTCAATCACGTCTACCAATATAAAATCACCAACATTACATATTAAATTAGTAACATCCTTTTTAATTTCCTCTATTTTTGGATCAAAGTATTCACCCATCGTTGAGTTGTCCACGTCGAACATTGATGGTGATCAGTAACTAATTAAAAAAGGCATGGGTTATAATAAACCCCCCTATAATTTTATAATGACCCTCCTATTTTTTTTTTTATTTTTTTTTTATTTTTATAATTTTGTTTATATCAAAAAGCTATAAACCTGAAAGTGCGAAACAGAAAATATAAAATTTAATATGTCAAACGCTTAAAACTGTCAAAAATACGAAACAGAAACTAACAAAAACTGGGCTGCGCTAAAAAAAATAAGGGACAAAAGAGAGAGACAAGGGGCTGACACCCTTGTCCCCCGTCAATATAGTACATCCCTTAAAAAAATGCATTATGCATGTCTGCCCATGTACGAGAGTTGTTAGGAGTAAATATCTTAGTGGCGTGACACTTTGTTGATTTGACTTACTACTACGTATAAACTATAAACCCTTAAAACCTACTTATATGGCAACTAGTGTATAATCTATGCCAGGAGGAAAGTTCAATATATAATAGTATATATCTTATATTTGTCATACACCCAATAAGTTAATCCTATCATTTCATTTTTTTTTATAAAAACAAAAAATTATAAACTTTCATCTTTTAAAATATATATATATATATATATATATATATATATATATATATATATATCGCAAACCGTTAATCGTTACACAAAAAAATTCATACCATCACGAATTCGCGATGAGAATTAAATTATCTTTCTATAGATATGCACTTCTATATACTTTTAATATATTTTTTTTTCTTTTTTTTTCAAAATTTTCATCTAGAAAAATCACATGTGATTTGTTAAATCACATGTGATTTTTCTGGGTGGAAATTTTGAAAAAACAAAAAAAAAAAAAAAATCGTCGAAAGTATATATAAGTGCATATTTATATAAAAATGATTTAATTATTGTCGCGTGTATTTTTGTAGTTTGAAGATTTATCGTTTGCAAGATATATATATATATATATATATATATATATATATATATATATATATATATATATATATATATATATATATATATTAATGGAAAATGGGTTTTTACTAATTTTGATAAAAATTGGATTGCTAAGATTGATTTATTGGATCTATGACAAATATGAGATTTATATTGATCTCAACTCTCTACAGTGCGCGAGTCTATCAAGATGATTAGCCACTAAGCTATTTTTGCGATGGTTAATGGTAAGAGCGCACATTGTGGGACGGTATAGCTCCAGCGTTATAGCCCTTTTGTTCTTATGGCAGCGCCAAGTGCGCGCCGTACCTTCGCGTTATAGCACTATCGCCTAATTGCATAACATGATGGTATTGTTTTTCTTTTCCTTTTTGAATGTGATAGATAAAAAAAGAAAAAAAAAATGTGGGTCACAAGAACCTATAACGGGTTTTACCAACGAGAGTGGCTTTTTAGTTATATGAGGTTATACGAACAAAAGTGTTTTTTAATTATATTTCACAAATATGTTATAAACCAAAAGTGACAAGATGTATACAATTGTAACTTTGATTTACCTACCTCTTTATAAAAGCAGCAGGTACGCTGTGTTTTTAACTCGCGACGAGAAAACACGAGACCCACACCATTTGTGGCATTTTCGTGTGTGGCGTCGTCGTTGCTGGCTTAAATGGTGTAGTTTCTTTTTTTTTTTTTTTTTTTTTTTTTTTTTTTTTTGTATTTATGTTTTAGTGGGATATGTGTGCGCCGATAAATAATTGGTGTGATAGCATTTTACTCATGACACCACACAACGGTACAAAAAGTAGCTAGTGCTCTAAACATTAAGGGTGCGTTTAGTTGGAGGAAAACACCCTTATTTTCTACAAAATGTATTTTAGAAAACAATAAAAACAAAAATCGCGTTCAAATTAGCGTTTTCCAACAAAATATTTTCCAAAACACAAAATTTCTATTTCCAACTCTAATACAGAAAACAAGAAAACTATTTTTTATTAATTATTTATTTATTTAATTTATTTTTTATTTTTTTTGTTTTCCCCGTTTTCTTTTAAAACGTTATTTCCACTCTAATAAAAAAACCCTAACCCAAATACCACCCTCGACACAGCCCACATCAGCCATCACCACCCTCGCCGGCGTCGCTCAAGCAGTCGCCGGCTATCACCATCGTCATTCCAGCTATCTTCGGCCATCACCATCGTCATTCCAGCTATCTCCGGCCATCACCATCTTCGTATCTCTATCGCCGGCAGTCACTGATCGTCACTGATGAACTCAAATAACTACATTTTATTGTCATCATTTATCTTATTTATTTGACTTGTTTTATTATATTATTCATAAGAATCGATACTTAATCATTTACTTTAGTAATTCTCAAGTAAAAACAAGTAATTGGTGAAACTTAACGATTTTGAACGAAATATGGAGCAAAACTAGCAAGATGTCAAAAGTTTACTGGAACCCAGAAGATGCGTTGTATCTCTCTCAACAGATATGCCGCAATATCATACTTAGATGAATTCGAAGACCATTGCCTGACTTTGAAGAATGCGCCGCATGCAATTATAGCATGCGCAACATATGAAACTTTGGTCAACGAAGAAGGTCAAGCTTGTTCTACTCCACATACGCCGCATCATATTTCTGACATACGACGTATCACTATCAAGACTTCACCAGATGTAATCCAAGACGCTAAAGGACATGCGCCGCATACAATAACCAAGTTACGCCGCATCTGAAGACGGTGTACGAATATTCCAGAATATATTAATCTTGGACCCCACGCGAAGTTAAGTTAATGCGCCGCATCTCGCTATTCTATGCGCCGCATCTACCCTCAGACAGAAAGTATAAATACCCCAAGGACAAACGAATTTTGTGTGCAAGATACCAAGAGCAAAACCATAAGAGACGAATTCAGTCAAAGAAGCTTCACAAGACACACACCAAACGAAGATATTAGAGCTGTAAGAAGGTCCTGCATGTATTTAATTCATTAAGTAGTTTTGTTTTATTGTAATAGTAAGCTTTAATTCATCAGGATAGATGAGCTTGTGATATGTGACTACGGAACATCGTACACTCCCCTTAATATTGTTTTCCCATTAATTTAAGTTTATATGTTGATGTCTTTGGTGACTTATATTAGTGCTTTAATAACTTCTATGTCTAGCTGAGCCCGTAGACTGCCATATCTGCCCCTCGCCTATTTAATCTAGCGTCTCTAGATAGGTAGGATAGGCATAAGTGATCATTAAGAGTTTACTCACCGATATACTCGATCCAACGAGAAAGACCAGATTATAATACACTTCATATAAAATTAACAAAAAAATAAGTGACAAGCTACTTAATTATCAGGACAGGTCTTCTTATAGTCTCTATTATCTATCTGTGTACGTGTTGCTATTTGTTGTGTCGTTCTCGTTAATTTACTATTTAATAAAACCAAATCTGTGCTAGTCTCTCAGACTAAAACCCCCTTGTGTTAGATTAGATTGTATAACTAACTTGGAATATTAAAATACTGATAGACAAATTTAGGTTTACGTTTCACTCTTAGTGATCGGCACTCTACTTACCAACTAAGCTACATTGAGCAGGTACACTGCCGTTAGTGTTGTCATAGGTTAAGTCGGCTAAATATAAATTTAAAACTTGATAAGGAATAATCACCTATACAACGACAACATCAAGTTTTTGGCGCCGTCGCCGGGGAGTGAATTGTTAAAACTTGTTTATCTATTGGTATTTTAATTAGGTTTTCTAACTTTTTGATTTTTTAGGTTTTTTAGATTTTATTTTTACTAACCTTTTGTTTGTTTGTTTGCATTCATTGTATATTTTGCATATTTTTTATTCTTGTGTGTGTTTGTTTGTTTTGTGTGTTTTTCTTTGTTTTTTGCATTAACTGTTCTCGTTGTATTCTGCTGATCCAAACGATACGGCGCATTTGTTTTTCCAGATGCGGCGTATGGCGTTTTAATTTTTTTTAAATACAACGCATTTAATTATTCGAGTACGGCGCATCTATTTTTTAGATATGACATATTTTATTTTTAATTAGAAATTTTTTAAACCCTAAAGAAGATACGACGCATCTGTTTTACAGATACGCCGTATTTATAGTTTTTATTAAAAACAGTTTTCAAATTAATTAAAAAGGAAGCGACGCATCGATTTTTGTCGATACGGCGCATCTATCTGAATCAAAAATCTTTTATTTTGAAACGTAATGAAGATACGACGCATTAGTTTCTGCTAATACGGCGCATCTTATTTTTCTAAATATAATTGATTCATTGATTATTAAAACATACGGCGCATTTAATTTATTAATTGCGGGGTATTGATTTTCTGTGTAAAAGTCTGATTTATTTTTAACGATTAAGATACGGCGCATCCTATTATTAGGATACGGCGCATCGTCTGCAGATATTAGCGACTCTTATTCATAGGAAAATTTTGTCTAACCTTCCTATAGATTAGAAAGTTTTTACTTTGAAATCTACTTGTTTTGAATTTCAGGAAGAATATTTGATATTTTCCCCAGCTGGTTCGGGAAACCTCTAAGGAGTCTTACCAACGTAGAGTTTGGACGTTTAGTCGCTCAAACGAGCAAGAAGGAACATGACGACATGGATGCATGCACTATTACAATAAGCGAACGTAGCTCAGCCGCACTGCTCAACAAACTTCCATCGAAAAAAAAAAGATCCAGGGAGTTTCACTGTTCCTTGTCAAATTAAAAATTTACATATTGGAAATGCTTTAGCCGATCTAGGAGCTAGTATAAGCCTTATGCCATTTGCTATGTATGAAAAATTAGGTCTAGGCGAGCCAAAACCTACTAGTATGTGCTTAGAACTAGCTGACAGGTCAATTCAATATCCTTTAGGAATAGCTGAAAATGTGTTAATCAAAGTTGATAAATTTGAATTACCTATTATCCTTGATATGCCTGAGAATTCTAGGACGCCTATTATATTAGGGAGACCATTCCTAGCTACAGCTAGAGCCATGATCGATGTGTTCAATAAAAAGATAACTCTAAAGATAGGTAAAGATGAGGTTGAATTTAATATGGAACAGTCTATGAGTAAACCAGGTTCTGATGATGATGAATGTTATAATATCGACACTTTCGATAATACTATTAACCAGTTTACCCATGAATTGTTGAACAATAATATGCTTGATTCATTCTTGCTTAAAAATTTAGAATCAGCTATTGCTATAGATGATCAAGTAGACGATAATCCCTTTATTCATGATTTTACCGTTGATTCTGATGTCTGTAACTCCATCCGACGCATCAGCAATGCTGATGCGGCGCATCTATCTGAGAACAGCAGCGACGTTATAACTGAACATGTTTATTCCGCTAGCGCTAACGAAATTGACAATGTTAAACCTGTGCTTAAAGATCTTCCTTCTAATCTTGAATATGCTTATTTTAATGGAAATACTAATTCACCAGTTATTATTGCATCTGACTTAACGAAGAAGGAAAAGGAAGCTCTTTTGCAGGTATTATATAAACGAAGAGGAGCACAAGCATGGAAAATGTCGGATGATGTGTGCTTTTTCACACATCCTTTTTAGACCAAAATCAGACCAAATACACCAAATACTAACCAAATATGCCAAGAGAATGTATGTTTTTGTATTTGTGTATGTGCAGGTACGGATATGTGAAAAATGAACAAAAACAATGCCAAAACCGACAAAAACGAACACGAGATTGGAAAAAGGTCAAAAGTCGGAGCCGGGGAAGCTAAATGATCATCGGATATCAAGGTGATTAGCCCGTCATTTTGTACCCACAAAATCCTTATGGAAGATGAGTTCAAACCTACTGTTCAACCTCAAAGGCGTTTAAATCTAAAAGTACAAGATGTGGTTAAAAACGAAATTGTAAAGCTGCTTGACTCTGGACTTATCTACCCTATATCTGATAGTTCATGGGTCAGCCCCATTCACGTTGTGCCAAAGAAAGGAGGGATGACGGTGGTACTTAATGACGACAACGAGTTGATTCCATCAAGAACTGTTACTGGATGGAGAGTTTGCATTGATTACCGCAAACTTAATGATGCAACACGAAAAGATCACTTCCCTCTTCCATTTATTGATCAAATGTTAGAAAGACTATCCGGTTATTATTACTATTGCTTTTTGGATGGTTTTTCAGGTTTATTTCAAATACCAATCGCGCCCGAAGATCAAGAAAAGACAACCTTCACTTGCCCTTATGGAACCTTTGCTTATAGAAGAATGCAATTTGGATTATGCAATGCTCCTGTAACCTTCCAACGATGTATGACGGCTATCTTCCATGACATGGTTGAGGATTTCATGGAAGTCTTCATGGACGACTTCTCGGTATTTGGTAATTCATTTAATAATTTTCTTTTTAATCTTGATAAAATGCTTGCTAGATGTGAAGAGACTTAGTTCTTAATTGGGAGAAATGTCATTTCATGGTTAGGGAAGGGATTGTATTAGGAAATAAAATTTCTGGAAAAGGGATAGAAGTTGACAAAGCTAAAATTGATGTAATTGCTAAATTACTTTATCCCACTAACGTTAAAGGTGTTAGGAGTTTCTTAGGGCATGCTGGATTCTATCGTAGATTTATTAAGGATTTTTCCATGATATCTCGACCTATAACTCAATTATTGTTAAAGGATGCAAAGTTTGATTTTTCTGAAGACTGCAAAAAGGCATTTAATATATTAAAAGAAAAACTAACTACTGCACCTATTATAATTTCGCCGGATTGGGATTTACCTTTTGAATTAATGTGTGGTGCTAGTGATTATGACGTAGGAGCTGTCCTTGGCCAGAAACTCGATAAAAAGTTTAAACCAATCTATTATGCTAGTAAAACCTTGAATAATGCCCAGGAACATTACACCACTACTGAAAAAGAACTTCTTGCAGTAGTTTTTGCATTTGATAAATTTAGATCATGTCTTATATTATCAAAGACTGTTGTGTACACTGACTACACTGACCATTCTGCTTTGAAGTATTTGTTCAATAAACAAGATGCCAAACCTAGGCTTATCAGATGGGTTTTGTTACTTCTAGGGTTTAATATTGAGATTAAAGATAAAAAGGGGGTTGAAAACCTTGCGGCTGACCATTTGTCTAGACTTGAAAACCCAATTATGGAGGTACTAGATGAACATGAAATTGCCGATGAATTCCCCGATGAACACCTTATGATGATACGAACAAGGAATAAAGATGATTGACCTTGGTATGCTGATACTGTCAATTTTCTTGTAGGAAATGAAGTTCCAAAAGGTTTAACATCCGACGAAAAAAGGAGATTTCTTTCTCTTGCTAGTGAATATTTTTGGGATGAACCTTAAAAAATGTCCTGATAATATTATTAGAAGATGTGTTGATGGTGATGATATTCCTGCGATATTAGCACATTGCCATTCGGGACCTATAGGAGGAAATCATAGTGCTTTTATTACCAAGAGAAAAATTCTTGATGGAGGATTCTACTGGCCCAATATCCTTCAATCTGCGAAAGATTATATTAAAGAATGTGAAGCTTGTCAACGTTCTGGAAATATTACGTCAAGAAGCAAGATGCTACAAATTTATATTCAAGTATGTGAAGTTTTCGATGTATGAGGATTAGATTTTATGGGACCATTCCCCGACTCAAAAGGGAATAAGTATATACTTGTAGCAGTGGACTATGTGTCGAAGTGGGTCGAAGCACAAGCACTTCCAACCAATGACAGCAAGGTAGTGCTCAAATTCTTGACTGGATTATTCGCTTGGTTTGGAGTCCCTAAGGCCCTGATTAGTGATAGAGGGACACACTTTTGTAATCACCATCTAGGAAAAGCCTTGTAACAATATGGAGTTTACCACTGAGTCTCAACCACGTACCATCCCCAATCTAATAGGCAAACAGAAGTTACCAATAGGGCTATTAAACGTATTCTTGAAAAATTGGTTGGATACAATCCAAAAGGATGGTCAGATAAACTTAACGATGCATTATGGGCATTCCGTACCGCTTATAAAACACCTACGGGATGCACACCTTTCTGCCTTGTCTATGGGAAAGCGTGCCACTTACCGGTAGAAATTGAATTGGGAGCTTATTGGGATTTGAAGCAATGTAATATGGATACGGATGCCACAGGTAAAAACCGATTCATGCAACTTAATGATCTTTTTTGAATTACGATATGAGGCTTATAAGAACACAAAAATATACAAGAAGAGAACTAAAAGATGACATGATTCAAAGCTACGTGGAGACAAAGAATTCTCTATTGGAGAAAAAGTGTTGCTATTCAATTCTAGGTTAAAAATGTATCCGGTAAAGTTAAGATCAAGATGGACGGGTCCGTACATTGTTACGAAAGTCTATCCATACAGGACTATTGAAATATGTGATAAGAATGGATATGTGTTCAAAGTAAATCGACAACGAGTGAAGAAATATTTTGATAATCACATCGACGACGAAAATAAGGAAGTGGTCGAGTTTGAACCAGGATTAATGGAATAGGAGCTGAACGTGAGTCTAACTTGAAGACTCTGGAATAAAGAAAAGTGCTCACCAGGAAACAACCCGGATTTATCATTTACTGTTTTTTTGTGTCGAGTCTGTCAGATCTACAGTAGATGCGGCGCATCTCATCTTATAGATGCGATGTATCAACTGAACAGATCATATCTTTTATTTTCTGCATTTTATTTTATTTTCAAACTTTAAAACATTCTGTCAGTTTATTTAATGAGGCGCATCCCTGGTTAAGGATGCGACGCATCTGATTTTCTGATTCGTACTTATTCCAGGCTCGATCCGGCGCATCTCATCCTATAGATGCGGCGTATCGACTGACCTGATGATTTCCAGATTTTTAATTTTAATTTTTAGGTTTTGTTTTCGCTAACTACTAATGAATTACGTGCAAGATTGTTACTTTCTTAATACAGGTGTGTAATTTAAATGAGGGTATATATATATATATATATATATATATATAAGATTGTTACTTTCTTAATACAGGTGTGTAATTTAAATGAGGGTATATATATATATATATATATATATATATATATATATATATATATATATATATATATATATATTTGTACTTTCTGTGGAGAAGTCATTCATGGAGGCTTGAACGCTTTTTTGCCCACAAGAAAGTAGATTTTGCTTACAAACGCATAATGGAGAATCATACCGAGCAAATCTCAGGGGAGTTTCCCGTTCTAACTTTTTATTTCCTTGTTTTTAATCTTTAGTATGAACAACGAGGACGTTCAACTTAAGTGGGGGGAGGAGAATTAGAATGCGTACTTGTCCTAAAATTTTAAAATTATGATTAAACAGTACTTAATATATCAAAAAGAAATATTTTTTTTAGCATATTTTTGTTTAATCTAAGTTACATAACCGCATACAGAACTTTACTTGCTAAAATATTTTTTTTGCGTGTGACTAGTACACTTTAGAACTTGACTCGCATACTATTTGAATCCACCATAATAAGCGCAATTGTAATAGGAATGACTTTTCTAACACGGTAAAATTCTAGGATTACACCAAATAGCCTAAATATGTTATGTTTATTAGCTAACTATACTGGTTAGTTAACCCCCATGTAAAACCCTTTGTTACTCTCATTCTTAGAGTAAGATACCCCTAGAAAAACCCTCAGAACCATTCCTTTCATTTCATACACCTTCGTTAATTGTTTCGTTACACCTTAAACCTTAGCCTACCCTATAGATTAATATCCGTGGTTAGTTACTTTAAGGCAAAGTGTGTTTCCTTGCGTTACCTATGTTCGTGTGCGTAAATTCATTATATTTGGTTAAGACGGGAAATTGCACAATGCAATAGAGTAAAAGTACATATTGTATAATTTTTGTGTCGTGTTATTTTTCGTGTGTTTACTACTTTCACTATTACCGTGATATCTGTAGTTATGAAAAGTATGAAGAAAAAAAATTTATCCAGAATTATCGTTATAAGTGATGTGGTGAAATTTTACACATCGTAGTATATGTTGATGTCAAAAAAAAAAAAAAAAAAAAAAAAAAAAAAAAAAAAAAAAAAAAAACGTGAGTTATTCTATGATATGAGTCTTATTCATGGGATGGTTGAGAAAGTAATTAACCACACTAGGATTTAATCTATCTGTTTGTTTATTTTTATTTTAAACCCATTTTTATATCTTAAATGTTATCCCTACCCTATCGTATTGTTGTATTCGTTGTTAGCTTTCGAGCATCCGGATATAATGATAGCCAAGTAAGAATATTAAATGTGTAAATAAGGTAGTGACCATCCAAGTATTAGATTAATTGACTAATGTGCCAGCGATCTAGTTTATGAATTGGTGACCATCCGAGTTTAAGATTGATTAAATGATGTGCCAGCGATCTAGTGTGCAACTTGGTGACCATCCATTATGAAAGTAACGCGCCAGCGATCCAAGGAACACATTAGTGACCATCCATAATTTGAAAGGTCCAGAACTTGCGCTAGCAATCCATGAAGTATACTAGTGACCATCCGTTACTTGAAAGGTCAAGGACTTGTGCTAGCGATCTACTAAGTTTATGCAGGAGATGTTTGAACGAAGCTAGGTTTAACCCTTAAACCTCACAAACCCTTTTTACCGCTTTATACATTTTATTCCTTAGCTTTAGTGGAGGAGATGTGTATGATTGCCAAGCCTATGATAGAATATTCGTCACAACTAAACAATGAGACGATTAGATCGTTCTTAAATTAAAATTTTACATTTGTTTCTAAATCGTTAAGTGTTTGGTTGTGTGATTATGATAAAACGAATGCGTGCTTAATGATAAAAATAAATCCTAATACCTTTTAGGATACATTTTCATAATTTATAATCTAGAGTTTACTTGGGGACAAGTAAAGTCCAAGTGGGGGGATATTTGATGAACTCAAATAACTACATTTTATTGTCATCATTTATCTTATTTATTTGACTTATTTTATTATATTATTCATGAGAATCGATACTTAATCATTTACTTTAGTAATTCTCAGGTAAAAACAAGCAATTGGTGAAACTTAACAATTTTGGACGAAATATGGAGCAAAACTAGCAAGATGTCAAAAGGCTACTGGAACCCAGAAGATGCGCCATATCTCTCTCAACAGATACGCCGCAATATCATACTTAGATGAATTCGAAGACCATTGCCTAACTTTGAAGAATGTGCCGCATGCAACTATAGCATGCGCCGCATATGAAACTTTGGTCAACGAAGAAGGTCAAGCTTGTTCTACTCCAGATATGCCACATCATATTTCTGACATACGGCGTATCACTATCAAGACTTCACCAGATGTAATCCAAGATGCTAAAGGACATGTGCCGCATACAAGAACCAAGTTACGCCGCATCTGAAGACGGTGTACGAATATTCTAGAATATATTAATCTTGGACCCCATGCGAAGTTAAGTTAATGCGCCGCATCTCGCTATTCTATGCGCCGCATCTACCCTTAGACAGAAAGTATAAATACCCCAAGGACAGACGAATTTTGTGTGCAAGATACCAAGAGCAAAACCCTAAGAGACGAATTCAGTCAAAGAAGCTTCACAAGACACACACCAAACGAAGATATTAGAGCTGTAAGAAGGTCCTGCATGTATTTAATTCATTAAGTAGTTTTGTTTTATTGTAATAGTAAGCTTTAATTCATCAGGATAGATGGGCTTGTGATATGTGACTACGGAACATCGTACACTCTCCTTAATATTGCTTTCCCATTAATTAAAGTTTATATGTTGATGTCTTTGATGAATTATATTAGTGCTTTAATAACCTATGCGTCTAGCTGAGCCCGTGGACTGCCATATCTGCCCCTCGCCTATTTAATATAGCGTCTCTAGATAGGTAGGATAGGCACAAGTGATCATTAAGGGTTTACTCGCCGATATACTCGATCCAACGAGAAAAATCAGATTATAATACACTTCATATAAAACTAGCAATAAAATAAGTGATAAGCTACTTAATTATCAGGACAGGTCTTCTTATAGTCTCTATTAACTATCTGTGTACGTGTTGCTATTTGTTGTATCGTTCTCGTTAATTTACTATTTAATAAAACCAAATATGTGCTAGTCTCTCAGACTAAAACCCCCTTGTGTTAGATTAGATTGTATAACTAATTTAGAATATTAAAATACTGATAGACAAATTTAGGTTTACGTTCCACTCTTAGTGATCGACACTCTACTTACCAACTAAGCTACATTGATCGGGTACATTGCTCGTTAGTGTTGTCATAGGTTAAGTCGGCTAAATATAAATTTATAACTTGATAAGGAATAATCACCTATACAACGACAGCATCAGTCACCAAGGTTATTTTCAAACCTCTAACCGATTTTGATTGTTGATGCTTATTGGGTTTTTGATTGTTGATGCTTTAGGGTTGATTTGAGTGTTGTGTTTAGCTTTTAGTGCTTATTTGAGAAGTGCTTATTCGAGTTATTTTAGGTGTTGTTTATGTGTGTTTTAAAGCTGTTTTGATTGTTTATTTGAGCTATTTGAGGGCTGGTTATAGGTTTTATTGAGTGTTGTTTTCAGCTTTTTAGTGCTTATTTGAGTTATTTAAGTGCTTATTTTAGCTTTTTATGTCTAGTTTGTGTTGGTTTTAAGCTTTTTTTTTTTTTTTTTTTTTTTTTTTTTTTTTTTTTTTTCCTACTTATTTGAGCTATTTAAGTGCTTATTTGGGTTATTCAAGTGCGGTTCATGTACTGTTGGAAGTTTTTCGAGTGTTGTTTCTAGCTATATTAGTGCTTATTTAAGTTATTTAAGGGTTGCTTTTAAGCTATTTGAGTGCTGATTTAGGCTATTTGAGAGCCGTTTAAAGCAATTTGAGTAATGTATTAAGCTTTTTAAGTGCAACTTACGTGTTATATAAACTGTGTGATGTTAACGTTAATAGTTGGATTGTATTTAGATGAGTAAAAGTGACGATACTCATGGGGAAACCACGAAATGGAGTAAAGAGCGTGAGAAATATTTTCTTGAGCTTTTGGCAGAAAGGGTTAATAGGGATGCTAACGGGACACCGATTTATAAAAAATGTGATTGGGTGCAAATGAATGAAAAAATCTTTATGAAGTTTGGATTAAGCTATGGTGAAATTAAGTTGAAGGCCAAGTACAATCGGTTGAGAATGGCGCATACCAAGTTTGGTGAACTGATTAGTCACACCGGTGTTATTTGGAATTATGAGACGGGTAGAGTAGAAGCTGCTGGTGAAGTTTGGGGTGGGTTTTTGCAACGAGACAAAATTTTTACGACATTTAAGAACAGGGGTTTTAAGCTTTATTCGTTAATGGATTTGGTCTTTGGTAAGTCTAATGCTAAGGGTAGCTTTAAAAATCCTTCAACTACCGCTCCTCAAACTTCGGAAGAGGAATGTAGAATTGAAGATGATTATTTAGGCTCAAGTGATTCAAATTATATAAAAAGGCAAAAGGTTGATGTAGAAAGTGAGTCACTACCAGGAACAAAAAAGGTAAAACGCTGAGGTCGAAATTAAGTCACTTCGAGGAATGAGAAGAGAGAAAAGGAATGCTGGAAAAGAGAGCTTAAACAACCTCTTCCATGCATGGTCAGATTCGATGGTTGCTAGGAAGGAAAAGGGTTTAGCAAAAGCCGAAAGAATCAAGGCAAAATCTAGTGCAGGTGGAGGGGAGTCCTCTATTGATGATTGCATAACCCTCTTGGATGCTATACCTGATGTTAGTACAACCTCGTACAATAATGCACTCACACGCTTCCTTGATGGTGGTTTGAGAAGAATGTTTGTGCTAATGCCCGATGCTAGGAGGAAGGCTTGGCTTGAGACCTTGAATGATTAGTTCATATTAGTTTATTTCTACTATGTGACAGTTGTACTCACTTATTTTGTATTTCCATGGTTTGTTTAGTTATTCCTGTTAGACATGGATCTAGATTTGTAACCTTGTGCATTCATCTGATTATGGTGACCACTATGACTTCTGATTTACATCTGAAATGCTACTGAAATCTGTTGTTCTAAGTGCAATTGAAATGCTACTGAAGTATGTTATTGTAAGATGAAGTATGTTATTCTAAGTCTGAAATATGTGGTTTTGACTTGTAATTTGTATGCATGTTTTGAGGTGTTGATTGGCGTGTTGTTTGATATGTATTACAAGCAGCTTAATAACATCATTATCAGTTATTTATGTGAATGCTTCTATAGGTGTCCAAATGGTCAAGTTGAACCAACTAGTTGCAAGCTGAACACTTGTCTTAGATATTGATTTGGCGGCCACTTCAGCTTTTGAAACCCTAACTTTTAAGGACTTCAATTCCTTTTTTAAGCACTGTAATAATAAAAAAGACTTGGATTAACTTTAGAGCATACAACTATGAAATTTATCAATACAAAAAGAACTTAAGCTAATCAACGTCCATTACCTATAGAGCATACATACATAGATTACTTATTCTGTTATCATTTGCAGGATAAAAATGTCAATTTCAAGTAGTTGCTCAAGCTCCGATGAAGATGATGACGACAGTGATATGATGATGTTGTTGTTCTTAAAAGAGTACACAAACATTTTTGTTGATAGATTCCCATGTAGAACATCAGTGCTTAGCGGGAAAGAATATATTCAAAAAGTAGTATGCGGGAATCCAATCCAGTGTTACGAGTCCTTTAGAACGAAGCCTCACGTGTTTCTGAACTTATGTGATAAAATGAAGCAGTTAGGTTTATTGAAAGATTCTAGGATTGTTAGTGTAGAGGAAGGTATGGCGATGAGTTTACATATTTTATGTCATGGGACAAGACAAAGAATGGTGTCTGATCGATTTCAACATTCTACTAGGACAGTTCATTATTGGTTTAAGAAAGTGTTGAGGGCGTTAAAGGATTTTGAACTTACGGTTGTTAAGCATGTTAACAGGGGTGTAGTTCAACCTGAAATTCGAGCAGATTCTAGATGGTATCCATTCTTTAAGGTAAACTTGAGACTATTTCATAGTTAACAAATTCACAAATTTCAATTACTTAGCAATTATTTTTTTTTATGCAGAATTGTATTGGAGCTATTGATGGTACGCATGTAGCAGCATGGGCGCCTGCATCAAAACAAAGGACATTTCGAGGTATAAAAGCGGTACTTGTTACTCAAAACGTCATGGCTGTATGCTCTCGTGACATGATGTTCACCTTTGTGTATACGGGCTGGGAGGGAACATCGAATGACTCTCGCGTATTTTATGATGCTATACTCAGAGCCGAAAACAAGTTTCCAATGCCGACTGGTGGTACGGTTTCTTTTACTTTAACTTGTTATTTTTAACGTGTACTTAATTAGGTTTACATGTGATAGTCACTAGTTATTTTTGACACCACTATCTATTCAGTCCATTATAGCAGATAATCAGCTTGTTTGTTGCACAAAATAGTATATATCATATGAGAAGCATATATTACACCCTGTGTATTTAAGAAAGTCAATCAGCTTATTTGACATATCGCCATCACATATATGACCTAATTTAACGGGTTGGTGTCTTTGTAATTAGGATATGCTGCATAAACGCTGATTCAGTAATAACACAAGCACACACTTTATTTTCGTTAAACAAACACCCCCTAAATAGCATCACTGAGAATAAACATCCAATATTGACTATATGAAGAATGTTTTGTCTGTAAAAATAATATAAATGCTCAATTTTCTCAGCAAATGAAGTTCTAGTTGCCGATTAAAAAGCTAAAAAAGGGAATTAATCATATCATAGGCCTTTAGTTAGGCTATCATAGAGTACTATTGTTTAATCATGTCCATTTAGCGTGGTGATTTTCGCGATGAATAATTAAACCGGTCGTGCCCTTATGCAAACCAGCCAACCAAACCCGACACAGATTGCAACCCTTACATAGTATTTACTGATAAAGGGAGGAGCCTCATGGAGGTGACGGGTTCACTTGCGACCGCTTTGATTATTTGTATTACTAGGTTGACTTGTTATGTCTAGATTCGTATATAGTCCTGAGTCCTGACCTTGTTGGGAGCGTTTGCTGACTTAGTTGTGTACACATCTATAGATGAAAATATGTGCATTATTATTAAAATCGATCTCATTAATATCCACCAGCTTCTTGTATCCTGGAACCTCCAAAATACACTTCCTTTTATTATTCTGTCTCTCATCAGGTCAGCACAAATTTAAAATGTACTTGTTTTTAGTTATCTTAATGATGAAGTGTTGATTTAAGTATCCTTAAAACTCGTTAGTTTAATGTCTGTTGTGATTAGCTAATACTATATTGCTGTGATATTTCATAAGCTTAAACTATCTGGATTATTCGGAGACCTGTTCTTAAACAAATTGCTAATGATCATTTGCTTATTTTGAGTTTGAGTTGAACTGTATAACTGATTTTGAAAGGGTTTATATGGCCAGTCAGTTTTAGTCCTAGTTCTGGTTATAAGCAGAAACAAATTAGATGATCTAAACACTTTAAGTGAAGTTTATCCTTCTTATATGGATTGCTAAAATATTTCATTAGTTTTGTATAAAGCTTGAATGTATGTGTTCTTATTCACTTCTTGCAATTTGTTCACATTATTACTATGTTGTTGATAGTGGGTACCCAAATCTGAAGGGGTTCTTGGCTCCGTATTGGGGTGAACGGTATCATCGTTCTGATTGGCAGGGTCGTGGAGGAGTTAGAGGAAAAAATGAGATGTTCAACTTTATGCACTCATCAGTTAGGAACGTCATTGAACGAGCTTTTTGGTGTACTTAAAGCGAGATTTCACATTTGGAAAGATATACCAAACTATCCATTACGACGTCAAATGTTGATTCCCCATGCTTGTTGTGCATTACATAATTACATTCGGATGGAAGATAGGGCTGACAGACTCTTCAATTTATATGGTGAAGATTATCACGAAGTTTCGACAGAAGGTTCCAACATAGTTGAAGAAGGAATCCCATTAGACATGAGCAATCACGATGAGATGGTTGAAGTGAGAAATACAATTGCAAATGACTTGTGGGAAAAATATATGAGTCGTCGTGCTAATTGAGGTGCTCGAGTGTGATCATAAAATAGATATGGTCATGGATGGGTTTAGAGACGGATTTATTGTTTTTATGTTGAATTGTAGTCATTTGAATTTTTTTCTTCATGTTAGATGTTAAATTTTACTTTTTTAACTTTTTATTCTTATCGTATTAAACCTTTTGTCTTGTTAAATTTTACGTTTTGTACGTTCTACTTTATGTCGAATTTATTGTTTTTATGTCGAGTTTAGTGTCGTTTGAAGATTTAGATTATTAGTTTATAATATTTGTTTTTGTATTTCAAATATGTGTTTATAATATTACAAATGTGAATAGAGAATAGAGATAGAAAACAACACTACTTGAATATGTTTTCTAGTTTTGTAAAATAAAAAACAAAAACACATGTTTCTCTAACTAAACGTGTTTTCTAAATTTTTAATTGTTTTGTAGAAATAAATCTCTCCTCCCTTTTTTTACAAAACAAAAAATAAAAAATGAAGAAAAATATTTTACAACTAAACGCAACCTGCAATTGGCGTATTAATAACGACCACTACAAAAAATAGTGCTATTCTCCACACTTATTTTGTCACGGTATGGTCAACTGTGGACTTTTTTTTTTATATGGATAATAATTTTGCTATATTTATAGGTGTGACAAATATTTAAAAAACAATCCACATATATAAGTGTGAACAACTAAAATAAAGCTACACTTATAAGTGTAGCAAATGTCTCCACACTTTTATTTTTGAACATTTTTTGCAATTTTGCCACACTTTTAGGTGTGGACATTCAAAAAATGTTTTCACACTTTTAACCATGGATAATATCTCTACACTTGTATGTGTAGCAAAATTTGTCACACTCATTATTACCACACTTGAGAAAGTGTTGAATTAATAATTTTACACATTTTTAAATGTGGCCAATTGGCCATTAAAATGTGAAAGATACAACTAGTTTTTTGTATTGGACCATTATCATTCACTTTTATTTTAAAACAAAGGACCACTACCAAACGCGTAAGTTTACTCGGTTACACGTTGAGAGGGACCCCACACCAACGTCTTTATAAAAACGAAAGAAACTTCGCGCCAGTTTCCTTCATCAAAAACACACACTGACACACACACAAACATACTTTTCCTTTTTATATCTCTACGAATCTTATTATACAGTATCTTTACTTTTGCAGTTCCTTAATTTAAATTACAATAATTTAAGGAACCTTCCTAGTTATTTTCCAAACATTGCACCCATGAATTAATTCACACGCAGTTCCTTTTTCAATATTTGTCAGCATTACATATTTGAATTGAATTTTTCTCAGCGTTTTCTTTAGTTATTTGTGTATATATACATACACATTGTTTAATAGTCTTCTCATAAAAAATATTCTAAGACGTAAGGAAGTTATGGAGAATTATTTGAATGAGAATTTTGAAGTGAAGCCTAAGCATTCGTCGGATGAAGTGTTGCAAAAGTGGAGACGCATGTGTGGTCTTGTTAAGAATCCGAAAAGAAGGTTTCGCTTTACGGCTAATATCGAGAAGCGGAATGAGGCTGCTGCTATGAGACGTACTAATCATGTGAGTCTTTTGAATTTGATTCAGTTTGTTTGAGGCGTTTGGTTTTAGGTTCTGGTAAAATTAGTTTTGTGGTCAAATCTTTGAATTTTGTAATAACTAATGTTGACTAAGCTTTGACTTTTCTTGTTTTTGTCACCTAATTTTTTGCGAAAAAGTTTCATAATAGAGCAGCAACGCTGACTATATCAGCATGGTCCGCCAACTAAAAAGTTGTGGGTTCGGTTATAAGTTTGTGCGAGTATTATTGTTTTATAAGAAACGAAAATTTTGGGTATGATTATGGTTTACTTGCTCCGGTCTCAAAATAATTTGTCTCTTAGAAAAAAAGATATCATCTTTCATTACAATTTTCTCTATGTTACTTTTTATAAAATGACAGTTTTAACCTTAACTAATTAATTTATAATTTCTTAACAAGTTGTACTTAGTAACAACAACGAAATAAGGGTATTATCGCAAACTTGATCTAAATTACCTATCTATTTTTGGAAGTGACAATTAATTTAGGAAGTGGACAAACTCGGAAAAGAATATGGACAGTAAATTTGGGACGGATGGAGTATTTGATTATGTTAAGAAAGTATGATTTTTCTTTGCATTGTAGCCTATGTTTTGGAATTATGGGTAATTTGCCATGTCAGTAGACTTAAAATTCTACTACTTTTTTTTTTTTTTTTTTTTTTTTTTTTTCAAAGCTTGTATATGTTATATATTCTGTAATAGTTTATACCTGATCATACTTTTTATGATTACAGAAGTTGAGAGTTGCGGTCTTGGTGTCGAAGGCAGCGCTTCATCTGCTACACTGTAAGTTCTTTGGAAATATATATATGTGTTTTTGGATAATGTAAATTATGCAATGTCATTGATATGAACAATGTGATGCATGCAGCTGCTGAAGTTAACAGAGACACCACACTACCCGAAGAATTCAAGGCAGCTGGTTTTGGAATCAGTGCTGATGATGCAGGTACCATTGTTGAAGGCCATAACCCCGAAAAGCTAAAATTACATGGTGGGGTAGATGGTCTTGCAACCAAGCTTAAAACATGTACCACTAATGGACTTGCTATGGATGACAAAGAGTTGGCTACCAGACAGGAACTCTTTGGGACGAATGAGTTCACTGAACGTGAGCAACGCGGCTTTTGGGTGTTTGTATGGGAAGCACTCCAGGATATGACTCTTATGGTCCTTGCTGTGTGTGCTTTTGTGTCCTTGATTGTCGGCATTGCAACAGAAGGATGGCCAAAAGGATCTCATGATGGTCTTGGAATCGTGGCGAGTATTTTGTTGGTAGTTTTTGTAACAGCAACTAGTGATTATCGTCAGTCTCTACAGTTCAGGGATTTGGATAAAGAGAAAAAGAAGATATCAATTCAAGTTACGAGGAAGGGATACAGACAAAAGCTATCAATATACGAGTTGCTTCCTGGTGATATTGTACACCTTGGTATTGGAGATCAAGTTCCTGCAGATGGACTTTTCCTTTCAGGGTTTGCACTCTCCATTGACGAATCTAGTTTGACTGGAGAGAGCGAGCCAGTAAAGGTCAATACTGAAAATCCTTACTTGTTGTCTGGAACTAAGGTTCAAGATGGTTCATGTAAGATGTTAGTTGTAACAGTCGGCATGAGAACCCAATGGGGAAAACTGATGGCAACTCTTACTGAAGGCGGAAACGATGAAACCCCATTGCAGGTTAAGCTGAATGGAGTGGCAACTATTATTGGAAAGATAGGTCTTATATTTGCTATAGTGACGTTTGCAGTTTTGGTGCAAAAGTTATTTGCCAGTAAGATCATAGAAGGAACTCAGTGGAGCTGGTCTGGTGATGATGCGTTATTGTTGTTGGAATATTTTGCTATTGCTGTCACCATTGTTGTGGTTGCGGTTCCTGAAGGGCTACCTTTGGCCGTCACATTGAGCCTTGCTTTTGCCATGAAGAAGATGATGAATGACAAAGCACTTGTCCGCAATCTGGCTGCATGTGAAACCATGGGGTCTGCAACAACTATATGCAGTGACAAAACGGGGACGTTGACTACCAACCACATGACTGTGGTCAAATCATGCATTTGTATGAATGTAGGCACTGCTGAACACATTCCTGATAGTGCTAAGAAGATTCTTGTACAATCGATATTCACTAATACAGGAGGAGAAGTTGTAAGTAACAAAGAAGGAAAACGTGAGATACTCGGTTCACCAACAGACACAGCCATATTGGAGTTTGGGTTGTCACTTGGTGGTGATTTCCAAGTTGAACGCAAGGCAACCAAAGTCCTCAGGGTCGAACCATTCAACTCTACAAAGAAGCAAATGGGGGTGGTGCTTGAGCTTCCTGGAGGTGGTGTAAGAGCTTACTGTAAAGGTGCTTCAGAAATAGTTTTGGCTGCTTGTGACAAAGTGATTAACGAAACTGGTGAAGTCGTTGCTCTTGATAAAATAAAGCTTACTTATTTAAAGAGTACAATTGACTTATTTGCTGGTGAAGCTCTTCGAACTCTATGTCTTGCATACATAGATCTGGAAAGTGGTGTCTCAGCTGAAACTCCCATTCCATCTTCGGGGTGTACTTGTATTGGAATTGTTGGTATTAAAGATCCTGTCCGTCCAGGTGTCAAGGAGTCAGTGGCTCTTTGTAGATCAGCTGGTATAACTGTCCGTATGGTTACAGGAGACAACATAACTACTGCTAAAGCCATAGCCAGGGAATGTGGAATACTCACAGATGACGGTATTGCAATTGAAGGTTCAGTTTTCCGTGAGATGAGACTAAAAGAGTTGCTCGAAATAATTCCTAAGATACAGGTTCGTAATCATATCTTATTTCACCTGTGACGTGTGTAAGCTACTTGACAATAATTTAATCATAAGATAACCTTTTTCTTAAATTCATGTAGGTTATGGCTCGATCTTCGCCTCTAGATAAGCATATGCTGGTGAAACATTTGCGCACCACATTTGGCGAAGTTGTGGCGGTTACTGGAGATGGAACTAATGATGCCCCAGCACTTCATGAAGCTGACATAGGCCTCGCCATGGGCATTGCTGGAACTGAGGTAAGCAAAACGGACCTCATGTGCATTTATTCAGTGAATACACATTATCTGATGTGTTAATATCCCTAATTTCAGGTAGCCAAAGAGAGTGCAGATGTTATTATTCTGGATGACAACTTCTCCACAATTGTCACTGTTGCCAAATGGGGACGATCAGTCTACGTTAACATTCAGAAATTTGTACAGTTTCAGCTCACTGTCAATATTGTTGCTTTAATTGTCAACTTCACTTCAGCCTGTTTGACAGGTACAAGTCCTTACATTATCTATCTTGCTTCATTTGTTTAAACTGTCAATTTCAACGAATTACTTAAAATTTAAAAATATATAATTACTGTTCTTTATTACTTCTGTAGGGAGTGCTCCCCTCACGGCTGTTCAACTTTTGTGGGTCAACATGATCATGGATACATTGGGGGCACTGGCACTTGCAACCGAGCCTCCAAATGATGAACTAATGAAAAGAGCTCCTGTTGGAAGAAAGGGAAATTTTATTAGCAATGTCATGTGGAGGAACATTTTTGGTCAGGCTGTGTACCAGTTTGCAGTCATTTGGTTACTTCAATCCAAAGGAAAATCATTTTTCGGCCTTGATGGAGATGATTCTGATCTCATCCTCAACACCCTTATTTTCAATTGCTTTGTCTTCTGTCAGGTAATTTCACTTACAAAAGTTATATTCTTTTGAGTGAACTCAATTCAGATAATAAGGTGCTAATATATGGCTATAAAATTTACAGCTCTTTAACGAGGTTAACTCAAGGGAAATGGAAAAAGAAAATGTGTTGGACGGCATATGGAAGAACAAGGTTTTTGTGAGCGTTATCGCTGCAACTGTTGTTTTCCAGGTCATCTTAATTGAGTACCTGGGTACCTTTGCAAATACGTCACCGCTTAAACCCACCCAATGGTTGTTTAGCATTTTCACGGGATTTTTAAGCATGTCGATTGCTGTGTTCCTTAAGAAGATCCCTGTTTGAGGTTACATGAGTAGGGGTGACATTGGGTCAAAACCGGACCGGACAAAGACTGTCCGTTTTAGCCCAAATCCACGGACCGAGGACCGGAGTGCATGTGTTCTGTCCGGTCCGGTCATTATTGGTCGATTGTACGTAAGACCGGACCGGACCGGACCGAGGCCCGAACATGAGGTAAAGTGTGGACCGAGGACTGGTCCGGTTTCTCGGTTCAGTCGGGTCCACGGTCCGATATGCTCACCCCTACGTCATGAAGCAAGCCAAATCTGTTTATAGTTATTAGATTTAGCTTTGCATCCAAATCTATTTATCAGAGTACTGAGATGGTCATGCCATTAACAGCTAACCTGGTTAAAAAACTGTCAAAAAATAAATTGAAGCCTGGGTTTTTTTGTGATCCCAGAATTCATTTTATTTTGGTTTTGGAAGTCAAGTAAATGTGTCTTGTCTTGATTTTGTACAGTATCTGTGTAAATATGATATTAGGTAAGTATGCAGGTCATATTTCTTTTAATCGTTGATTTAATATTTGGGGTTTTTTCGCTACAAGGTCATTGTACTTTTTAAAAATATTCATTTAGGTCATTGTAGTATTTTTGTGTGCTATTATTTAAATTTAATAGAATAATTAAATTTTTGGATCTCATACAATAAAGTCACTCATACTCCATGTCAACTTCGGTTATGTTTGACAAAAGTAGCTGTGAGCTCTAGCTACCGCTCACCGCTCACAGTTTCTTAAAGAAGCATTAGAAAAATGAGTTTTCCTAAAAAATAGCAAAGCTCACCGCTCTTTTGCCAAACGAACACCAAAAATCAAAAAGTTCATTACTTACCACTCATCGCCTCAAAAAACTCCAAAAAGTTCTACACCAAACATAGCCTTCATCTCAACTTTCATGTTACATTATTAAAGTATGACACCACATCATTATTTTCACAATTTTTATTTTATTTTTTTAATTTTCTTTTTGCAAAGTTATTACTTCTATTTATATGTTTTTATAAAACTTAGTTATATTATTTACTTCTAATTTGTCAGTTACAATCAACCAAGCTTATTTATAAGTTTTAACAATCATAACTTAAAATTTTATAATTTTTAATAGTTTATACAATTCTTATGTAGTTATGCACAACGCCAAATAGGAGTATTGATGAGTGCTCAAACACTCATCATTTTTGGTCAAATCTGAGCTGCAAAACATTTAAAAACACTCAAAAATGCATCAAAATAGTGAAAATATTCTAAAATTATGTTTTAGATGTTTTAGATGCAAAATGATTAAAAACGGATGAAAAACGAACAAAGTTTGCATAATTGGCAGTTTCAGTCCCCCAACTTTTAAAAATTGGTAAAAATAGTCCCTGAGCACCTATTTTAAAAGAAAAGTCACCAAAGGTCCTTTTGAAATCATAAGTTGTCATATTTAGTCCTTTGGTGAAAAATTTCAAAAGTTTTGAGAATTTACAATTTTGGTCCTTAGAGTTTCAATTTTGTTAGATTTGGTCCCTGAGAAATATTTTTGGATGGAAAAGTCAACAAAGGTCTTTGGAAAATCAAAAGTTGGCAGAAATGGTTCTTGGATGCAAAGTTTGGTGAAATTGTAAGTTTAGTCCCTGGATTTTGGAAATTGGCAATTTTGGTCCCCGGGTATTTCATTGTGAAAAATAAACATTAAAGGTCCTTGTACTATTCATTTATGGCAGAAATTACCCTTGAATCAGGTTTGGAAAATGAACAATTTCAGCCCTTGCATTTTCAGTCTTACATGTATGTTCCTTGTGATTTTTAAACTTAAACATCCAAATACCAAATCTAATACATCCACAAACCCAATCCACCCAAGCCCAGTCCGTTAAATACCCTAGCCCAACTCCCTACCCCGTTTGATATCAGTCAAATGGTCAAACCAGTCAAACCCAGGTCAACCCTCACCTTCTCCCTCTCCCACTTGGCCTGCAAACACCCTGCACACTCAACCCCCCTCCTCACCTCTTCTACTACTACCCATCTTTTGTTCCCCCAACTTGCTAATACCTCCAAACACCAATTAATACCCTTGAATCCCTCCAAGCTAACCCCTAACTGCCAAAATAAGCTTTCCCGCCAAAAATGGTTCCAACGGCCAAGATCAAATTGAGCTCATCCAATGGCTCTGAGTGAAGTGGGAAAGTCAAGAAAGGACCCCAAGGCTTATTTAAGTCAAGGAAAATGAAGAATGGAGCATTAGTTAGTTAGCTGTAGTGTAGCCTAGTGTAACAGTGACGAATTAGTGTAAATTTGATTTATAATTGTAATTTTTAGCTTAAAAGAGTTATAATCTATAATTTCAGTGTATTTGAAACCTATTTCATCTATCAATTTCAAGTTTTCATGTCCTTTTCAGTTTATGCAATTTCTAAGTAAAAAACTCAATTGTACTTGTAGTGGTTAAAAGTTGTTAGACAGTGTTCATTTAAGCTCATTTTAGCTTATATATAAGCTTTCTTAAGTTCCTGACTCATGCAAATCAGTTTCTATTCATAAAAGCAAAAATAACAAAAATCATAGAAAATTGTTCATAATTACAAAAGTCAGTTTGGAGATTGATTGAAGCTTGGTTCAAGGGTGATCTTGGGTTGCAGAAGCTCTAGTACCTCAAAGGATGTGTTAGGTTGGTTAATTTGATCTTGGATCTCAGTTCTTTGCATTGGACAATTTGTAAGCAACTTTGTATGAATTTTTCTTGAAATTGCAAATCTGAGTTGTTGTTGTTATTTCTTGTTGATTACTGTTCAATTATGCTTGTTTGCTGATAATATAAGATAATATAGAACCTTGCAAAAATTTCTTGTAATTAATCGTTAATAAATAAATAATCCTTCGTTATCGTTACTAATTCCCATTTTTTCGGAGAAATTTGAAATTTTTCTTATTATATTATTTTGACGATTATCACAAAATAATATAATTCACGAAATGACGAATTAATCCTCAACACGTTACTCGAATCCTAAACTTTTCATTTAATCCTAATTATATTTCCTAAATATAATTAAAATTCCTAATTACACTTAATTAACCAAACGGACCCTTAATTACTCCAGACCAACACCCTCGTTTACTATTCACGAGCCCAACAACAAAAGCCCAACTTCCAAATCTTTAATATTTCATACGATCGACTAGCTTCAAGCCCTCCCAAAACGCCTCGTTTAATCTCGTTTCTTACACACGACCCCCCAATATTTTTACACCATCTCGTTCATCACCTAGCCAAATAATAGTGTGTCAAATCCCAAGTACATTGGACGACGTTTGATACGTTTTTAAATGGCAAAGTGTTTGACATGTACTCGACCCAATCAAATTCACAACTTATTCAAAACTTAACCGTTTTAATTCCCGTTTGTTCCTACGTGTTCCTAATAATATTTCTAAGATGATTCTATGTTCAAATGTCGAAGATGATCAGTTATATGCAAGTAGTATACGATTTGGTAAATCGTATACATTGAAATATTGTTGGTCGACATGCATATGATTCACCAAGACATCCTCCTCAATTCGTGCACTCACAAACCATTGTATAGCAATATAAAAATCACCCTAGCCTAGGTTTTACTGACAAAGAATAGTGCATGAAGGTTTCATAGAAATATTTCACTTATACGTGTTATGTTTTGAAACCGTATATAACATACATGCATACACTTGCTCTTTACCATTCTCATACTCTTTCACATATTCAATTCGTCCTAAAAACTACTCCTACAACTCCCAGGACAGAGATCAGAAAACTGGAGGATGAATTTCATCAGCTGGTAGTAAAGTACAATGATCTGAGGACATACGACAGAAAGTTTCTGGAGTTGTCGGTGTTATGTCCAACAATAGTACCCGATGTTGAAAAGGCATTGGAGAAATATGTGGAAGGACTGCCACCATCTATTGAAGGGGATGTTACTGCATCGAACCCATAGACAGTAGAAGAAGCCATGGGACTTGCCCATAGATTGTTGACCAGGGTGATCAAAAGAGGTTCTACCTCCGTGATCAATGAGCATAAGAGGAGTGCTGACGACCGTGGGAACAACAGTGGCAACAACCGCAGCAACAACAACAACTACAGTGGCAACAACCGAAGCTACAACAACAACAATCAAAGCAGTAACCGCAACAGAGATCAACAACAGAACCATAGTAATCATCATCAGTAATAGAATCGTCGACAAGAAGCTACCAGAGCTTATGCAGTAGTGCCTGCAGAAAATAGAGGTTATGTCGGAACTCTACCCCCATGTAACAAGTGCAACATGCATCATACAGGATCATGTAATGCTACTTGTGGCAACTGCAGAAGAATTGGTCACATGACAAAGGACTGTCGAGTAACTGGAGCCAACACACAACCGATAGCAGTAAAGTGCCATGGTTGTGGTGAGGTTGGACATTACAAAACTCACTGTCCAAAGAATGCCAATAATGTTGCCCGAGGAAGAGCATATGTACTTGGTGATGGAAACACGACTCAGAATTCTGATGTTGTTACGGGTACGTTCCTATTAAATCAACAAGATGCTAAGATATTATTTGATTCTGGAGCTGATAAAAGTTTTGTGTCTACTTCGTTTGCCGCAATTCTAAATATTACTCCTATAGAACTAGATGTTATCTATGAAATAGAATTAGCAGATGGAAATATCCTAAGTACCAATACCCTAATAAAAATTTGCACCCTAACTCTTCTAAATAAATCTTTTCCCATCGATCTCATGCCCATCCAATTGGGTAGTTTTGATGTCATAATTGGTATGGATTGGTTATCTACACACCGTGCCAGAATAATTTGTGACGAGAAAGTCAATCAAATTCCACTCAACGGTGAAACCTTAATCATCCAAGGTGATAAACCTAAAACTTCTTTCAATATCATCTCGTACGCAAATACGATGAAATACATAAGCAAAGGATGCCATGTATTCCAAATTCAAGTAACGGGAGGAGAAACAAAAGAAAAGAAGAAACAACTTGATGAAGTGCCAGTTGTAAAAGAATTTTTTGATGTATTTCCCGAAGACTTACCTGGAATTCTACCAACCCGTCAAGTAGAATTCCGCATCGATTTAGTGCCCGGAGCAGCACCAGTTGCAAAAGCACCATATCGATTAGCACCCTCCGAAATGAAAGAATTATCTGAACAGTTGAAAGAACTATCAGATAAAGGATTCATTCAACCAAGTTCATCCCCTTGGGGAGCACCAATCCTATTCGTCAAAAAGAAAGATGGATTGTTCCGAATGTGTATCGATTACAGGGAGTTGAACAAACTCACGGTGAAGAATCAATATCCATTGCCAAGGATCGACGATCTATTTGACCAATTACAAGGATCTAGTGTTTACTCAAAAATCGATCTAAGATCAGGATATCATCAATTAAGAGTCAGGGAAGAAGACATTCCCAAGACAGCTTTTCGAACACGGTACGGACATTATGAATTTCAAGTGATGCTATTTGGTCTTACCAATGCACCAGCAGTATTCATGGATTTAATGAACCGAGTATGCAAGCCATACTTGGATAAATTCATTATTGTGTTCATTGATGATATTTTAATCTATTCGCGCAATAAAGAAGAGCATGCCGAACTGATACGTGGGGATCGCACCAGGCTTTACCTCTCGAGGGATCTCGAGAAGCTTACAACCCCCACCAGATAGTGTACCTGATCGTTGTAGTATAGTATAGTGACAAGTACCGGGGGATTGATCGTTCAGCTAGGAATAGTGTCGCTAGGATTAGAAAACCTAATTACTAGTTCTAGAGATGAGAGATGATTCTTTTTGTATTTTTATATTTATATGAAAGCAAATTAAAATCTCGGGTTTTAAGGATATGGGCGGAATTAGTTGCTAGTCAACTAACCCAATACTAAGATGCAATCAAAATAAAACACTAGAAATGAAAATAAAACTAAATTAAACTAAGGTTGTGAGCAATAAGTGGAGAAATTGTGTTTACTTAGATTTCACTACTCCCTAGATATCTTTTACACGTTAATTACTTGTTATAGTTGCGTGGATGACGGATTGTATTCCTTAATACCATTCATAGGGTGGCGTACTTAACTCCCCAATCCTATGAGTGCCTACTTCACTCCTATGTCGAGCCGGCTAAGAAGCTCCTAACATGGGATCATTAGAATTTACTCATGCATTAAATACAACCAATAAAACCTAGTACATATCGGTTCATGTTTCCTAAGACGTTCAAGCATGTTACCATTTGGAGATCTGCCAGTTTTCTTAATGTAGGATTGTGTTTTGATTGATTATTGTGATTCAGGAGGTCGGGGATGATGAAAGATTAAATCTTCCATTGTTAGAGAGAGAGAGTAGAGAGTAAAGGGAAAAACTTTGTGTTTATTGATAGTGAAAAGTAAAATACACAAATGAGTCTCACCCTCCTAGTGAAGTCTAGGAGGGCTTATATAGCCTAACACAAACTAACTATTACAATATTACGATTCAAGTCTTTGTGTTTTGGCTAAATGAGATAACTAATGTAATCCCGTAAATGTCGTTCCATTTACGTGTTGGGATTATAAACTTTGATCCCATCAATCTTCCCCCAATGGGGCGACATAAGGGATTACTTACAACATTTCCTACAAGGACAAATAAGAATAAAGAAAGGTCTTCATAAGCTCTTCAAATTGCTGAGGATGGCGACAGTTGACGCTCTTTGTCTTCATCTTGTACCTTGGCTTGAAAAACTTTATCTTCACTTGTAGGCAAATGATGTAATTTGCATGAAATGGATTAACTTCCCCCCAATTCATGCTGCATGTCTTTAGCGGCTTCTTCGTACACTTCTTTTAGGCGAAGTTTCTGAATCAGCTTCCCCCCAAACTGACAACCGTCTTCAGCAGATTCGAAACTTAGATGTAGTCAACATGTCTTCTAACTATTGAAGTTTTGAGTACGCAGCGGAATTTGTAGATGGCACAGTAAACCACACTAAGCAAATCTGATTAGTCACTTAATCACAGTTATGCTCAATGCGGAAGCTCCGTTCGGGAGTAACATGCAAGAAATCAGCAAGATCTTCTCACTTAAGTAGGCTACTTCACACTTCACACCCCGCGAGAGTTGAAATGATTACACCAAAATCACAAAACTGAACCACTAATCATCTCTGCGGACGTCTCTCCGGTAGTAATAAAATTGTAAGCTCGATCACGTGAGTCTATTATGCGTCCCTGATGTGCACTTTTCTTCCCCCTAATTGCAGATCCTCGTGGAAAATGAGTGTTTTCGCAAAGAAGTCAAGAAAAGTCAAAGAAAGCAAAGAACACCTACTCTCTCTTCCCCCACGAGAGTTGAAATGATTACACCAAAATCACAAAACTGAACCACTGATCATCTCTGCGGACGTCTCTCCGGTAGTAATAAAATTGTAAGCTCGATCACGTGAGTCTATTATGCGTCCCTGATGTGCACATTTCTTCCCCTTAATTGCAGATCCTCGTGGAAAATGAGTGTTTTCGCAAAGAAGTCAAGAAAAGTCAAAGAAGTAAAAGAACACCCACTCTCTCTTCCCCCACGATGTCTTCGCGGAATCGGAAGCATACACACTATGTTTACGATGGAAACGGAGGCAGCGTAACCCCATATGTCCAATCAACCGATTATGTGTGAAGTATCATAAATATCCCGTGAGAATCAACTCCTGATAAACAACTCTACTCTTTTATACTCCTCTCAACTAACACTTTACCGACCCCATTATCATTCTGACGGCTTTTTGTAGTGACTACTGATGGAGAAAACCCAATATGACGAACTTGAGACTGAAGTAAAATAACCCGAACTTGTGACTTAAACTTGCACTATTGTCTGACTAAGAACCAATACTGAGAATTTCAATAATGGTAGGAAATCATATACCCATCCAACCTTCCTTAAATGTATATGAACGTCTCTTGAATCATCCACATCTTTTGGTGACACTTGAGCACTACAACGTAACTCCTTTAAAGTGATAGCTATACACTGTGAGCACAACAACGTAACTCCTTACATCAGGTATAACTAGACAACTCAAGTCTTGGTCATTTGTACGGATAAAAGCTCGAACAAGGATCTCGAAGAATCATGCATCCAACCAACCCCGATATCTTCAGATACTAAGTACACACACCCGTGAGATTCCACTTCAACCTCAAATAAATAATAAAGGTTTAACCCCGTAGTCACATCTTACGGTTAAATGCCCAAACACTAGCCTTTTGACGATTTTAAGTGAATCTGATAATGGTTCCCGATCTTGTCAAAAAATGTATCTCCGTGAAGATTTGTAATAACCAAAATACCACGTTTTCTGCCAAACATTATATCAAGACTTAAGACAATGTATTAAAATACATTAGATAATAAATTTTCAGCCCATGTGTCTATAATATTTGGATCCAAAATAATGTAAACCATTCAATCCAAGTCTTGTAATATCACATTTCAGCTCATACGCAAATCCACCAGCCCAAACGAATTAATCTAAAAGAAAGTTAATCTATAGCAGGCCAGGTCCTAGTCATTCACACGGCCCATCAAATGAAGTTCACAACCCGATCCATACACACCAGTTATAACCATATACAAATCACGTTTTACCCTAAACCTATTCTCACTTCTTATAACATCCGCCTACCACATCAAATACGCTCTCCTCATCTCAGTTAAAGCTCATTTTACAACTCACAAATCTGCTACAACCAACCTTGTCTCCCCATTAATCTTCGAGTCATAAGCTAAACAACAACCGTTGCCACCAAGCACCCCACACGAAGACCAGACATCTTCCAAAGTTTGATTAAGTTCTTCGAGCACAAGATGTGGCTTCAAGATCTCGTATAAGAGATCTAAGGCAGGGATAGATGTTATGAGTTGTTGTGTCTTATAACGAAACAAATATAGATAATAACATAATTGTTATGTGTCTATCTTTAATTTCGGATATCAACAGAGAGTTTTGCCTACTCATATATCTTTGTTTTTAATTATTTTCATTTGGGCTTGAAGATCTATGATGTGTTTTCTTGTACTTGAATCTGTGAGTACGTGAGAAAAAAAAAAAGAAGGACTGAGATCATCATGTTTTTGTATCCATTTAGTTGGGTTTGATATTGTAGTGACAGTGAGATGGGATTATAGTCGTGGATGTGATTGTTGGATCATGTTATGGCTGAGATTATCTTCAAGTTATAATCAGTCACGTTTGCATTTTTCCTTTTGGTTCTATCCTCATTGTCATTGACTGATGTTGTAAATCTGAAGTCAACGAGAGTCGTGGTATATTGTTGGTGGTCCTGGTCAATTTCTGCTTCATCTTGATTTCTTATCCTTTAGATAACTTTACGCATAACATTTTTTCTTTTGACCCGTTTACGCATAAAACTTACGCGTAGAAAACTTACGCGTAGATAACTTATGCGTAGAAATCTTACGCATAAATGTATCTTTTGCGTAGCCCATGTCTTTTGCGTAAATCTTACGCGTAAGACAAGGGTTTCTTGCCTAAGTTTGAACCTTACGCATAACTTGTCCAAGTTATGCGTAGAGAAATGAAGTTTCGCGTAGACCAAGGGTTTTTTGCATAACTTTTTGCGTAGATTGTTTTCCGGCGTCCTTTTCCGATCAGATCCCGGCCAAAAAATTTTGCGTAATGAAACCAGACCACTTTGACCATTAATATCATCAGGGATTTGAAAGAAACTTTAAACAGATACAGATGTGTAATAGATAAAATATTAGCACAAATCTGAACACGCCTCGAAAACTTGTACGATCTGCTACAAAAAGAGTACGGACAGCTTAAGAAATGTATAGACATGTACGAACCAGCATAAATAATACATATACCAGAAATTCTCATATACTTTTGACCAAACTAAACTGTTCTAACCAAAAGAATAAGAAAATAGTAAAAACTTTGTTAAAACAGTTTAAAAGGTGACATTTTTTGACAAGATTACCACAAAAAAAATCAACCAAAACTAATAACCATAGCTCTGATACCACTTGTAGGATCATGGTTTTGATTGAATATTGTGATTCGGGAGGTCGGGTACAATGGAAGAACATGAACTCCATGGTTAGAGAGAGAGAGAGTAGAGAGAGAAGGGAAATACTTTGTGTTTATTGATAAGGAAAAGTAAAATACACAAATGAGTCTCACCCTCCTAGTGAAGTCTAGGAGGGCTTATATAGCCTAACACAAACTAACTATAACCAACACTTAAGCCTAACATTGAAATCATTCATCCAATACAACCATAAACAAGTAATCAACACATAATCAACATCTAGGTTTCATTAGATCTAAGCAAACACAAGATAAATCTAGCCTAGCATGGTGGAATTAAGGCAAGCACAAGATATAGACAACCAACACATAGACATATTGATTGAATTAAAAGAACACTTATCTTAATAGCACATGCAAGCATTCAAGGGCTGAAAACCCTTGAAAAACCTGTAAAATTCGTATATGGTTCGGCCTTAGGGTTTCTCCAAACTTGTTCCTTTTTTATGAATGAAAATTAGAAAACTATATATAGGAAATAGAGGCTGACGGCGTCAAGAACAATCTTGTGACGCCGTCATCTCGCCGCCAAAATAAACTTCGGACTGCCTTGATCTACATTTGACGCCGTCATGTTATACACTTTTCCAGGCCGTCACGTATTTAACTCTTGACGCTCTACCTTGTGATGCCGTCATTTCTGTACTGGGTCGTCATGAAATTTACTCTTGACGCCGTCATCTTCTTACACTTGACGTCGTCAAACACTGTTCCCAGCTTGGAAAATTAAGTCTTTGACGTTTTCTTCACTTTTATGCTCCAAAAACGTCCGAATTGCTTCCTTTTCCAGATTTCACTCCCAAAGTACCTAAAATCACAAAAGGAACGATTTAGGGCAATATTTGATCAAATAAATTCAATTCTGGGCTTAAATGACCCCCTAAAAGTGGTTCATTTTTCGCCTCATCATATACCCTTACACTTGAGATTTGCTTGTCCTCAAGCAAATGCGCTTTTATTCTACTCAAAATACAAGTTAGGGTTCATTTAACACTAATATAAAAGTAATTACAACAAATAATCATTCCACTAAAGACCAAAGACAAGCACGGAAGTTATACACAAGCACCTCACAAATAGTGTTTAGATACTTACATCTCTCGGGTGTAATAAAGTATAAATTACAATATGGAAACGGAAGATATCTCTCACTACCTGTCATAGCAAAATAGATTATCATAGGCTTGGGAAAGGATCAAACCTCCACCACATGGCGTAAGCACCTAGGATAAACTATCAAAGAGGTCTTTTAAAGGGTTGTAACGAAAGGTGTAGGGATATGAAATACACGGTTTTGTTGGATATAGACAGTCTTTACTGGTGGCGAGTTAACAATCTTGGTTAATTACATGTACAATATGGCGTTGCTAAGCCAAGACTAGACTCGACTTAAGCTAATAAATGAAAAATAACAAAAATATAGAATGAAAAGAGTTGGTAGTCCGTATGTTTTTTTCTCTTTTTTTTTATATTTTTTTTTTCTTTTTCTTGATTTTTCGATTTTTTTTTTTTTTTTTTTTTTTTTTTTTTTTTTTTTGCATACACTCTTACCCTACCATCCAAAATAATACATCATAGGGAATGAACGTTCCCCTTACACTTGAATTTTTACATACTTTACAATAAACTAATCTAATGACTCAAATTAAGATAATCAAAACACTTGGAGTACTTTTAAGATTAACGTACATATGGGGGTAATAATATGATGTTCTTTCCCATTACTCCATAAAATAAGTACTTTACCAATGAGTCCCAATCGTCCCAAAACAATATGTACAAGGATATGACTCGACTTAGTGTTGGGATCATAGTTTTTACCATTTTATCAAGTCTCGGTCATTTGTAATAATAGGTTGCTTAAGTTACTACTTACTTTCATTTATGTTATGTTATAAGTTTTATAGGCTTAAGCTATTGAGTCCATGGGCCATAAAGCCCATACGAAATCTAAGTAGGGAGGACTAGGAGTGTTGCCCTAGCTCCTCACCTATATATAGGAGTCTTAGGCCATTGTAAAACTTGGTTGTTTATTTGAAATCATAAGGAAACTCTTGCTATTTTCATTCTCTTATTCAAATATTCATCCCATCCTTATATCTATCTCATTCTTGTTTGTGTGAAATCAATATGGTGACCTAACAAGTGGTATCATTCGCCATATGAAGGTGTAGTTGTGTTTCTACTTGAAATTCGATCCATTAACTTTGTTTTAGTCGTTCTTTTTTATTAAAAATTGTACTTTCTTGTTTGTTCTTTTGGTTTTTATCACATATTTGCTTACAAATTTGTGCTACAAATCATTTCAAACACAAAAGTTACAACCTTTTTCTTCAAAATTACGATTTGCAAAATTGTACTATTTTTCGAAAACTTATAAATTTTTGAAAATCATTGTCAAGTTTATAACTTTCTTCAATATTTCATCATTTTACAACTTGTAGTACAAAAATATTGCTCTAAAAACTTGTTTTTGGATTGCTTTCATTGAAATACAAAGTTTTTGCAAATTTTCGAAATCCTCCATTGCCTTATTTTCGAAATCGCGTGATTTTGCTCTCTTTCGACTTACGGATAGTGAACTCAGTCTTTTCTCTCTTGTATAAGAAAGAAAAGTACTCCGACTTTTGGTTTACTTTCGAAATTGTATAATTTCGAAAGTGAGTTGGTGTGTTTCGCGAAATTGAATTTTTTCAAAATCACAAGGTTTTCGAAATTTATTCTTAGTTCTCGAAACCTAAAGATTTTCGAAATTACTCTTATTTTTTCGAGAAACTTTATTTTTCGAGAAACTTTATTTCGAAATCTCATTACTTTCGAAAACTTAATATTTCGAAATCTTTGAGCAACTATTTTTCGCAAACCTCATAAGTCAAGTTTTCGCAATCTCAAGTTTTGTGACAAAGTTTCGCAAACATCTCCTTGGGCATACTTTTCGAGATTTGGCAAAGTTATACCTTCTACAAGATCCATCCTTTCACACAAGTGTTTCATAATGTCTCAACCACCGTATTACAACTTTAACAATCCTCAGCAACATCAGTATCAACAGTATCATCAGCAACATCAGCAACAGCAACAGTATCAACAATCACCACAATATTATCATCAACCGGTTTACTCACAACAACATAACTTCATGCAACAAATGGTTCCAATACAACAATCTTATCCGATGTCACAACAACAAAGCCCACTTCCACCAAAACATACTCACTGGTTTGACAGGATGTGTGAAGTCATTTCAACTCAACAATCCAGGCACGAAGCAGGCTCTCCTGACACCCCACCAATGCTAACACCGGGTAATTATGTTCAATGGGCAAGTCAATTCTTAAGGTTTATTGATCTCAAGAAACCCAATGGTAAGTACATGAAACAAGTTATCCTTGAAGGACCATTTCCTTGGCCTGTTAACTACGTTGGCGGTGACCTACAGGCTGATCCTCCGGTAGCTCCAACTGCTGTGCGTGTTCCTGAGTCTCAACTTAGTGAGGAACAAAAACACCAACGTGAAGCAGATGAAATTGCTATGTCTTACATACTTCAAGGAATACCTAATATCATATTCAGAAGTGTTGATGCTCAAACAACTGCAAAAGCTATGTGGGAACACGTCCATCTACTAATGCAAGGCACACAACTGAACAAGGAAGACATGGAATCTAAACTTTACCTGGAATACACTAACATCATGATCGAACCAGGGGAATCTCTTGAGTCTTACTTTCATCGTTTCACTAATGTCGTCAATGATTTAGAGAGACATGATATAACTCTTCCAAGAATCGCTGTCAATACAAAGTTTGTTAGTAGTCTGGGTTCTGAGTGGCAAAAGTATGTGACATTTGTGAGACAAGCCAAGAATCTTCACAGGGATCCATATGGATTGTTGTACGACTATTTCAAGCACTATGAGTCTGAAGTTGAAAAAGACAAACTCGCCCGAGGAGGATACACATCACCACCTACCTCTAATCCCCTAGCACTTGTTGCTCAAACTCCTGCTTCACATCCTCCGATGTCTAATCATGCTTATGATCAGGAAAAGAATTATTTCAGTCACCAGCATCCTCCTGCTTCTCAACACGCTTCTACTCAATTTGCTCCATATGACAACAATGATAGCATGTATTACTCTAATCAGTTTGAAGATGATGATGATGACGTCAATACATTGAATCAAGGACTTGCTCTTGTTGCTCGTGCTTTTAGCAAATTCTCCAACAAAACCAACAACCGTCTTCGTTCTTCATCAAATACAAGAAACCAAGCTGTCATTCAAGATGGTCGAGTTGAGATTCAGAATCGTAATTCAGGACGGTATACTGGAAATTCTGGATATGGACAAAGAGTTAACAACAATGGGGGATTCAGAAACAATCCAGGTGCTCCTCAGCGAAGTAATGACAATGCTGCTAGTAACAACACAGTCTCTGGGAATGCGATATGGTGCTACAACTGCAACGAAAAAGGTCATATTGCAACTGCATGCCCTCACCCAAGAAAAGGTAGTCAGTTTCACAAGCAGGAATTACTTATGGCTCTCAAAGATGAAAAGGAAGGAACTTTCAATGCTCAAGAGAACAGTTTCTTTGCTAATGCATACAATGATGATGAAATGGAAGATCTTGATGCCAATGCAGCTGTGATGCTTATGGCCAACATGCAGGAACATCAGTTGAATGATTCAAGCCCAGTGTTCTCCACTGATGGCTTGTCTCAGGTACATGACCTAACCATTAGCTCCATACATATTAATGCATCACCCTATGTTTCTGAATCAGATCAGGCGCAAGTTGTTCCTTCTGAAACATTTTTTTCTTCTCAAGAGGATGAACTATTTGATGATGACACAGTCGTCTCATTTGATGATCCTATTGCGGAAGACGAAAATGACTTTAGTGAACAACATGAACCTCCTTCTGATCCAGCTCCTGACTGTACAGTTACGGCCATACAACTTAATAATCAACTTCTTTCTAATCACATAACGGACATGAAAACTGAAATTTTGAAAGAAAATGCCAAGTTAAAAAAGGACATTGAATGTTATAAAACACAGCTTTCAGGTTTTCAATATGTCGTTCATCGTGAACAAAGCTTTGAAAAGTCATTTCAAGAATCATATGTCAAAGAACAAAATCTTCAAAAGCAAATGTATGACATTGTTGAGTCAAACGGTAAAATCGTTTCCAAACTAGAAAATGAAAAACATGATCTTCAAATACAAGTTATTCAACTCCAACAGGAACTTTCAAAAACACGTAAAGAGGTGATAACTTGCAAACAGGAATTTTATGAACATAAAGTGCAAAAACGAGAAAAAGAAAGCTCTTTACTTGATGATCACATCGTTCTCGAAAATCAAATCAAAACTTTTCAAAACATCGTTTATAAACATGGGGAATCTGTAACGACAATTCAAAAGTTTTCTTTAAAACCAAGACCAGGTAAAGGTTTTGGCCTCGGCGATTACAGATCCTCTTTTCTTCGCACTGTGTTCAAAACAACTCCTAAGCTGTATAGTTTGGACCAATTGATGGATAACAATGTTGTGCATGTTATTGTACATGATACTGAGGAAGAATACGAACTTGAAGAGAAGAGTCGATCAAAAATGAGTCAAGTTGAATATTGCAAACCATATGATTACTCAAAACCTCACATTTCAAAATCTTTTGTTCCATCAAGAGAAATACCTGAGAAATCATGGTTTGTTACTGAGTCTTACGTTTCATCTTCCAATGGGGCTCCTGTCAAACCCGTGGCACAAGTAAATGGTCCATTACCTTCTTCTGGTCATGTGACACCATTACCAACACGCTGTAAAGTTTTAGACTATTTTCAAACATTCATGAAAGGCATCGATACTTTGGAAAATGTCATTGAACACCATTCTGAAATTACAGTTCATACTTTTCAATCAGCTTACGAGCGGGAAAAATGAGATATTTTTCAAAAACAAATTCTGCCTTTAGTTCATCATTTGCGTTATTGTGCTACTCGGTGGGAACAGGACCTCCAAACTGAAGTTAAAGATATGAAAGAAATTTTTGCTCTTAATGAAAATGCAATTTTGGTCCAACAAAGCAAAAACCAATTTTTGAAAGCTGATTCTGATCGACTCTTGGAACAACTTCTTCAAGCTGATTTTCATACTTCTCTTATGAACAAACTCCATATTTCCATCAATGCTGAATTATTTGCCGAATACTGTGCTGAACTTGTTTCGTTGAGGTCACAAAATGAATCATTGAAACATCAAAATGAAACATTGCGTCAAAACAGTGATGATGTGATAAACAAACTTTCCAACAAAATTTGTCAACTTAAACAAAAGATTGATTGGTGTCAAGCTCAAAGTATTGAAACTGAATTGCAACTATGTACCAATATTGGGTATCGTGAAAACAAATGGCGTCTACGTAAAAATGAAATTGCGGTTTTAAAAAATGAAATTGCGGAGTTAAAAATTGAAAACGCCGAATGGCAACAAAACTGTGATGACATTCGTTATTGCAATGGTTTACTTGAGTCTGATATTCAGGACAAAAAACACATCATCATTGATTTGAAAGAGAAAATTAAGCTACTTCAAAAAGGAAAGTTCATTGACACTACTGTGATTGCACCAGGAATGTTTCAAATAGACATAACAGATAAAGCTAAGCAAGCTAAGAGTCCTAATGTTAGCTCTTCCACTTCCACGGGTCTAGTTTCCCCTAAAAGAGCGTTAGAAGCCCAAAGTCAAAAAGAGTTAAGAAGACTAAAAAGAGTAGGCTCTCGCAACATCAAAGTGGAACACTAGAAGTGCAAGAAGTAGAAGATCACCTTAGGAACTCGAATAAAACTAATGTTGCATCTGATTTAGATTCTAATCTGGCAAATTGTAATCCAAATCTTAATGTAACGAATGCTGAACCTTTAAATGTTTTGAATATTAATGCATCTTGTGTGTTTTGTCGTAAAAGTGTGTTGTCTGGTGATCATACCAAATGTGTAGCTAATAATCTCTTAAACCGCAAAAAGAAACGTAGATCCGGCTCTTCTTCTAGGTCCACTAATGCTTCTAAGTCTACCTTAAGAAAAATGCCTACTACAATTTCTAATGATGTTGTAGTCAACCCACAAGCAGCAATCAACAATTCTAAGAACCCGCCCAAAGCTAGTGCATTCACTAAGAACAAAGCAAAAACTAGTTGGAATTGGCAACGTTGGTTACAATACAAACCAAATTTTAAATGGATTCCTAAATTGTCAAATATTTGCATTTCTAACCAACAGGAACCCACTATTTCCTCGGGTTCCACCCTTACTTCTGTTCCATCTCTGTCGTCTTCTTTTGATACAGGTGGTTCAGATCGTTCTCTGGATTGTTGATAGCGGTTGCACCCGACATATGACAGGCAATCTCAAACTGTTAAAGAACTTTGTCTCAAAGTTTATTGGAACTGTCAGATTCGGGAATGATCAATACGCTTTAATCATGGGTTACGGAGACTACACACATGGGAACATTGAAATTAGCAGAGTTTATTATGTTGAAGGCTTGGGTCACAACCTCTTCTCAGTCGGTCAATTTTGTGATGGAGATTTAGAAGTAGCATTTCGCGAGAAAACCTGCTTTGTTCGTGATCTACAAGGAAATGATTTGATGTCTGGAAAACGTGGCTCTAACCTTTATACTATTTCAATGTCAGACATGATCGCTTCATCTCCAATCTGTCTTCTATCCAAAGCTGAATCGACTAAATCTTAGTTATGGCACAAACGCCTTTCTCATTTGAATTTCAAAACGATGACTGATATCGCTCGTCACAAATTAGTTGAAGGCTTTCCAAGATTCCGTTATGCCAAAGATCATCTATGTCCAGCCTGTGAACAAGGAAAAAGTACTCGTGCTCATTTTCCCTCAAAACCTGAACACAGTACTAATCATGTTTTACAATTACTTCATATGGATTTGTGTGGTCCGATGCGTGTTCAAACAATCAACGGTAAACGCTACATTTTAGTAATTGTTGACGATTACTCTCGTTGGACTTGGGTTTATTTTCTTCGAAGTAAAGATCAAGCTCCTCAAATGATCATCACCTTTCTCACAAAAATACAAGTTCAGCTTCGAAATACTGTCAGAATTGTTCGAACTGACAATGGCACAAAATTTAAGAATCAGACTCTACGGTCGTATTTTGAGAAAGTGGGAATTGAACATCAAACATCTATTCCACGCACACCTGAACAAAATGGAGTAGTCGAAAGACGCAACAGAACGTTAGTGGAAGCTGCTCGAACGATGTTAATCAACGCTCAATTACCAGATTACTTATGGGCAGAAGCTGTCTCAACCGCGTGTTACACTCAAAACCGTTGCATGATCACAAAATGCCACAACAAAACCCCATATCAGATTGTTTACAAAAGGAAACCAAACATCAGTCACTTTCACGTATTCGGTGCGTTATGCTACCCAGTCAATGATCGTGATGATCTAGGTAAACTTAAAGCAAAGGCTGACATTGGAGTATTCATAGGTTACTGTGAAATTCAAAAGGCTATCGGATCTGGAATCGTCGTACTCGGGAAATTCAAGAAACTATTCATGCTAATTTCGATGAACTCACTCAAATGGCTTCTGAGCAACACGGCTTAGGACCCGCAACCAACCGTCTTAATTTTCCGGTCTCTTCGGCTGAACCATTGTCACTTTCTCGTAAAGAAGTGGAAACCTTGTTTGCTCCATTGTTTGATGATACGCCTGTTAACCGTCCACCTGAGGCCACACCAAATTCCGCTGCAAACCTTGATCAACATCAAGTACCTGATACACCTCAACAAACAACAACTTCTGTTGGAAGTGACGGTCCTCCAGTCATATCACCTACAACAACCGAACAAACCAGGTCCAACTCACGACAATCAGCTGGAGATTCCATACCTTTATCTGTTCCACAACCCGCAGAGCATGACCCAGAACCATTCGTTAATCCATTTGCAAATGCTCAACCTGTCCCCGACATTGCTGAGTCATCTACACACAATTTGGGTCCTGCTCACTTGCGAGATTCTTATCAATTTCATCCCTCGACACATAAATGGACTAGAGATCACCCCTTAGTTCAAATTATTGGCCATCCAGATGCACCTATCACGACAAGACAACGCCTTCACACAGACGGTGAAACTTGCATTTATGCACTCACAGTTTGTGAAACCGTACCCAAGAATGTCAAAGAAGCAATGACTTATGAAAACTGGATTGAGTCTATGCAAGAAGAATTCGAAACCTTCCAAAGATTAGAAGTATAGGAATTGGTTGAAAAACCTGAAGGCATCATCGTCATTGGTTTAAAATGGATCTGGAAAAACAAACTGGATGCAGAAGGCACAGTCATACGCAACAAATCACGCTTGGTAGCAAAAGGTTTTTCTCAAGAAGAAGGTATCGATTTTGAAGAGTCATTTGCTCCTGTTGCTAGACTTGAAGCTGTACGGATGTTCTTAGCATTTGCTGCTCATCGGAATATGATTGTTTACCAAATGGACGTGAAAACGGCTTTTCTGAACGGTCAACTCCGAGAAGTGGTTTATGTCAGTCAACCTGAAGGTTTCGTTGATCCAGAACGTCCCAATCATGTCTACAAGCTTAAGAAGTCTCTCTATGGTCTTAAGCAATCCCCCAGGGCGTGGTATGACAAGCTTTCTAAATTTCTGTTGGCTAATGATTTTACTCTAGGCTCGGTGGATCCAACACTATTTACAAAAACCTACGGGATGAACTTATTAATTGTTCAAGTTTATGTCGATGACATTATTTTTGCTTCAACCAACAAAAATTACTCAATGGATTTTGCAAAATTAATGACAAATAATTTTGAAATGTCCATGATGGGTGAACTTACGTTCTTTCTAGGACTACAAGTTCATCAATCACCCCGTGGAATTTTTCTAAATCAGTCCAAATATGCTCTTGAGATTTTAAAGAAACATGGTATGCAAAGTAGTGATACTATGAATACACCGATGGCCAACTCTACTAAACTAGATGCTGATTTACATGGGACTCCAGTTGACCCTACCAAATACCGAAGTATTATTGGGTCCCTCATGTATCTCACATCCAGTAGACCTGATATTGTATTTGTTGTGTTTATGTGTTCTCGCTATCAGGCTAATCCAACTGAAAAACACCTCAATGAGGCAAAAAGAATCCTTCGATACATAAAGGGAACCATCCATTTGGGGATCTGGTATCCGAAGGATTCTGGTTTTGAACTAATAGCTTTTTCAGATGCTGACCATGCAGGATGCTTAGACTCGCGAAAAAGTACATCAGGTGGCTTACAGTTTCTTGGAGATAAACTTGTGTCTTGGCAATCAAAGAAGCAGGATTGCACATCACTATCATCCACCAAATCTAAATACGTAGCTATGTCTGCTTGTTGCGCTTAAGTCATTTGGATGAGATCACAACTTAAAGACTATGGCTACTTATTCAACAAGATTCCGATTTACTGCGATTCTAAGAGTGCCATTGCAATCTCCTGCAACACAGTTCATCATTGCAAATCCAAACACATTGATCTCCGATACCATTTCATCAAAGAGCACGTCGAATTTTGTGGGTACTGAGTACCAATTAGCGGACTTACTTACAAAACCCTTAGCTCCATCAAGGTTTGCAAGTTTAGTTCACCAAATTGGTATGCGATGTTTGACACCATTTGACTTACAAAAGCTTTTAAAACAAAAGTAAAGTGTCAAACATCAATTATTTTACTATCTTTGTAAAATAAATATTTTTTCTTTATTTTTTATTAAACCTCAAAAACACAAAAATATTTTTTCTTTTACAATTATTCTCTTAAAAAAAAAAAAAAAAAAAAAAAAAAAAAAAAAAAAAAAAAAAAACCTGCAAGTATATCGCTCTTTTTCAACACCTTGTCTATTTACAAGTGTTGAGGGGGAGATTCGTCTAAATGTTATAAAAATTTTTCAAAAACGATATACTTGCATATTTCCTTTGATGCATCATTTTGGAATTTCATAAGATATCTCGTTTCCTTCTCTTAAAATGATGTCGTAAGTTTAGTTTATCTTTAGGTCTTTACTTATTTCTAAGTTTAGGACTCATCTAGTAATTATTGTAGTTAAGGGACCTTAAGTGTCAATTTTTCAAAAGTTCCAAAATAACATAACAAAAACAAACAGCCCCCCGTTTTTTCCCATAAACCTCAAAAACCATTTCTTAAACCCTCTCTTGCACATCTACGGCTCTTACTCAAACTAACAATCCGTGCTACCAATCATCAAAACGTAAGTTTCTACATGATCATTAGATGATTTCTAACTATGGTTTTTGTTTAATCACAAATCTTACGGTTAGATTTCGCGTATTTTAGTCTTGAAGAGTTAGGGTTTATGATATGTCGAAAACTATCAATTCATGTTTGGTAGATTAATCTTTGATAGGGGTTTTGTGCTTTTACATGTTTCTAACATTCCTATTAAGTTTAATCTCTCTAAAACACATATTTGTATGATTTTCGAAACCTAGGGTTTTGGTACGAATTGGGTCTTCTTGATTGGTTGATGTTTTTGTTATTGTTCTTGGTGGGATATCGTCTTATGGGTATATGTATCATGTTTATGCTTGTTAATTCATACAAATTCCATGTATGCATATTTTTTCGAAATATAGGGTTCGTTCTTAAAATTGGTATTCTCTCGTTTTGTGTTTATGAATGCTGACTTGTTGTGATTATGTGCTTCCATCATGCGTTTGAGATATGCATGAACCTATCTTTCTCAATTGAATCATAATTTTGCATGTTATCGAGAACTTGTTCTTGAAAATTTTTCGAGATCACTATATTTGATTGAGAAGTTTGTTTCTAATCGATGATAATCATCGTTTGCAATAGGTTTCAACGCTTGGAATATTTTTTATCACAAAGAAACGTACGTTGGCATAGTTTCGAAATTCTTGTATAAGAATTTTCGAAAAACAAATTTTTTGAAATCACCAGTCTTGGTAAAAATTTCGAAATCACTCAAGTTTTTTGTCTTCTCGAAAATTTTTCAAAGAAATGTATTTTTCGAAATTCTTATTTCGCAAATACTCTTTGACATTTTTCGAGAAACCTAGACTTGGATGTTTACGAAACTTTCACCATATTCTGGCCTTTTTCGAAAACACTTAATTTGTAAAATTTTCGAGATCTCATAATGAAGTGTTTGCGATAAATCTCTCATATATTCTGTTCTTTCTCGAGAACACCAATTATGGAGTTTTTTCGCAAACATCCTTATTATGGGTTTGCGAAATATTTTCAGAAGTGCATATTTTCGTAATCACTTACAATGTAGTATCTTGTATTTCACTTGTATCATTTCGAGAACTCTGTGGTTATGTAATTTCGAAAACATGATTATATGTGGTAATGTGATAATGGATTCTAATCCTGTATAATGTGATGTAATTTCGATAACCTGTTATTGTGATTATGACTTTCTAATTATACGTCACTTATCAACATACATGCAATAATTGAACCACACGTGCTTACATGATTCTAAATGCTTATTCATAATCAAACATTGCAACCGTGCTAACTTGTAACAAATCTCGATGTTTTGTCTATGATAATGCTTTTCAGAATAATATGGCTGAACACAACGAGAACGTCCCTGAACAAGCTCTTCCATTACTCACCATGGATGATATCACTCCCGCTGACTACGATGTTACAATTGGCAACAACAATCCACGAGTTGATTTCGACAAGTTGAGAATTACTAAGAGCTCGTGCAAGATTGTTAAAGATATTCTACTTGCACATCCATGCAAACATCTGCTCATCTGTTCTACTTCAGTTCCTCTGTTCTACCTTCATCAGTTCTGGCTTACGGCTAAGGCAAATTTGGATGATGAGTCTTTCACTGTTACACTGGATCGCCAAGTCTACACTGTAGATCACGACGTTCTTCGTACAGTCCTTCTCCTGCCTCAAACTGACAACGAATTCGCTCCAATACTACCTGAACTGGACCTTCTTGACTTCTTTGTTGAGTTAGGATATGATGTTGATGACAATGTACCTCTAGTCAAACATTCCCGATTCAATGCCAAGAATATCCCTCAGCCTTGGAGAACATTCTGTCTGTTGGTTGTAAGATCAATATCAGGAAGAAAGAGTGGTCATGAACATCCTAGGCTTGAACACTTACAAACATTTTGGGGAATGGTGACTTTGACACCTATTGACTTTGCAGTTCCAATCATGAATGATATAGTCTACAGCATTCAAACCGATCGTGTGAAGACTATGATACCATTCACAAGATTCACCAAGCTTCTCATAGAACATCTCTGCAAAGACACTCCAGAATTCATCAAGAGGATGGCAGATCCTAATGAGCCGAAGCACCTCTTCGAGGACGATTTCACCACCTCATTCATCAAGACGACCACTTCCTCTACCAAGATCAAAGGAATGAGGCTTCCCGAATACCTTCTTGATGACAAAATCAAGAAAAGTCTGAACTACAAATTGTATGATAATGCTTACAAAGGGGTACAGGAAGAAGCTACCATACAGACTCGAAGCAAAGGAGGTGTAAAGTCTGGGAGTACTGCAAGCACCACTGGCTCACCTCAAACTAAGTCTAAGGCTGCTCCCAAGACTAAACCATCTGTTAAACCCAAGTCTTCTGCCAAGCCTAAAACAACATCCAAGCCTAAACTTGCTACCAAACCAAAGAAGAAGGTAACTCCTGAGTACTTTATTCGGGATGAACCTACACCTCCACCTTCTGAAAGCGAATCTGAGTTCGACACTGAATCTGAAGAAGAAGAACCAGACTATGAACTGAGAGTTAGAGCACCTGAAGAAGGATTCCCTGCTACAGAGATCGCTATACAACAAAGTTTTGAAACTTATGAAGAAGAGACAAGAAAAAGGAAAGGGATCACTATCAATGAGCCTAATGATGATGATGAAGACGTACCAATCGTTGAACAGTTGGTCGATAAACGAAAACTGAAAAGTATAGTTGTCTACACACGAGCTGAAGAAAAGCAACTTCGCAAAGAACAAAGGAAAGCAGCTCTCGAAAGCCGACTTCTGTCTTAACCTTCAACACCACCACCTGTCGATTAGTCAGAACATGAAGGAGCTACAAGCAGCATGCTTCCTCCCGTTGTGTCCACTACGTTAGAATCAGCTCCACAGCCTGATGACACCGTTAAAGATACAGACGATACCGGAGATGTCAACATGACTGAGACTGCTAATGTAGAAGAGAATGTTGGCGGACAAGAGAATATTGCTACGGATCAGGAACATCAATACCTCATTACTCCAGAGTTTCTTGCACGAGAAGCAGAGGAACGTCGTAGAAAAGAAAATGAAGAGAAGAACGCGTTCAACACCAACATATTTCTTAAGTCATCTTCTCAGCAGACTTCCTCAGCACAACCTCCACCTCCTCAAGACTCTCCACCAAAGGATTCGACTCCTCCTGCTTCTTCTTCAAACTCTCACAATGAGTCGTCATCCGAATCATCACCTGAGCACTCATCTCCCACACCTTCCGAAACCGCATCAAAGCAGCATTCAATCAATGAACCAACACAACCAGTTGATCTTCAGGAGCAAGTCAACAAACTTACCAACCTGGTTACCGGTCTGTCCAAACAAGTTGAAGATTTTCAGGAGTCAAAGCAGCTGATCGATAAGTTCTTGAACTCTGATTACACAGGATTTATCAGGACTGTCACACAAGATTTTCTCTCTGAAAATCTAGTTGAGATGATCACTCCTGAAGTAGCAAACCTTCTTGAACCAATCAAGGACAATTTGGATCACAGAATCAGAAGTGTCGTTAGAAAAATGTTGTCTACAACACCATTCACGCTTCACACTGCAAAAACTTCTACTGCAGCTCCAACCGTCCCTGAATTATCCCTCGATGACCTGCTTGCTAAGCTCTTTGACAAAGTTGCCTACAAAACCACACAGACTACTGAAGAAAAAGCACTTGTTGATGCTATGTCGGCTTACGTGTCCAAAGAGTCATGCAAAGATGCAGCTGGAAACCTGAAAAGCTCAAGAAAAGATGACGACCCTGACCCAAACTCAAAAAGCAAGAAACATAAGTCTGGAACCGGTCCCTCATCTTCTCTACAACCACGAAAGGACTCCACTCCTCCTGGAAATCAACAACACCCCTCAGCTACCGGTCAAGGTCCAACTAAAGAAGAAGAAACTTTCATGGAACCTATTGATGACTACCAGGTTCAACCTGACACCGATTACCGTGCTTCACCTATTCCCGATTCTCATGCTGGACCATCGTCACAATCCAAGGCTAAAGACAAAGATGCTACATCTAAGTCCAAGAAATCAAAGAAGAAAAGACGTCATTCATGGCTCGACAATGATGACACTCCTCAGAATGATTGGTTGACAGAAATGGTTCAAGCTCAACCTCCTCTCGAAGAAGAAGAACCCCTTCCTGGTAACACTCTACAGTTCACCCAAGTCATAATGAAGGATCTTCAGATCAACAAACTTACAAAGACGGAGCTCAGAAGAATCAATAGGGATGCACAAGAATTCCTTAAGTCCAGATCCGGAAACAAAGTGGAATACGAATATCATATGCAGAATATAGCTAGTGCAATGTTTGCCGACTTTGACTGGCTAAATCCTGAAGTAAATATCGATCTCAGTTCCAAAAATCATGTAAAACCTTACTTCACTGACTGGACCAAACCATTACCTTTGAAAGGATTTCCAGACAAACCCAAGATACCTTACAGCTTCTTCTTCAACAAAGATCTTCGTAACATCCAGCTCACCCAGGAGACATCCAAGAAGAAATATGCTTCCTCACTCACAATCTCAGTACCTGCCGCAAGATACGAAATTCCTGCCATTGAAGAGACCACTCGTATTTTCAGCAACTCCATCGTAGCTTACGACAGAGATGCTCTACATGGAATTCAACACTGGCCAGAACGTCGTCGTCTCGGTTATACCAGCAGATTAGGAGAGAAATCATTGGAAAATGTGAAGCAGAAATCTAAGATCATCGCTATCTTGGAGATTCAAGAGTCGCAACGGTTTAACTACATATTCATGCGTGAAATTGTTGTTAAACGACAAGATGAAAAGAAGTACATGTTCTCCGAAGCAGACTTTCCAGACCTTAATCTCAACGACATCGAAGAAATGTATCTCGAAAAGGTTCAAGGAAGAATGCGTGGATTCGATAGAGAAGTACAGTACAACTTCATGGCATCACTACTTCTTTACATCTGACCATTGATAGTTCAAGAAAGAGTGGAAGATCTTCAGCTTGGAGTGGAAAGTTACCAACAGAAGATCAATTTGACAAAGCCTCAATTCACATTTGATGGAATCTATCAAACGTCACAGTTTACTCTCAACCAAGAACCTTTTGGTTTCACCTACATCAACAGCAAAAAGCTACAAAGCTTCATGAGGTTCGATGAGGTACACAAATTCTGTGATGTTACACTCAAATCCGTTCGTGATGGGCTTGTCAAAAGGTTGAATGATGATCGCTGAAAGATAGCAAAGGGGGAACAACCTAGATGGAAATCCAGCTCAAGAAGACAAGTTCGTAACTTTGTCTTAAAGATTGAAGAAAGGTTATTTCGACAGGAACAGATCAGACAACTGGAAAGCTATATTGGTGCCAGACCATCATTTCCTATCAGAAACTTCGAAAGACCAGAACCTAAGTTCACTGACTTTAATGCTCCACTTCCTGACGAAGGTTGACTTGGTACATTTGGTTATTCACTTTTCAATATCAATTGTTTCATTTGATTGAATAATTTTCATTATGGCTTGTGCACACATATCAGTGTACAACCCGTTCTTGTAAAGAAAGGACCCTGAGGTACGCTTCAGTGCCTCAATCCTTATATAAGGAGCGAAGGCTTCTTACTTTTGAGTAGAGTTAATCAAACATTTTCTGATTTTCATAACTCTGCTCAAAAGACAAGTATTTCACCTCAATGAGTATTCACTTGTTGAGGGGGAGCACTTGTAAAACTCATCGTTTGAATTACAAAAGTTCTTGTTGATATCTCCCCATAAGACTCAAAAAGCATATTTTAATCAAAAGTTTATCAAAAACAACATCTCATATGCTATTTTTGAGGGGGAGAAAATTAAAAGTGATTAAAATATGAAAGTTCAAAGTTGCTTAATGTCAAATCTCATGCGAGCTAGACTCAGAATTGACCCAGGAATTGACGAAACATAAAAGTTAATAATCTCGAAAAGACTTATCCTCGACGGGTAATAACATCAAGTTAGTTATTAGAGCTAGTTGTCACCTAAAAGCTGACAATGGAACTCTTTAACTAGCCACGTAAGCGTGTCTCGAAAAGGATTTGTCATAGTAGAAATGTACTGTTTCGAGAAACTCTCTGTGGATTTGACCAGGCCGGGTAATAACTTCAAGCTAGTCTAACTAGTGATGTAAGCGTGTCTCGAATCGGTCAGGTTCACTGAAAGTGGATCAATTCAAAAAGTGCTTGTTCCTCCCGCATGTGCAAAATTTATTTAAACACTTATGAGCACATGTGAAGGGGGAGCCCTTCATAAGAAAATACAAAACTCTCAAAGTGTTAAACAAAATGTTTGATATTCACAAACACTTTGAGAGATTTTCTATCAAAGGTTTCTTGGCTATTGTCGGATATTCTTAGAGTTATAAGGTGATTAAGATAGGAAATACAGTCCTATGATCCGCCAGAGCCGGAGGGATCTACCCAAGGACATCACCATTAGTTAGAATTAGAAGTCCTTAGGTATGATACGATAAAAGGAGAAAAGAATGAAAGGGAAAGAAGGAGTTGAAGAATTAAAAAGAAAAGGTGAAAAGAAATAGCCCTCCATATGTTCCACTTTAGGGCAGACACCGGGTTCAATTCGTATGCTACTGGTTGTTGCTAAGGCGACACCGGTATTGAAGATAAAGTCGTCATGGACCCAGTGACGCAATGCACTAAACCTTCTTAACCACTCAAGTTCTCTTAAAAGAGCTTGTTTCATTCTCACGGGGAACCGGTGTAATCTATCAACTTATCTCTTAGAGATGGTTGATATTGAAGCAGGAGACCCCTCCCTAGTCTCCGCATAGGAAACCTATGTGTGCACTTTTCGAGTCTAGAGCCATGAGATACATTAAAGATCTCTTAGGAACACTTAGTATTTCTACAACTGGTGTTCTACATCAATGGACACTAGCTGTAAATTATCGAGTCCTTCGTAGATCTTAGCAATCTGCCGAGAACGTTTATCAGAGAATTTACATAAGTATTTCTCAATGATTGAATGGAAATCCTGCCAGGGTCAACATCAAACAGCCCTGACAGCAGGTCACTTCGGTAACTCCTTGCGGGTTACGCTTAGTATTTGCGGTGGTTTCTTAGCGGTCTACAGTCGTGGAGTGATCCCCAGCGACTCACCCAGTCATTGAGCTACCTAGTAGGTCTCGTAAGCTTCTTCGGGAGTATCTGACATGGGAACGGCCTTGATAAGGGTTAGAAGGAGTCTTCACAATATGCTGTTGACGATCTCTAATTCCTTATTTGTAAGTACCGGATGTTTTATTGCTAACTGTTTACATGCAGGGTTACATCATCTCCATGGCGACGGATTCCACATGCTCATACATGCATCTTGAAGTCATCAAAAGCTCCCTCAAAGATCAAAGCAACACAAAGTTCTAAGAAAGATTCTATGCCAAAAAGAAGAATCTACAAAGTATAAAAACTAAAGATCTTAAGTGAAAGAAAGGGACTACGTGCATGTATAAGTCAGAATTCAAAGATGTATGAACATGTTGGAATGGCGGACTACCACCACAGACGCGGAAGTGACGAAAGGCAGACAACTTCATAACTTGATCGCTATCGCAACAACGATGAACAAAGCACAAAGAACGATGAATGATTATTATCTCATGAATATTGAAAGACATCTAAAGCTATAAAAGTCAAAGATGAAGAAATGACAAAGACGTCAAGCAACCGTGATGACCGACCCTTAGGGGGAGATTGTTGGGATCATAGTTTTTACCATTTTATCAAGTCCCGGTCATTTGTAATAATAGGTTGCTTAAGTTACTACTTACTTTCATTTATGTTATGTTATAAGTTTTATAGGCTTAAGCTATTGAGTCCATGGGCCATAAAGCCCATACGAAATCTAAGTAGGGAGGACTAGGAGTGTTGCCCTAGCTCCTCACCTATATATAGGAGTCTTAGGCCATTGTAAAACTTGGTTGTTTATTTGAAATCATAAGGAAACTCTTGCTCTTTTCATTCTCTTATTCAAATATTCATCCCATCCTTATATCTATCTCATTCTTGTTTGTGTGAAATCAATATGGTGACCTAACACTTAGCAACCATGTAATCAATTAGATAGTTAACTTAGGGTTTAACAAATAACAATAATGCACTAAAAATGAGTGCATACACGGAAGGCTAAGGCGATTTGGGTGTACATTTAAGTGGGGTGTAACAAATTCTTCCTTTAAGTAATATGCTTAAAGTTAGAAATGAGAAGATAGGCTCGGAGGGGTGTACTAGGGGTTTCGTGTACTAAAAATGAGTACAACGCTAAGGTGTGGGAAAAATTAGTTGACTTAACTAGCCAAGTAATATGACTTAAATGGTCAGGTAATTATAATACGGGTTACACAAGGGTGATCCTATTGCCTCTTATCATGTAGTAAATTCTACTACACGAATGTAGTCTCACTAGCGGTCTCGGGATGCATCACTAACGCAAGTTCTAGAATCTAAATGCTACTGGTACACTCATAAGCACTAATAGTAAATGCTTTTCCTATCAAATCTAAAGGCGAACCTCACATATTTGGGTGGAAAATTTTTCTGAAAGTACGGTTATGTGCTAGTCATACAATCTCCTATCCATGAGACGCTTGCTATGGCTAAAGTTTCACTCCTTAATGTTGTAAAAAAATTTAAATTTGGCGCTAAAATTGCACTAACAAGTATTTCTCATAGTTTTATTACACATCTACCATTAAACAAACAAAATCAAGCGAAAGTGTATTTGTAAGGTATCATCATTTTACCCTCCCCTTACACTTAAGATGAACATTGTCCCCAATGTTCAAGTAAAGAATGTAAAAGTGAAATAAGTAAAACAAATGAAATCAAATACTCCCCTGATTCGCTCGGTATGGATAATAAGGTGGCCAGGTTAAATCTTCCTCCAAGAAAATGAACAATCAAAGCTTCCCTTCCAGAATATAAATCATCTTCTTGTCATACATAACCTGTAAATCCTGAGAAAACAAACAAAGCAACCTCGCATAAAATCGGCGGCAATCTACATAAGTTACTAAATCCTAGAAAACAAAATAAGATATAATGCTTGTGGAATGAAGTTTGCAGATTTCCTGGAGATTATAAAACTTAATAATTCAGCAAAAACTTTAAAACTCCGTTAGAAAAACAAAACTGGTAAAATTTCCAGATTTTTACACGTGACGCCGTCAGGAATTAATTCCTGACGCCGTCAGAAGTGACCTGCAGAAATCTTTACGTTAAGTTTTCGGAAAATTTCTGGAAAAAACTTATGTCCTACTTCCTGGAAATCCTGCAAAACATCATTATGACTCGATACAAGCATTTGACTCTAACAAGTACTAATACACATGTCCATTTAATATTGTTGTGGTTCATGCTCAATTTCGTTCTTATAAACAAATTTGGATCTCCCTTACACTTATCTTTTGCAAAATACCTTTATATGCAATTAAGACGAAGTTAAAAACAAAATAAAGCATTTTCATAATTTACTTTGAAACATGATCCACAAACAATAAAAATAAAGCATGCATACGGAAACAAATAAAATCAAACAAACAAACAAACAAACAAATAAAGATTGGGTTGCCTCCCAATAAGCGCTTGTTTTTGTTCGAGTCACGAGCCTGACTCTACCCTTATTTAACGGAAATAGGAGAGGTTTTCCCTACACTTAGGATTACATGCGGGTGGAAGTAGCGATACACACCCGTAGGGTGGAAATATGCCACGTGAGGAAAGAGTGGTGGATGAATTATATGCTCAAACGGGTGTGCTCCTATCATCATAACCTTACCTAATTCAATCGGGTTAATGGGTGGATTAAGATTTTCTCTCAGAAATGGATCATTTTCTATCAACTTCAAGAGACTACTAGTTGGGGATCCATCTTGACCTAATAGACCCGGTTTAAACACATAATGTTTCTTGTGATCAATCATAAATGGGTGATGTAAGCATGTAAGGTCATTTTCCGCTCCTATATTGGCTTCCTCTCTACAAGGCTTAGAGTCTACTACCTTTATCCTAAGACTACCCGGACTACATGGGTTGATGGGTGGGTCAGAACCTATTTCAATTCCTAAATTCACATCTAACAATGGAAGCTTAGGTAATGGTTTTGCTTGAGGCTCCGGTTCATCAAAATTAGGAACTTCCTTAGAACTAAGAGTAAGGTTATCATTACAAGTATTCAAACCTATATCCTCTAGTGGTGCTTGGTCCAAGGGGTCTACCTCAATTGGGGTTCCTATAGTCTCTTCTACATCTTCCGGGTAAGTCATGGGCGGTGTGTACGCATCAAATGATGGTAGGACTTGTGGGGTACTTACTGGGCTTGGGTTTTCTACTATCTCTTCCATCACATCAATATCACCTATGTGTTCACCTTGTATTATGGTAGTGCCTAACCACGACATGCAACTAGGTGGCTCGACTCTAATCTTTTTATCCCCAAGCAAACTTTTCGATTGAGCCTTCCATATTGAAAATAGGTCTACGCTTACGTTTCTTGGGTCCCCTGTTCCACTTCTGTATTGGGCGTGAATCTTAAAGTTTTCCCACGCGTCTTTAACATCATATTCCCAAAACTCCCCATCTGTTACATAGTCAAGCCTCTTTTGGGTTTCGTAGTCGATACGAGTGTACAATAATTGAAGTAGAGGCAATAAATCAAGACCATGGTGAAGGACTTTTTGTAGTAAGTATTTGAAACGAGTCCATGCAACGGGAAAAGATTCATCATGACGTTATCGAAACATCAAGATGTCATTTTGAAGTGGAAAGGGTAGATTTTGTAGTGGATTTGGTCGATTGGATGAAAAACTTGGCGGATTCGCGTTCTCCATAGTGGTGAATGGAAGAGTCAATGGAAATGTATTTACGAACAAAGACACAAAGAAAAAGATAGACTAAAGAAAACCGATAAAAATAAAAATAAAAATCTTACTAGAAAAGAATCTAGCAAGTAGACCTAATAAAAAGAGATTCTAACCTAGACAATAACTATTTCCCCGGCAACGGCGCCAAAAACTTGATACGTGGGGATCGCACCAGGCTTTACCTCTCGAGGGATCTCGAGAAGCTCATAACCCCCACCAGGCAGTGTACCTGATCGTTGTAGTATAGTATAGTGACAAGTGCCGGGGGATTGATCGTTCAGCTAGGAATAGTGTCGCTAGGATTAGAAAACCTAATTACTAGTTCTACAGATGAGAGATAATTCTTTTTGTATTTTTATATTTATATGAAAGCAAATTAAAATCTCGGGTTTTAAGGATATGGGCAGAATTAGTTTCTAGTCAACTAACCCAATACTAAGATGCAATCAAAATAAAACACTAGAAATGAAAATAAAACTAAATTAAACTAAGGTTGTGAGCAATAAGTGGAGAAATTGTGTTTACTTAGATTTCACTACTCCCTAGATATCTTTTACACGTTAATTACTTGTTATAGTTGCGTGGATGACGGATTGTATTCCTTAATACCATTCATGGGGTGGCGTACTTAACTCCCCAATCCTATGAGTGCCTACTTCACTCCTATGTCGAGCCGGCTAAGAAGCTCCTAACATGGGATCATTAGAATTTACTCATGCATTAAATACAACCAATAAAACCTAGTACAGATCGGTTCATGTTTCCTAAGACGTTCAAGCATGTTACCATTTGGAGATCTGCCAGTTTTCTTAAGCCTAACATTGAAATCATTCATCCAATACAACCATAAACAAGTAATCAACACGTAATCAACATCTAGGTTTCATTAGATCTAAGCAAACACAAGATAAATCTAGCCTAGCATGGTGGAATTAAGACAAGCACAAGATATAGACAACCAACACATAGACATATTGATTGAATTAAAAGAACACTTATCTCAGTAGCACATGCAAGCATTCAAGGGCTGAAAACCCTTGAAAAACCTGTAAAATTCGTATATGGTTCGGCCTTAGGGTTTCTCCAAACTTGTTCCTTTTTTATGAATGAAAATTAGAAAACTATATATAGGAAATAGAGGTTGACGGCGTCAAGAACAATCTTGTGACGCCGTCATCTCGCCACCAAAATAAACTTCGGACTGCCTTGATCTACATTTGACGCCGTCATGTTATACACTTTTCCAGGCCATCACGTATTTAACTCTTGACGCTCTACCTTGTGACGCCGTCATTTCTGTACTGGGTCGTCATGAAATTTACTCTTGACGCCGTCATCTTCTTACACTTGACGCCATCAAACACTGTTCCTAGCTTGGAAAATTAAGTCTTTGGCGTTTTCTTCACTTTTATGCTCCAAAAACGTCCGAATTGCTTCCTTTTCTAGATTTCACTCCCAAAGTACCTAAAATCACAAAAGGAACGATTTAGGGCAATATTTGATCAAATAAATTCAATTCCGGGCTTAAATGACCCCCTAAAAGTGGTTCATTTTTTGCCTCATCACGAACACTTAAGGACTATTTTGGAGTTACTTAAGAAAGAAAATTTGTACACCAAGTTTTCCAAATGTGATTTTTGGATTTCTACCGTTCAATTTTTAGGCCATATCATCAACAACCAAGGTATCCATGTAGATCCCGCGAAGATAGAAGCAGTTAAAGGTTGGACGTCACCCACCACCCCAACCGAAATTCGTCAATTTTTAGGTCTCGCTGGTTACTAACGGAGATTTATAGAAGGTTTCTCAAAGATTGCAAAACCTTTGACGGAACTAACCCAGAAGAACAAGAAGTATATCTGGGAAGAAAAGCAAGAGTCGGCATTTCAACTGTTGAAACAAAAGCTTTGTGAAGCACCAATATTAGCATTACCGGAAGGAAATGATGACTTTGTAGTGTAATGTGACGCATCTCATCATGGTTTAGGTGCGGTACTAATGCAAAGAGACAAAGTCATAGCTTATGCTTCACGACAGCTAAAGAAGAATGAAGAAAATTATACCACTCATGATCTAGAATTAGGAGTAGTAGTTTTTGCTCTTAAGATATGGAGACATTACCTATACGGTACAAAGTGTACGGTTTTCACCGATCACAAGAGTCTTCAACATATATTGGATCAGAAGGAGCTGAACATGAGACAACGAAGATGGTTAGAATTACTCAATGACTACGACTGTGAAATTCGTTACCACCCTGGTAAAGCAAATGTAGTAGCCGATGCGTTGAGTAGAAAAGATAGAATTAAACCTCTTAGAGTTCGATCTCTAGGAATGACAATTCATTCGCCACTTCCAGCTCAAATCATCAAAGCTCAAACAGAAGCTCTACAAGAAGAAAATCGGCAATATGAGAAAATTGACAGAAGGTCAAACCCTGAAGATCAGGTTGACAGAATGCCAAATAATGAAAAAGAATTTGTGAAAAGAAATGATGGAATGTTATGTTTTAAGGAAAGATATTGGATTCCTTTATTTGGAGGTATTCGAGACCTTATCATGCATGAATCTCATAAATCCAAATATTCTATTCATCCCGGTTCCAATAAGATGTACCAAGATCTTAAGAAAAATTATTGGTGGCCAAATATGAAAGCTGATATCGCAGAGTATGTTGGTAAATGTTTAACATGTTCTAGAGTAAAGGCAGAGACTCAGAAACCATCAGGATTACTCGTGCAACCAGAAATTCCGGTCTAGAAATGGGAACGAATCACCATGGATTTTATTACCAAATTACCAAGGACTTCGACCGGATTAGACACAATCTGGGTTATCATAGATCGATTAACCAAGTCTGCACATTTTCTACCAATCAAGGAAACTGACGAGATGGAAACACTCGCTCAGTTGTATTTTAAGGAAATTGTGATTAGACATGGGGTTCCAATATCTATTATTTCTGATAGAGATAGCTGATTCACCTCAAGATTTTGGGAGTCTCTACAGAAATCTCTTGGTACTCGGTTAGATATGAGCACCGCTTATCATCGGCAAACCGATGGACAAAGTGAAAGAACAATCCAAACCTTGGAAGATATGCTTCGAGCATGTGTGATTGATTTCGGAAAAGGTTGGGATAAACACTTGCCATTAGTTGAATTTTCTTACAATAACAGCTATCATGCCAGCATAAAGGCTGCACCTTTTGAGGCACTTTACGGAAGGAGGTGCAGATCACCAGTCTATTGGACAGAAGTTGGTGATATGCAACTCACCGGACCAGAGCTAATACATGACACGACTGAGAAGATTTTCCAAATCAAGCAACGCTTGCAAGCTGCTCGTGACAGACAGAAGAGTTATGCTGATGTCAGGAGAAAGCCTATGGAATTTCAAGTAGGAGACAAAGTCATGTTGAAAGTCTCGCCCTGGAAGGGAATGATCCATTTTGGAAGACGTGGAAAGTTAAATCCGAGGTATATTGGACCTTTCGAAATTCTGGAGAGAATTGGTCCAGTTGCTTATAAGTTAGAACTTCCGGAAGAACTCAGTAGGGTACATCCTACGTTTCACGTATCACAACTCAAGAAATGTTTGTCTGACGAAACTCTCGTCATTCCACTAAAAGAGATTAGATTGGATGACAAACTAGTGTTCACAGAAGAGCCTGTGGAAATAATGGATAGAGAAATAAAACAACTCAAACAGAATCGTATCCCCATTGTAAAGGTTAGATGGGACTCAAAGCGAGGACCAACTTACACATGGGAAAGAGAAGATAGATTCCGTGAGAAATATCCACATTTGTTTTCATAGAACGCACTTGTTAGATTTCTTAAAATCGAATTTCGGGACGAAATTCAGAATGACAAGTGGGTAATGTAGAACCCTGTAAAAATTTCTTGTAATTAATCGTTAATAAATAAATAATCCTTCGTTATCGTTACTAATTCCCATTTTTTCGGAAAAATTTGAAACTTTTCTTATTATATTATTTTGACGATTATCACAAAATAATATAATTCACGAAATGACGAATTAATCCTCGACACGTTACTCGAATCCTAAACTTTTCATTTAATCCTAATTATATTTCCTAAATATAATTAAAATTTCTAATTACACTTAATTAACCAAACGGACCCTTAATTACTCCAGCCCAACACCCTCGTTTACTATTCACAAGCCCAACAACAAAAGCCCAACTTCCAAATCTTTAATATTTCATACGATCGACTAGCTTCAAGCCCTCCCAAAACACCTCGTTTAATCTCGTTTCTTACACACGACCCCCCAATATTTTTACACCATCTCGTTCATCACCTAGCCAAATAATAGTGTGTCAAATCCCAAGTACATTGGACGACGTTTGATACGTTTTTAAATGGCAAAGTGTTTGACATGTACTCGACCCAATCAAATTCATAACTTATTCAAAACTTAACCGTTTTAATTCTCGTTTGTTCCTACGTGTTCCTAATAATATTTCTAAGATGATTCTATGTTCAAATGTTGAAGATGATCAGTTATATGCAAGTAGTATACGATTTGGTAAATCGTATACATTGAAATATTGTTGGTCGTCATGCATATGATTCACCAAGACATCCTCCTCAATTCGTGCACTCACAAACCATTGTATAGCAATATAAAAATCACCCTAGCCTAGGTTTTACTGACAAAGAATAGTGCATGAAGGTTTCATAGAAATATTTCACTTATATGTGTTATGTTTTGAAACCGTATATAACATACATGCATGCACTTTCTCTTTACCATTCTCATACTCTTTCACATATTCAATTCGTCCTAAAAACTACTCCTACAACTCAAAAGTCATTTGCTATATTGTTTGGAAGCAAGAAAAGGGATATCGGGTTTGAATTATATGTATAACGTTTGGGTTATACATTGAAACGTGATATTTCTTGTGTTCCATCCATTCTCTCTCGACTCTCTACCACCTCTAAGGTGTTGTAAGTCATTTTTACTCGTTTCCATTCAAGCTCACACGTTAAATTCATTTCATGCACTTTGTTTTATAGTTGTACGATCGTATATCATTTTACACATATGTTTCACGTATATATTGTCATGTATAACACTAAACGTGACTAGCCTCTATCTTGGAAGGCCTAGGAGTCACGTAGCACACCAAGTTCACTTTAGTTTTAACGTTACATGCATTTCACGAACCTATTTTGAATCATGTCCATCATATAAAAATTTAGTAAAATACTTAGTAATATTTCTAAGTTTTTCAAAATATATAATCGGTTCACACAAGCTACAAACCATACGTATAACTTTAAATTTCACTTAACAAGAGTACTATATTATTTCACGACTCCATAGACCACCTAGAAGATTATAAATTTCATTCATACAACTTGTAAAAATACTCACGTTTTGACACCTAAATCGAGCCATTTTGGATCGACAAGAACCAGGTTTTCAAAATTCAAAACTTATATAAAAAAAAAACTTTATATTTATCGCTTGAGCTTAATCTAAGCCCAATAAGAAATTAAGATCCGTAAGCCCACTGGGCCTATATGAAATGTTTTTAGAATCATAAAAATAGTACAAGGCCAAGCCCAAAACATTTTCCATGCCCTCGCCTCCAAAAATCTTAACGGGCCTTATATTGAATCGTTCCAAGCCCATAAGCTAAAAAAATAAGCTTTTCAACAAATAAGTTGTTAAAATAAGCTTAATATTGACTTAATAAGCCTCGGAAAATTTTAGAAAATTTTTATAATTATTTTTGTAGTTTTGTACTAAAAATGTAACGCGACGACACCTAGAGGGACTAAAAGTGTAAATATTGAAAAGAAATGACTAAACCTGTAAAAACAGAAACTTAAGGGTAAAAATTGATGAAAGATAATATTCTAAGCTTAGTATTGATTATTGGACAAATTAGAGGACTATAGTTGAAATTATTTATAAAAAGGACTAACGATGTAACGCAAACGTCGTTAGAATAAAAATGGTAAAAATTGGAAAAAGGACAAGGACTAAACATAATCTATGTATCATTCTTATTTATTTTCTATTTTCATAAATATATTTCATATGCATTTAAACTTCATTTTTATTTTTATATATATTATTTAACGTAATGTTAATAATATATATATAACGATATTTCAAAAGTTAATATTTTACTTACGATTAAAAAGGTAAAACTTCGATGGATAATTTAAATAACATATTTTGTCATATCATGCATATCACAAGAATTACACTGCACATCACCTATTCGTCATAACGAATAATTATTATTCGTTATTCGTTTGTATTTACCAAATAGTATTTGGTCAAATTCTCAGATAAATTTATTTATCAGGTTGTGTTTTGAAGCTGTTATCATAAATTCGTCCGACTTTATTTTCTTCATTTTCAGTATCAATCAAGGTGAGTCAGCCTCACATTTACTTATTTTCAAACTCCGTGAGGGGGATACATGTTATAAACAGATCGCAAGTAATTTTATGTATGCTTCCTGACTTGATATATGCCTAAGTTAGCTATTGCCAAAAGACCCTTGATCATGAGCCATTAATCACTGCTATGTGAACGCGAATATAATGAATAGATCTATTTAAGGTTTGACAGCCTATCCCATTAATACTTGACGGAAATGCCATTATGCATGTGGCTAGTTGTATTAGTCGTGATAATTATATTTGAGTAAAAATAGGAATTGGCAAATCACCTATTACACGAGGGCAAAATTATCATTGATTTGATAAACACCTCCGTTTTTACGGTATTTGTTAACGTTTTGCGTGTCATGAGACTTAGAGCAATATATAAACTGCAGTATCAATATTTTCAAACTGGTTGTATATCCAATACAATCTTACTTGTGTATCAAAATGATTACTAAATTCAAACTCTATGATATCACTCAACATTTTTGTTGACTTTTAAGCATGTATCTCAGGTATTTAGCAGAGGAAGCAAGCATAGAACGGGCGGCAAAAACTTCAAAACTTATCTACTTTATTTCAATAATGGTGTAAAATAAAAGATGTTTGATTTAGTTCAAAACATCAACACTTTTATATAATACTCTGATAAGGACCTATTGTAATTGAATTTTCATAAATGAATTTATGTTTTAAAACGTCTCTTACGAGCCGTTTTCTATCACTAAAACTTCGATCCTCACCGTAACACCCTAATTACTTTTCCGCTGCCGCATTTCAAATTAGGGGGTGTTACAGATAATGTGCTACCTTTATTTTTTGAATTCCTCATTTACCTTGGAAACCTTCAATAACAGTTAGTGTAAGGGGTGTTTGGTTGAGGCTAATTTCTCATGATTGAGCCTGTTTCAGTGGTGGTATTTGGATAGGACATGTCACCTTAGGCTCATATAACTCTGGAAAAGCATAAAAACATGGGGTAGTTCAGCAAAAAGTAAAAAACACTTGTAATCTCTATTTGTTGGTTAACTGTTAAAATTCAAGATACTGTTTTCATCATACAAGCTCAATAATTGCTAATCTAGCTTAATTACATCTCTCATTAACCTAATATTACATAATCAGTAGGTAACTTAGGATCAAAGTTCAAATTAGTCAACTTGTTAGGTAATTTAAAAAAGTCAAAGTTTGTAGTTGACAGTTTTTGAATAAACTTGTTGATTTTCTCTAGGAGTTAATCTTAGGATTCAAGACTTGTGCTTTTAGGATCATATTATTTTGTTGCTTATCTTCTTTATAGTATTTTTGTTTATTTTTATTAAGTTGGTTTAACTGCTTATGTCATGGCTTCTTATTAGTACTTTTTCACAACTCTGCCCTGTGCACAGGCTTTGTAGCCATTTTCATAAGCTCTCAAAAAGCTTTCCAGTGGACTTAAGCTTGTGTGTTTTGGAATTTTGAAAACCCCACCCACCATTCTCAAAATTCCTGGGCTCATTTAGTGATTTAAAGCTTATTTCATAGGGCTGCTAGCAGCTTTTCATTCTGTCCATTTCTCAGCATACAATGATAACACAGTGTATTTGGCATATTTCATAAGCTCTCCATAAGTTCATCTGTGGGCCCCACCCAAAGAGCATACATTCTGTCCATTTCTCAGCATACATTGATATCTAGTGCCCATCCCATGTTGCTTTAGCTTCATTATAAGCCATCTAACCTGTTCTCACCTTAATCTATCCCTGGTTCTATCTTGGCAGCTTATTTTAAGCTTTTCCTAAGCTTGTTTGACCAAAGTCAAACTGTTTGGCCAATAAGCACTCTTGAGTGCTTATTCTTGAGAACCAAAAGTTTTGTTTTCACAAAAGTTTCTTAATTTTGGTTATAAGCTAGTTTTGAAAAAAGAAAATCCAGAAAAATTAAGCTATAGTTTCTATTTAATATTAATTATCGTTTTAAATTTTCCTTTTTAGCTTTTTATTAAGTAATTTGCATTTTTATATTTTTCTTAATTTTCATTTAGGTTAAATTATTTTTAGTAATTTTTCCAGAATTTTATCTTGTCATTTAATAATTATTAGATTTAATATTAGTTTTATTAATTATTAATTAATATTCATGTATTAAATAGTAAAATTAGTTTTTATTAAGCACACCCTAGTTTTTATAATTTTCCTAGCTTTTATATGTTACAAAATAATTTTAGGAATTTTTCTAGAATTTCTACTGTTCATTTTCTATTTTTTTAAATTTAATTAGTTTAATTGGTAATTAATTAATAATTAGGATAATAATTAGTAAAATAGTTTAAAAATACATAAAACCAACTTTTTATATTTTTTAGGATTCCTGTGATGGTTAATTAGATTTATAAATTTTTTTATAATTTTCTAAGTCATTTAAGTATTATTAGTAATTTAAAATTAGCTAATTATTTTAATTAAATATAATTAGTAATTAATTAATGTAAAAATCACAAAAGGTTTGTAAAAAAGTCATTTTCACCCCCTGAAAGTTTTCAGATTTCAGTTTTCACTTTTTATTTTGTACGTTCACGTAAATTTAAATTGAACGTACGCGTTTTAGGTTTTAAACGTTTCTGGGTTTTCCAATTTTACAGTTTTGTTAAAATAGCTTGTTTAAGCTATTTCTTTGTATAAATCAGTAGTATAATCATTCACAACCCCTTTCTGTCCAAATTCACCCGATCACAAACCCGTTTGGATACCATCCACACCTCGTCGGGACATAACGACCTGGTGATACCCTGTATTACCCGGAAGCATTGGTCTAGGATGTTTGACTATATTGACCACACCTGTGGTTGACTTTAGTTGACTGCTTTTGCACCAATCAAATTTTGGCGCCGCTGCCGGGGAAGTTGTGCGCGTTATTCTAAACGGTTTTGCAGATTAGTGAATCTGGATATACACTCTTTGTATATTTACCATCCTTGTTCATATTTTCTTATCATATAAAAACAAAACAGTTCGCGAAAACATTTTAAAATCAGTTTTCAACGAACACGAAAACCCAAAAAAAATTTCTTTCTTATTTGTACAAAATGTTTTCCAAAAACTCCAAAAATATTCACTTTTACCCTCTCACATCTTTGATTCTTCATCCCTACCCCTCTATGAACCTTTGATTCTTTCCTATGTCGTATCCATACCATTTTGGTTGCCAATGGTGTGGTGGTCCTCATAATGGTGGGAATTGTCCCGGCTGTAGCATGGTAGAGTCAGGAGATGCGACTGTCTATAACCAAGCTCCCTATCCTTACCATGACACATCTTATACATTCTACCAGCCACCACACCATGAGATACCGACATATTCGTGTGAGTATTATGGAGGTCCTCACCAAGGATTTGAGTGTCAATCCGTAAACACGTTTGTCTATGAACAGTTTCCTGATAACACTCAGAATTTTGGAAATGACCAATATTCATGTTATTCACCAAACCAGTCACAAAAATCATATTGTTGTGAGTATTGTGGAGGTCCACACTCTAGCTCGGATTGTCAAACAAGGAATCCATTTCCTTGTAAGAATTACGACTATTCGTTTTCACACCCACCTCCACAATACCAAATGATCCAAGCAACTCCTCATGATACTGAGCAAGACCTTTTACTAAAGGCTCTTAAGATATTGAAAGAACTTAAGGAGGAGTTGGTTACTACATCGTTTCAAGACTCTCGTGAGAAATCTATGGCAGAATTACTTGCTGAAGAACGAGAGGCTAGAAACAAAAAGAGTATGGAGGAATTACTTGTCGAAGAACAAGCAGCTATAACACGTGCCAAATTTCGTAAAGCTGCTCTTCTCGATTGTGATGATGATAGTGATAATGAAGATATCCTTGATATCCTTCAATTTTATAAGGGTTCTTCAGATTCATCAGTTGTAATTCCTTCCCTGGAAAAGCAGGGAGAAAATAATGTGACGGAGAAATTACTAGCAGAAGATCAAATGGAACTTGTACAATCCATGAATGCTAGCTCCTCTCAACTCCCTCAGTCTGTTGTTATCACACCCGAAGTTCACACTCACTCTCTAAACATGGGGGATGAGCATCTTAGCACTGTTCCTGATAAGGACTCAGACGAATTAATAAAGTCTAGTGTTGTGAGCCTTGTCCCAATCCCGAGAGAGTCACAGGGGACTTTTGATCAAGTGTGTGATATTCCTTCCCCCCTAATAATCCAAATGATCAAATTGAGAATGTCTCTGATTCCAGTGATGATTGTTTATCCTATGGAGACATTGAGTATGTTGATGCATCCCTTTCTCACTATAATGTTGACTTTCTTCTCGAGGAGTTCGCCGATGAACTCACTCACACCAATCCACTTCCATCGGGAGGTGATGATGATCTCTTTGATTTCAAAGATGATCTGGAAGAAGTCGAAGCATTCCTTGCCCTAGATAGTTCAACTTCGTATGAAGTTGATGATAACTATCTTGATTCTGAGGGGGATATTCTTTTCCTAGAAAGCTTATTGAATGATGATCCATCACTCAATTCCTATCTCAACACCAAGCTTAGTGATTCACACACTGATGAAAATTCTTTATCTTATGGAGACATCAGTGATGTTGATGAAATACCTTCTGAGCTCATCATTGATCACCTTATCATGACTCCTCCGGAGTATGATGGCAAGAAACATCATGATCGGGGGGAAAGATTCTCAATCATGAGAATTTGTATTTCTATGACAAATTATCCCACCCTCCCACCCGGGATGTTTTCTAACCCTAAGAGCTTAACCGACAAAATCCAAATTCAGGAAACTAAACCTGATCTTGAGGATGAGCATCTTGTCATGATTGTTCTCATGACATTCTCGATGACTTCCTCTCTTCTTCACTTCTTCGGGAATGAAGACACTATCTTTGACCCCGACATCTCCATTTACCATTCTTTTGAGCCGGGTACTTATCCCATCGGTGTGGAACTTTCACGTGCTTCAAATGTTTGTCCAAACATCTTGAATGAAAGTCTGATGGAGATTGTTTCTTCCACATCTTGCTTCCCCAAGAACAAATGAATTTGGGGTCGAGTCAAGCTAGCGACTCGGTAAACAAAAACAGTAGCATGTATATGGGGTTTTCACCCTAAGTGTGGGGGCGTTGCCCCTGCTGTCGTTACCATATGTATATATATCAATAAATAAAACAAAGTGAAAAATTGTGTTTCCACATTTAGCTTGTAATGTTGCCCTTTTACGTTCAAAGAGTCGGCATAATAGCCGGGACTTTGAATATTGAGGACAATATTCAATTCTAAGTGTGGGGGGGAAATTCTAGCGAATTTCATCACATTTTACCTTCTAGTACCCCCGTTTTTGGCCAAAATTTTAAAAAAAAAATCACTTTATTTCAAAAAAAAATTGTGGTTATCAGTCCGCCATGTCTAAACGACAAAAGGATTGGCTAATCCAGGAGCAAATGGCTCTTGGTAAAGATATATCAAATCCGTTGATGGCTGACAATTTGCCCAAAATTGTATGGTATTCAACTCTCCCTATCCTAAAAAGTAAAAGAGTTGGCTAGCCCGCAAGATTATGGCTTGTGGTAAAGGCAGTGGAAAACCATAATTGGTAATCAAATCACCAAGATGTTGACTGTGTGCATCAAGAGTTGGCTAGTCCAGAAGCAAACGGCTTCTGGTAAAGACAAATCAAATCCGTTTACAGCTGGTGGTTTGCTCAAAATCACATGGTTATCAGTGTACCATAGTTCTTACTTGAACTGAAACATTTAGCTACTTCAGAAGTAATGGCTTTTGGTAAAGAGATTCAAATCGATTAAGTTTTCTCAAATGATTGCTAGGGACTAGCAGTAGTTTAGTGTGGAGGATTGATGAGTGCTCAACACTCATCATTTTTGGTCAAATCTGAGCTGCAAAACATTTAAAAACACTCAAAAATGCATCAAAATAGTGAAAATATTCCAAAATTGTGTTTTATATGTTTTAGATGCAAAATGAGTAAAAACAGATGAAAAACGAACAAAGTTTGCATAATTGGCAGTTTCAGTCCCCCAACTTTCAAAAATTGGCAAAAATAGTCCCTGAGCACCTATTTTAAAAGAAAAGTCACCAAAGGTCCTTTTGAAATCATAAGTTGTCATATTTAGTCCTTTGGTGAAAAATTTCAAAAGTTTTGAGAATTTACAATTTTGGTCCCTAGAGTTTCAATTTTGTCAGATTTGGTCCCTGGGAAATATTTTTGGATGAAAAAGTCAACAAAGGTCTTTGGAAAATCAAAAGTTGGCAGAAATGGTCCTTGGATGCAAAGTTTGGTGAAATTGCAAGTTTAGTCCCTGGATTTTGGAAATTGGCAATTTTGGTCTCCGGGTATTTCATTGTGGAAAAAAAACATTAAAGGTCCTTGTACTATTCATTTATGGCAGAAATTACCCTTGAATCAGGTTTGGAAAATGAACAATTTCAGCCCTTGCATTTTCAGTCTTACATGAATGGTCCTTGTGATTTTGAAACTTAAACATCCAAATACCAAATCTAATACATCCACAAACCCAATCCACCCTAATCCACCCAAGCCCAGTCCATCAAATACCCTAGCCCAACTCCCTACCCCGTTTGATATCAGTCAAACGGTCAAACCAGTCAAACCCAGGTCAACCCTCACCTTCTCCCTCTCCCACTTGGCCTGCAAACACCCTGCACACTCAACCCCCCTCCTCACCTCTTCTACTATTACCCATCCTTTGTCCCCCCAACTTGCTAATACCTCCAAACACCAATTAATACCCTTGAATCCCTCCAAGCTAACCCCTAACTACCAAAATAAACTTTCCCGCCAAAAATGGTTCCAACGGCCAAGATCAAATTGAGCTCATCCAATGGCTCTGAATGAAGTGGGAAAGTCAAGAAAGGACCCCAGGGCTTATTTAAGTCAAGGAAAATGAAGAATGGAGCATTAGTTAGTTAGCTGTAGTGTAGCCTAGTATAACAGTGACGAATTAGTGTAAATTTGATTTATAATTGTAATTTCTAGCTTAAAAGAGTTATAATCTATAATTTCAGTGTATTTGAAACCTATTTCATCTATCAATTTCAAGTTTTCAAGTCCTTTTCAGTTTATGCAATTTCTAAGTAAAAATCTCAATTGTACTTGTAGTGGTTAAAATTTGTTAGACAGTGTTCATTTAAGCTCATTTTAGCTTATATATAAGATTTCTTAAGTTCCTGACTCATGCAAATCAGTTTCTATTCATAAAAGCAAAAATAACAAAAATCATAGAAAATTGTTCATAATTACAAAAGTCAGTTTGGAGATTGATTGAAGCTTGGTTCAAGGGTGATCTTGGGTTGCAGAAGCTCTAATACCTCAAAGGATGTGTTAGGTTGGTTAATTTAATCTTGGATCTCAGTTCTTTGCATTGGACAATTTGTAAGCAACTTTGTATGAATTTTTCTTGAAATTGCAAATTTGAGTTGTTGTTATTTCTTGTTGATTACTGTTCAATTATGCTTGTTTGCTGATAATATAAGATAATGTGCTACCTTTATTGTTTGAATTCCTCATTTACCTTGGAAACCTTCAATAACAGTTAGTGTAAGGGGTGTTTGGTTAAGGCTAATTTCCCATGATTGAGCCTGTTTCAGTGGTGGTATTTGGATAGGACATGTCACCTTAGGCTCATATAACTCTGTAAAAGCATAAAAACATGGGGTAGTTCAGCAAAAAGTAAAAAACACTTGTAATCTCTATTTGTTGGTTAACTGTTAAAATTCAAGATACTGTTTTCATCATACAAGCTCAATAATTGCTAATCTAGCTTAATTACATCTCTCATTAACCTAATATTACATAATCAGTAGGTAACTTAGGATCAAAGTTCAAATTAGTCAACTTGTTAGGTAATTTAAAAAAGTCAAAGTTTGTAGTTGACAGTTTTTGAATAAACTTGTTGATTTTCCTCTAGGACTTAATCTTAGGATTCAAGACTTGTGCTTTTAGGATCATATTATTTTGTTGCTTATATTCTTTATAGTATTTTTGTTTATTTTTATTAAGTTGGTTTAACTACTTATGTCATGGCTTCTTATTAGTACTTTTTCACAACTCTGCCCTGTGCACAGGCTTTGTAGCCATTTTCATAAGCTCTCAAAAAGCTTTCCAGTGGACTTAAGCTTGTGTGTTTTGGAATTTTGAAAAACCCACCCACCATTCTCAAAATTCCTGGGCTCATTTAGCAATTTAAAGCTTATTTCATAGGGCTGCTAGCAGCTTTTCATTCTGTCCATTTCTCAGCATACATTGATAACACATTGTATTTGGCATATTTCATAAGCTCTCCATAAGTTCATCTGTGGGCCCCACCCAAAGAGCTTTGGCTTTTGGGAAAGCCCACCATCTCAGCTTGCTACCTCAATGTGCAAATTGTGCTTTTCAGCTTATTCAATAAGCTTAAATTGCCCCTAGAGTTCACTGCAGGCCTGATGGTTTAGGCTGTGAGACTTGGATTTGCTTATCAGCTTATTGGCTTATCTAGTGCCCATCCCTTGTTGCTTTAGCTTCATTATAAGCCATCTAACCTGTTCTCACCTTAATCCATCCCTGGTTCTATCTTGGCAGCTTATTTTAAGCTTTTCCTAAGCTTGTTTGACCAAAATCAAACTGTTAGGCCAATAAGCACTCTTAAGTGCTTATTCTTGAGAACCAAAAGTTTTGTTTTCACAAAAGTTTCTTAATTTTGGTTATAAAGCAGTTTTGAAAAAATAAAATCCAAAAAAATCAAGTTTTAAATTAAGTGATAGTTTCTATTTAATATTAATTATTTTTTTAATTTTCCTTTTTAGCTTTTTTTTAAGTTATTTGCATTTTTATATTTTTCTTAATTTTCAATTAGGTTAAAGTATTTTTAGTAATTTTTCCAGTATTTTATCTTGTCATTTAGTAATTATTAGATTTAATATTAGTTTTATTAATTATTAATTAATATTCAAGTATTAAATAGAAAAAATAGTTTTTATTAAGCACACCCTAGTTTTTATAATTTTCCTAGCTTTTATATGTTATAAAATAATTTTAGGAATTTTTCTAGAATTTCTACTGTTCATTTTCTATTTTTTCGAATTTAATTAGTTTAATTGGTAATTAATTAATAATTAGGATAATAATTTGTAAAATAGTTTAAAAATACATAATACCAACTTTTTATATTTTTTTTAGGATTCTTGTGATGGTTAATTAGATTTATAAATTTTTCTATAATTTTCTAAGTCATTTAAGTATTATTAGTAATTTAAAATTAGCTAATTAGTTTAATTAAATATAATTAGTAATTAATTAATATAAAAATCACAAAAAGACAAAAAGATATATTTTTAAGTTTAAAATTAGTTTTTAGTTATTTTATAATTTTAGAAATTTAATTTTCATTTTTCTAGTATTAAAATAATATTATATACTACCTCCGTCCCAAAATTATAGTCCCCTTTTGACTTTTTCGGTCTTTCTTTCTCAACTTTGACTTTAAATATTTTTGTTTGTGTTATACAATAGTTGATGAAAATTATACCAATGAAAAATACATTTAAAACTCAATCCATTCATATATTTTGCATCAAGTATTATGTAATATAAACAAAAATATTTAAGATCAAAGTTGAGAAAGAAAAACTGAAAAAGTCAAAAGGGGACTATAATTTTGGGACGGAGGGAGTAGTATTTAAGTAATACTCCATAATTAATTAGTGTAAAAATTTATTTTGTTTTTCTAAAAATTTTCTTTCATCCTTAGGTTCGTAAAAATGTCATTTTCACCCCCCTGGGGGCTTTCAGATTTCAGTTTTCACTTTTTATTTTGTACGTTCACGTAAATTTAAATTGAACGTACGCGTTTTAGGTTTTTAACGTTTATGGGTTTTCCAATTTTACAGTTTTGTTAAAATAGCTTGTTTAAGCTATTTCTTTGTATAAATCAGTAGTATAATCAGTCACAACCCCTTTCTGTCCAAATTCACCCGATCACAAACCCGTTTGAATACCATCCACACCTCGTTGGGACATAACGACCTGGTGATACCCTGTATTTCCCGGAAGCATTGGTCTAGGCTATTTGACTATATTGACCACACCTGTGGTTTACTTTAGTTGACTGCTTTTGCACCAATCAAGTATTGTGATACAATTGTACACCTAAACTTATAGTATGACTTGTTGATGACAATATTGAGATTAGTACTTTTGGTTTTACTCCACTACAAATATATGTAAACATCGCATTAGATTAACCAATTTAAGCTTGTTTAAATGTTTGGTTAGAATTTTAAATGTTCGGTTAGAATATGCATAAAATAACAAATTAAATTTAACATATATAACTATTTTTTATAAAGATAAGTATATATGGGTTGTCAAAAAAATAACGAAAATGACGTACGTGAGTTATTTGATGACATGGAGGTTGAAGTAGAGTAAAAAAAAAATATAGATGACTCAACTGTGTAAGTTCTCAAAGTTTAGTTAGTATTTTAAATATAAATAATAGTACAGTACTTGAATGAAAAAAATTAGTACAATGACCAAATTAAACATTTATAAAAAATACAATAACCCTTGAATGCAAAAAACCTTTAAGAGCATCCGCAATGAAAGTTTGAAGAATGACTTTTCACTATTTAAAAAAGTTATTCATATAACTTGAAGAAAAGTTTTTTACTCAGAGACTTGGTAAACTCCAAGTGGTTGAGCAAAAGCTTTTTACTCTCTTCAAGCGTATTTTTTGTTCTAATTTAATGAATTCAACACATAAAAAGCTTTTAGTAATGCCTTTTTCTATTGGACCAAGTTTTATGAATGACTTTTTGATATATAAAATATAATTTAATTTATTGCAAAAAGTCATTAATGACTTTTGCCATTGTAGATGCTCAAATATTTTGTAAAGCTTTACTTTCTTTTCTTTTTTTTGGTTCTAATAAACTGAATTCTGGGTTGTCTTACTTTGATTGCAACTGGATATGTAATTGAGAAATCTTCTTCTACTTAGCAGTGCTTATTTTGCTCACATTTATTAGAGAGAGAGAGTGACTATTTTGGCTCACAAAATTCTATTGTTTGCTATTAATCACCCAAAAAGCATATGTTGAATCAGTGTGGGTTAAATTTCATGATGTTCCTCTTACTATGTTTTCTGATGATGACCTTAGTCTTCTTGTCACATTGATAGGCACACCCAAAAGATTAGATGCTTTAACTAGCCAAATGTGCAAGGAATCGTGGGGCCGTAGTAGTTTTGCTAGATGCATGATTGAAGTGAAGTCGGATGAGGTGCTTAGGGACAGCCTTACTGTTGAGATACCTTTACTTGATGGGTCGGGTTCGACTACTGAGAAGATACGGGTTGAATACGAGTGGAAACCACCTCGTTGTGATAAATGTAAGATTTTTTGTTATACTCTGATTGAATGTCCTAAAGTTGTTGTACCTCCTGCTCAGCTTACTAAGCCTGTTAATGATTGTTTCAAGATGGTCAATAACAAGAAGAATGGAAAGCAAGGTGGTTCTACTATTCCGGGCCAAGGATGGTTTACTAAACCTGTTGTGGGTAAGCACTTTCAATATCAACCCAAAAAGACTCCTCCTGAACTTAAGAAAGTGGAAGTCACTAAGAAGAATGCTTCTGATGTGGCAAGTTCGAGTGGAACAAATATTTCTACATCTAACCAGTTTGATGCTCTTAATATGGAAGATACGGATGTTTTTGGTATTCCTTCTAATGACACCAACAAGGATGTGGATTCTGGTAGTACAATGGAAGTTAATGAAGATAAGTCTAATAAGACAGGTATTGCATCACAAGAACCCCTTGTGAGTAATTTGAAAGAGAAGGAGTCGGTCGTGGCTCCTAAAACTAGTGATTCTTGTACTTCGCCCGCCTCTTCTACTAAGAGAGTTAACCCTTTTTCTAAGGTGGGAGATATCTAGGTTTTTTATTCTGAAGATGACGTGGTTGCTAACCCATTTGATGAGTCTACTAATCTATTCGGTGGTGGCCAAAAGTTTGAAGATGATTATGATGACTATGACTACGATGACTATGCGAATCAAGTTTATGATCTCCCAGGGAATTTGGATGCCTTTAATGCCATGTATGGCACCAAGCTTCAAGGTCTTAGGAAGCAATTTTATTTTGTTATGTCCTATGTTATCATTTGGGTAATGATTTGTTTTCTTATTTAGAAAATAGGAAGTATCTTGTTATGTAAGCTTTATGCCTATGTAACGGGCTGAGATACGGGATTTCACCTTTATCCATTGTACTTAAACGTTTTGGTTCATATATTTACCATGGTGCAAGATTACTCCCCTTTACCCAAACTAACAGATCAAACACACAAAACCGGCTGTAAAGTAGTCAAGAGCAAATGATGGTCCCTATGGTTTGCCCAAAATTTACGACTCAACATTGAAAGCCGACTAATCCCAGGGCGACTACCCTTTTAAATAGCCCGGAGTTGGCGCAGGTGAACCTCTGTGGCCACAAGGGGATTTATGTATATGTTTTCATAAAAACATACCTAAAGTCGAAAAAATCTTTAAATTATAAACGATTGTTATTATAAAGGATAGACGATGCAACGGACGTTAGCCAAAAGGGGTAATGTGTAACTGATAACATATTCCACTTAACACCACTTAAAAAAAGGATCATGAGTGTTATTCTTTGCAAAGATAAAGACTATTCATGCAACTTTAAACTTTGAGGGATGACAGATGAAATTTAAGGCAAACCACAGGGACCATGCATGTAATTTACTCTATAGTCAATTTACAAAAAATCTTTGTCAAACTGATTCATCAAATAGCATACTTGTCAAAATGCTTCACCAATTATTATGCCTTGTATAAGAACGATTCATCAGTCATTGTCAAATTCATAAACAGCCAATACTATCTATCTATTCGATAGATAAATCTTATCGGTCTATATATGTTTAACTATATAAACAATAGATAATACGTAGATACGAAAATATTAACTTGGTTGCACTTTTCTGCATATAGCAAAGGCCACCAAAATTGATAAGTTTTATAGTGAAAATACAGTGAAATTAGTTGAATTGTAATTCAACTATGTTAACGTAAGGGAATTAGGAATGCACTAACTTGTCTAAAGAGTATGTTTAGTTCACAAAATGTGATTTACCCATCAAGAGTCAGAGAAACCAGTTTCCATTGGTTCCTTGGTCATCAATGTAACATCTCCAAACAGGTTCAACCAACATTCGTGCTCTTTCCAACAGCTCTTTTTCGTGCTCATTTCTAAGCTCTTCTGCCGTTCTTTCCATCTGAGGGTACATTTGTCGGAGAGATTCCAACATTGGTTTCCGGTCTTCCCACTCTCCATTTTCATGCTTCACTAATTTCGTGCAAACAAAATGTAAGACCCCAGATATCAGTTCAAAGTTTTTCTTGTTTGGACCAGCTATTGAACCATCCAATAGGAACACCCCAACCGCATCTAGCACGCTCTGATTAGCTCTGATTCTGAGGAGCTCAGTCATCACTTCAACGACTTTTCTGAAAGTAGAGTATTTGGATGATAAAACAACTTTCTCATCATTATTGTCATCCACATCTGAGTCCTGTTGGTCAAAGATCTCAATCTTTGCCAAGATCAAGAGCCAAGAAGGAAAACCCAAAGTTGTTTCAGCAAATGCACTTGAAGACGATGATGCTGTTGTTGATGATGATTTATGTATTTGTAAAGAACCCAATGCAAGGATCAAATCAGGCAGCCATTGCTTCGCTGCAGAAAGAACAAGTGATCCATATCGAGGTCCCAGATGCTCTTCAACTGAAATGATGAGATCAAAGAGATCATTAGCAAGATTGTGGGCCTCAATTGATGGTGGGGTAGATTCTGAAGAGCTTGTGAGGACTAGATTTAGCAACTTGGCTGCATAGGTGAAAGAGCTCTTGAGACACAAAAATGTGTCTTTCAAGTCTTCTTCCTTAAACTCAAGCAGGCCATGTGAATGCTGCCTTAAGCTAACGACTACAAATTCTACATATTGCCTTGTAAAGCTCAAACATCTTTCTTGGTCATCATGGATACGATCCACACTACTTGAATCAATAATAAACTTAAGAATCGATGTCGACAGTTTCACCATGTTTGATATCCGTTTTTGTTCCTGATATGGTTCTATGTGCTTATTTCCTGCATGAATAGAACGAGGTGTCTCCGTGCATGACTTTTTAGAAGCACTTTTTCTGTACACCTTTTCTGTACATTGGAGAAGATGATCAATTGTCTGCTCAACCAAACTTAGCTGCAGCCAAAAAAGGAGGGTCAGGTGTAATTCCAGATGCAAGTAACTTAACACCATTATCCAAAAAAAGGACAAACATTCCCAACAAAGTGTCTAAGGTTTTACAAGAAAATAGACAAGAAATAATGTGGCACACACAAATAACTCATATAAATAAGTTGTATAAACCATGTAAGATTCTTCAATAACAAATTAACAATTGTAATATGTTTAATAAAAGCCCTCACAAGTCATAAATCTTTTACCGACAAATCTATTATTATTTATATATTTTTAACCTGGATATAAATGGTCTACACTATTTATAGTAATAAGTCATAATGCTCAAACCAATATCCATAAGACGAAAACCAAAACCAATAGAACAACAACAAAAATCATCATCATAGAAGAGTCACAAGCATCAAGCAGTGATAACATTATGGGCTTATAACATCGCTAATTAGCTGATTAAAAAAACCGGGCGAAAACTGATTATAATGTATTCAGATCATAATATAATCTTGCAGCTACTTATAGAATACTAAATTTGGAACTAACATGGCAAAAAAAATGTGTGTTCAGTAGGCTAGGAAGGAGCTCAATGAAAGCCACAGATTCATCACGGTTTTCAAGTTACAGACAAACAGATTAATTGATGCTAGGATGTCTACTAAAGAATGAGGATGTTATTAAGAAACATTTCTTTATAGATTGTCATACACTCATACTTAATGCATGTATTGGGGTTTATTGTTAATCATATGGATATTTGTATGTTTTCAAGGCTGTTATACATCATTAAATTTATAATATACTTGTTAACTATCGGATAATTGGACAGAGCAGAGCTGAACATGCATATTATTTATTGTGTAAACTTGTAAAGCGCTGTGTATACCTGATAGATACACAGATAATTTTATACATAGTAAAAGGTAAATGAGATGTGTGCTTTGACCTTCGTAAGTTATCGTTGACCATATAGATTTTGTCATGCAACATACAACCACGCATAATATTTATAGCATATACTGATTATGAAAGTATGAGAGAGGAGAGCGAAAGCGCTTTAATGATCAGTTCAAAGGACTCTTAAAGAACAAGGCACGTCTGATCTACAAAACACAAGAAAAAAAAAAGAAAAAAAAATGGATAAGTAATGTGCTTCAAACTTTACCTCGGAAGATGATCTTGTTGAACCATGATTATTGCTATTATTTGACAGAACAGACATGTGAAGACTGAGTGAGGTATATGCTGACACGTGAAGACTGCTTATGTAATCACACTGCATACACTCCTTAATGTTGAACTCAGATAGAACCTTTAAAGCGTGAAATGCAGATTCAAGACTTTTACACCCTAACACTGCTTTCTGTGTGTTGCTGTGGGTGAGCAAATCCTTTAATTGCCAAGCTATGCCTACAGAAACAATGTAATCCTCATAAAAACTACTTTTAGCATCAGAACTCTTCTTCCCACTGGTCCGCTTAGATTTTCCCGAATCTTTAGTAGCATGTTTGGCTTTTCTCTTCTTTCCTGAGGAAGAATTGTGGCTTGTTCTTTCTGTGGCATATTTGCTAACACATCCATCGGCAGTGTTTTGCAAAAGCTTTGTCATTTCGTCAAGCATGTAGTCGATCCAACCACATGACATCATCATTTTATGAACCTCCCTTACTTGTACTTGTTTTTCCTTGTTATCCGATAAACCGGTACATCTTGTGACAAGTGTCATGCATTCTTGGCGAAGAGCACCAGCAGCTTCAGGATGAACAGTTGCAACAATGTTGCAAACAGATGCTTGAGCACGACCCGAATTGGCAGAAGAAAATAAGCACACAAGTTTTTTAGTAGTCAATTCATCCTTAAGGGCAGCTTTAAATTTGGTTTCAGCAGATAGATTGTTGCAAATGTTGGCCGCAGCCATAAGTATGCCATCAATCTGATCTTTAACCAGATTGGCAGGTGAGAGAGCCAAATTGATGAGAATTTTGAATAGTTTATTGAGGAACTGCAGAGATGCCCCTTCTGATAAAGCAAATTCACAGAACCTTGCACCAGCAAGTGGTGACCTTTTTATAAGTGTCACACATCGATTGCATGCTTCTTCAGGAGTTACAGTTGTAGGAAAATAAGAAGGCTGCAGAAGCTTAGTGATTTTTTGCGCAACAAGTGACTGATCATTTGCAAGTGCTGATAATAAAACATCAAGCTTCACCACCTACACAACAAAAATATATAAACAATTCCCATCAGTACTGAGAGTGATGGCTTTTTATTTAAAGCAGAATTATTTAAAAAAATTATACCTTATGGAACTGAAAATTATGAATACCCTTCAAAAGAAGAAGGAGATCCAAAATAGCACTGCGTATTGAAAGTGTTGAATCCAGAATCAAATGCCCTAATCTCGGCAGAAGCACTTTGAGAATCTCATGGGATTGAGGGTTACCAAGCAAATAAATGATACCATTTACTGTTGAAAGCCTGACCATGTTGCTCACATCATGGGCCATGTCATCTAATATCTTGGTGATAAGTTTGGTAATGACTGAAGACGGAATTACCTCCCAAAACATATGAAGAATACGACAAGAACCTTCCACAGCCACAGCTCTTATATCAGGGCAATCATCCACTATTAATTTCTCTATCAAGAAAAATTGTTTTTGTAGCAATGTATCTTTGGCTTCCCTCGTTGCATCGGGATCTTCAAGAGGAAATACATCTATCAGCAAGTGGAGAGCATTTAGGCGAACATTTGAATTTGCAGCCTGCCAAAGAAACATAAGCTAACTTCATTAGTCATAAATTCACCAGCAATGGAAAATAGCTGTTTACGCATTTATGCAATGTTCGTGAATAGAGTTGTGTGTTACCTTAGATCAATTTGTTTCCCATACCACTATCATGTGAAGTTGTTTTTGTTTTGAACTTTTGTTTATCTATTCTAACACTAAAGATTCTAGCTTCAAAATCTCATACATAAAGGTATATGCGATAGCTTTCAGTCCATCCTTGCACATTCTTTTAAAGCAATGATCTAACTCTTTCTTCCTTACTCCTTATTTCTAACTCTTTCTGCGATAATATATTTGTCATTTACATTATGTATCACCATTTGCAAAACACTGTTCAACTCTAGAAATTAAGCAAGCAACTTAAGACCATGTATTGATTGATATAGCTAAAAGACGGTTTCTTGATTACATGATTGACATATTGTCTAATGAAATATCCAAAAGACTAAGGGGTGTTTGTGTAAGCTGCTTAAGCTTATTTGTAATAAGCAGCTTACGGCTTATAATCAATAAGCTCATAAGCTTTTGCCTAGTTTTTGTATTAGCTTATGACAATAAGCTCATAAAAGGTGTTTGGAATGGCATATGCTTGTAAAATAAACAAAAAGTTATATAAACCCAATCCTTCCCAAAAAAAAAGCCACAAAATAGTTAAGTAGCCTATGAAATCCCCCTAAATAAGCTCATAAGACCAAGGTTATAAGCTTATCCAATCACTAAAATTGGTTTATATGTGCTATATAAGTTAATAATCCTATGTAGATAAGCTTATCCAATCACTAAAATGGGTTACAAGATCGATGCACATAGTATTTCAACAGCTAGTCAATGTCACGAACAAGAACCATCTACAAATTACATAGTCCTAGAATCAAATAAAACTAACACATATAATTCAGACAAACTATTATGTAAATTAAAAAGACAAGCTACCTGCAACGATCGAAAAATAACAGGCTCAGCAAGCTTATACAGAACCTTCTCCACACCATCAACCGTCCTTTGACTAACAAACCCACCCAAAACCCTCCTAATCGACGCCCCAAACACCCCACTACTCGCATGAATCGACCCATCAACCAACTGCAACAAAAACTCGTTCTCAATCTCCTCCTTCAACTCCCCATCCACGCCCTTCCATCCTCTAAACACAATCTCCCCATACGCCTCCAACATCGACTTCCTCCCAAACGCAATCTGACTCCTAACCATCGCCAACATCTCTTTCACCAACTGCCTCGACAACCCAAACAAAAAAGCTAAAAACTTCCGTCCCTCATCCATTTTCAAAAACAACGGACTTATCAAACACCGTATCAACAACAGCTTCAAATCCTCAATACTCTCGTCCTCAAAATCAAACAACGCAAACGCCTCCCTCATCCCATAAACCCTCTTCATATCCACCTTCTTTTTCATAGTCAACGCTTTGGACAGTAAAAAAGGCAACATTTGCGAAATCAACCCGTCTTTACCTACTAAATCCCTCCTCCACCATTCCTCACATAACAACGCGATATCCGACAACAAACCCGCCTCATTTTCAAACAACACCAAATTATCATGTAACACTTGCACACTAAGCAAAACATCGTTAACCTTTAATCCAAACACATTTTCAGGATGAGTGACACACATTAGCGCCACGTAAGCATAGATCTGCAGATTCTCAACTAATTCGGCTTTCGGGTTGTCGTTTTTATCGTCTGGAACGGTGTCGTTTTGGCGATTGGATTTGCGGGCACGTTTAGTGGGCGGTGTGGAGGGCGGGGAGTTTACGGGGTTTGTGTGTTTGAAATTGGTGATTAGGAGAGTGATGTGAGAGTGGAGGGAGATGGGGAGAGACGAAACGATGTCGTCGGAGGGTTTGAGGGAGTGGATTAAGGATTTGAGGGAGGGTTTGATTGTACGGAAGGGGTGTTTGGTTATGGATTTAAGGAATTCGTCTGCGGATGAGGTTAGGGATGACCGGAGACGTTTTTCCATTTCGTATTTCCCTTGTTTTTCCGGTGACCTGTGATGATTTTGGGTTAATTTTGGGGGTTTCAGAGTGGGTGATAGGTGATGATTTTGAAATTTTGAAATGCCGCTCAAATTTTGTACATCAAAATTTTATAAGTAAATTTATTAATTTTGGAAACTTTAAGTAAGAAATGACCATAAAAGCATCCCCATTCATAACTTGAGTTAAGTTATAACTCAACGTCACGTCAGCGCCACATCAGCTTTACCACTTTAACTTTAACTCACAAAAAAACACCCTCATTAATAACTCAACCTTAACTCACTTTAACTCAATTTTTTAAATATTTTCAATTTCAACCCTAAACTAAAACTAATATTTTATTTTTTTTAAAACACAACATTAATTCTTATAATATATTACATTACGAAAGAAAAAAAAAAACAATACATTACGAAATTAAAAATACAATACGAAAAAAAATAAAAAGACATAAAAAAAAATTAAACCACAACACATTTATTCATTCCATACGCTTTGGCAACCCGTATTTTTCAATGATACGATCCTTTTCCATACGATCCTTCATTTATTAAAAACAATAACATTCATTTTTAAAAAAAAATGCTTTTATAACCACAGGGACTATATTGTAAACACCAAAGTACCACAGGGACCAAACTGAAAATACAATATATGTATCATCTTCTTCACCACACAAAACACACACTGCACACACACAAAAACTGTGAAACACACACCAACACACACACAAGAACACACACAAACTGTAAAACACTTAATCACGAGAGGGGCGAAATGATTTATCATTTTTAAACAAACCATCTTTAACGTGGCGTTATGTGGGTAACGTCCCACATTAACGCAAGAAATAACGCAGCGGATGCAGTGGTAACGTAAGAATAACACGCGTTAAAGGGCCTTAACACCCCCTCCCACGTTACGGATGCGCATGCTCTAATGTTTCGTTTAGTTTGTTGATTTTTGTAGAGGGTTATTATTCAAATATGTTACTAAAGTTTCCTAAAAATTTGATGTAAGTTACTATAGTTTTTTTTTTTTTTTTTTCAATCAGGGTACTCATGTAAACAGGTTCGCTAATTAGGTTACTCATGTAAACGGGTTCGGTTAATTAGGTTACTCCCAGGGTGGGATACCGGGTGTAACGGTTTTCCACTATCTTTAATTTACATTTTTGGTCCCTGTGACATGACGGGTATAACGAATTTAGTCTTTAGGAAGTCATTAATGTTTTCAAACTTAGTACTTCGCAGATAATGTATAGAACCCGATATTATTACTTCGCGGATAATGTTTTCAAACTTAGCGGATAATGTTTTCAAACTTAGTACTTCGCGGAAAATATTTGTTTTTGGTATGAGGCAATCTTTTTGTTGATACGTATAGTGTATATACTCACACATTGTTGGTGTGTATGTATTAGTTTTACACAAAATCTTAACCATAGTCTTTGTAAAGTTAAAGACTCGTGATTTAAAAATCTTAAATTTGTATTTTAACCATAAACAACCAACTGATTTAAGTTACTTATATAACCACTAACCATTTTATGTTTGAATTTTTAATAACTATTCACCGTGTATAAAATGGTTTTTGCGTATCAATGACTAACCATTTTTGTTATTATAAAGTGGTTTTTCCGTCCCAAATTTATTTTCAAAACGCACACGGTGTTGGAAAAATGATCACTACAATGTTACACTAATATCACGTTGTGTTTACTTTTTTAAAAACGTTTTGGGTAGTTGCATTGTCATTGTTTTAAAACAAAACAAAATATAAAAGTTACACATTTCAATGTAAATAATTTCTTTTTCTTTTTCGAACACAAATTTTGTATTAAAAACACACCAGCAAGAAAGCTAGGAGGAGGGAATGTAATTAAATAGGAATAGAATGTGCGATTTGAGGATTGTTAAACGGATGAAAACGTAAGAAAAACCGGCAAACACATATAAAAACGGATGAAACGGACAAAAACATATAAAAACGTAAGGAAACCCCGTTACGGGTCGCCCACAGGAGAGGATTCGAGAAAAAAAACCAAATGACTAAATCTGTTAAACCCGACAACCCACAAGGACCATTTAGTAACTTTTTACCTGATATCATAAGTTGTAATATATGGAGTAACGTAAACAACCGGTCACGCAAACATGAGTAACCTGGTTGGAAAAAAAACGATGGTAACGTACATCAAATTTTTGGGAAACTTTAGTAAATCTTTGAGTAATAACCCTTTTGTTGAGCGACTAGTTTCGGTTAAGCCGATTTGTTGACCGATTCTTGATTCATGGGCCGGTTGATTAATTTTCTACCAGATCTAACTAATTAGGCTGGCCAGTTAAAAAATTAATCCTAAGTTGATCAATTAGTGTCTAGGCGTCGAATAATTGACCGCTTAACCCAATTTTTGCAGCATTGAATATGACTATTTGTGAGAACTGAGAACCTTGCACTATCTTCGTGTTTGGTTTGTGATAAATATGATTTGGGAATGACAATTGGAATGGATTTGTAAACTAACCATGCTTAATAATTTAGAAGATGGCTATTTTTGAGAGTTTGATATTCATTTTCAGTTATCAAGCCTACTAACCATATAATTACAATGGGAATGAAAATCATTCCCTGATACCCATACTTAAAAATGCGTGCGAGCACACATAAAACACACTTGTATCTCTCTTCAAATGGCCAACGCATCCTCTTGAAAAGGAAAGCAAATTTGCGGCAAAAGCAAGGGAAAGTGGCGGGGAGGTTTGATGTTTCCTTAATGTGTCGTTGACATTTCCTCATAAATTTCAAGCTATCGCATCGTCGACTCTTACCAAGAATGGCAAAAAGTGTGCCTCGAATGAGAACTTCCAAAACTAAGTTCCTCAAGTTGACTGGAGGTAGGACGAGAATGTAGAGTCGTGGAATCATTCAATCGAGATGAGGCATAATCTATAACGTCATTTTTTTTAGTGTATGTAACTACCAGTTATAAGACTCGTGCAAGCACGAGGTTTATAGTAAAATACAAATTATACTTATGATTAAATCAGATAGAAAACGACGTAGTTTTGGGTCGCGTTTTCCTGCCAAAATTGCAGCCCACCTGCTGGGCTGTCTAGGCCTGTTTACGTGGCCCGTGTAGTTGGTTCGTTGTGGCCCATAGCATTAACCGTGAGGTAACAATTTTATTATTGTTTTTGTGTTATTGTTTTTAGAGAAAAGTCATGGTGGTTGGTGCCACGAGTTACTCATCCTTTGGTTTATCGGGTTCTTGACATGCTTTTTGTACCAAACCTATGAATCCTGTGGCTGGGATTGTATGTCTGGTACAACCCGCATGTGAGATTGTGTCTAAGTACAATGAGAAGCTTCTTATCCTACTTTGTAGTTGCTAATCTTACTAGTCAAGAGAGGAGAAAAAGAAGATTGCATGCCCAAAAAAAACAAAGAATCCGTGATAAACACCAAAGAAGACATCCTAGATTGCTGTCAAAGGCATGTATAGTGTTCTTTCTGTGTGTTAGTTCATTCTTCATCGTTGTCCTGCTTTTGTTTACAGTTACTGTTAACTTGCAGGAAGATCTGCAGTTTGGACGTTGTAAAAGGTTTGCCGAAACTTATTTATGCATGTTCAATGCTTTTTGTTCCCATTTATAATGAGTTTAACTTTAGTTTGTATGTTTCCAGCTAATCTGCATTTGCCTTGCATGTGTATATTGTTAATGATGCTTATGTGCCTTTGCTTTTAACAAGATGCATGCCAAATTTTTATATATACTTGCGCCTGTTAATATTGCCTGGTAGCTTATTTTACTTTATACCGACGTATTAATGATAAGGAGAAATTTGTTACGCTTTTAAAGGGTCATTTAAGCCCTAAGTCGTGATAATATGATCAATTGTTACTGATTCGCCTCAAACAGTCAGATAATTATTGATCAACCACTTGTGAATGACCAACTGTAATAGTCAAACAACTGAGGCAAATGCTTCCGTGAAATACAGTGTTTTCCCGGGTCATAATGTCCCAACGAGGTTGTGATGGTATTAAAAACGAATTTGTGATCGAGTGAATATGAACAGGAAAGGTTATAAGTGTGTGTGTGTGTATGTTTAAACTAGGGTTTTATAACTTAAACAAACTATTAAAACGATTATGTAAAACCTAGATATCTAAAACGTTTAAACGTACACCAAATTAAAATCAGACGCGATTGCGTACTGAGAAAAAGGTGAGTTTAAGGAAAAATAAACTACAAGGGTTAAAAATGAAACTTCAATAAACTTAAACTTAAAATAAGATTAAATTAATAAGAAAACCAATTTTTAGATTATTTTATTATTTATTATTAATTATTTAATTAAAAACTATTCAACTATTTATTTAAAACTAATTTAATTAAAACTAAAAATTATAAATACTACAAATTAAACTAAAAACTTATAAAAATAATTTTTAAACTTAAATTAGAACTTGAAGAAAGTATAAAAAATAAAAATAAATGTTTTTGTCTTTTTATGAATTTCTTATTAATTAAAAACTATTTATATTAATTATACTAATTAAACTATTTTAAATTACAAATAATACTAAACTAACTTAGAAAATTATGAAAAAATTTATAAATCTAATTAACCATCATAGGAATCCTAAAAAATTATAAAAACTTTATTTTATGTATTTTTAATTTAATTTACTAATTATTATTCTATTTATTAATTAATTATCAATTAAACTATTTAAATTATAAAAACTATTAAATGAACAGTAAAAATTCTAGAAAAATTACAAAAATTATATTATGACTTATAAAATCTAGGAAAAATATAAAATCTAGGTGTTGCTTTATAAAAACTATTTATGCTATTTATAACTTATTTATTGATTAATTATTAATTAAACTATTATTAATTATAATAAATACTAAATGACAAAATTAAAATCTGAGAAAATTATTAAAAATACTTTAATATAAAAGGAAATTAATAAAAATATAAAATTACAAATTACTTAATAAAAATCTAAAAATGAAAATTAAAATTAAATTAAATTAAATAGAAACTATCACTTATTTTTATGTTGATTTTTCTGGATTTTTATTTTACAAAACTATATTATATATAAAAACAAGCAACTTTTGTAAAAACAATAAATTTCTAGCTTAATAATAAGCACTGTGGAAGCTTATTCCTTCCACTGTTGACCAAGTTTGACCAAATAAGCTAATAAGCTCAAATGAGCTGGTGTGGGACCCACAATGGTAAAATCTAGTTCTAATAAGTTATTTATACTTAATTAAGCTGGAAAAATCACTTTGGGTCCACAAAATAAGCCAATAAGCCACAATAAGCAATTGCTTATTGTGGACTGAGACAGATTTAGGGGACAGAATTCAATGGCTAATCTAGGTGGGGTCCACTGATCTAGAGGTCAAACCTATGGTCAATCTAAAATCTCTGGTAGGAGGGGGGTTGGGAGAAACTAATTTGGAGGTGTGGGGCCCACTATGGTGGTCACAAATCCACCATAAAGTTGGGGTGGTGGCCTGATATCTGGTGCACAGGGCAATACCTTGCCCTGCAGGTATGTTTAGGGGTGAGTGGGGCCCAGATAGAAAATCACAAAAATGCAGGGAGTATATGAACTTAAAGACAAGGTGGGAGGTTACTAAACCTCAAAAGATCATAGCCTGAATCTCACCACATAAATCTATAAAAATCCCTCAAGATTTGAGAAAATCTGAGAAGAGCAAATTTGACTTTTGATGAAAACTATGAGATTTGACTTTAACCAACTTTGATCCCAATCTATTGACTGATTATGATATTCTAAGCTAAAATAAGATTATCTAAAGTTAAAACAACAACTTTTGAACCCATGGTGATGATTATGGACCTTAAACTCATGACAGTTAACTGTCATGCAAGATTAGAGGTGAATTTGACTTTTCTACCAAATGAGCAACTGATTTTATTTTGTAGATAACCTATTAAGACCTAATATGGAATGTTAAAACAATACTTAACCACTGAATACCACAAATGCACAGGGTACTCCCCTGTGCCAAACAACCCTATAAGTAACTGTTTTTATGATTTTCAAAACAACTCAGTGTTTTAAACCTTAATTCTGATTCCTTACACTATATTATGATTATATAGAAACAACTAATCAAAAATCAACCATGTCACAAGCATAATACACAGGTTTGTCAAATTTGTGAGTTACACAGTGAAATCTTTGATTTTTGAAAACAAATGAATATAGAGAACAAGTAACTGATTTTGTGCTAAATTATCAATAACAAATATCAAATGAACACCTAAGAGTACTAATGAAATAGTAACAAGTATTATCCAAGAAAAAAGTACAAAAATAGAAATATTGCTTACAAAGGGTGTCTACTGAGATATGATGAAACAAGAACAAGTGACCAACCTAATACCTCCCAAAAGGTTCTAAACCAGCAAATATCCAATTTCCATCAAGCTCCTTTGCACAAATCAACTTGTAACTTGATTTTTTTATTTTCTTACTATTTAATTTGATTTTTTTAGTATTTTTGTTTTATGAACTAAACAGAAAACTGAGGTGTATAAAAGCTTAAATAAGCTTTGTCAAAGCTTAATTTAGCTTTATAAACCCAAAATGACAACTAGAAACAACAATAAAGCTTTTGTGATTTTTGAAATAAAGAAAAAGGAACACCAACTGAGAATCAACTTGAAACTTGAAATTGACTTAAATTAAATATTGAAATACATGAAATCAACTGATAGCAAGCTGTTTAAATTGAAATTACAACTGAAATTGAAATTTATATTACCTACGACTATATTAAACTAAACCTACACTAATAACTTTTCACCACAGCTTCTTTCCTTCTTTATAACCACTTTCTGAGTTTGTGGGACCCACTGGAGTATTTCCCACCACTTCCTAGCCCTTGATATGGTCCAGGCAATCCCCACCTTCGATTTCACCTTTTGGCGGGAAAAAAGGGATTTGACTATTTTTGTTGCGTGAGAGGGTTTTAAGGCTTTAAATGGTGCTTGTTTGGTTGTGGTGAGCTGGGGAGACAAGGTTTAGAGAGTGGGTGGTGAGGTGGTGATAGCAGGTGGCAGTTACAGGTGGAGAGGAGGTGAGGTGGAAGAAGAAGAAAAGCGGGTAGGGGTGTTTGACTGGGTGAGTTGACCGGGTTTTATTAATAAGGGATTGGGTGGGCTTGTAGAGTTGGGCCTGGGTAAATAAAAGAGGGAGTGGGCTGGGTAGTTGTGTGGTATGGATTTGGATTTGGTATAATAGGGTCCGGTTGGTTAATTTCACACAAGGACTAATTTTGTAATTTATTTAAAAGTTGAGGGGCTGGGTTTGTGTTTCTTCCAAGGTTGTCACAAGGACCAAACTTGCCAATATTGAATAGTACAAGGTCTTGTTTTGATATTTTTCTAATTTTTATATCCGGGGACTAAATTCGTCATTTTGGAAACTTGAGGGACTAAATGTGTAATTTATTCAAAACTTTCACCCAGGGACTAATAGTGACAATTATGAATTCCCTAGAACCCTTAATGATAATTTTCCCATTTTGAACACCCGGGGACTAAAACTGTCAAGTTTGAAACTTTGAGGGACCTGTTTTGCCAAACTGTGAAACTTCAGGGACCAATCATGTAAATTCACCAAACTTCATACCAAGGACCATTCCTGCAAAATATTATTAGTACAAGGACCAAAATTGATTTTCTCAAAGTTTTTTACATCCCAGGGACCATTTCTGTCAATTTCTAAAGTATAGGGACTAAACTTGTAATTTTATGAAACTTTGCACCAAAGGACTAAATATGTAACTTTATGATTTAAAAAGGACCTTTGATGACATTTTTATATTTTTAGAATAACCAGGGACTAGTTTTGCCAATTTATGAAACTTGAGGGACTGAAACTGCCAATTATGCAAACTTTGTACGTTTTTCATCTGTTTTTGCATATTTTGCATTTGAAACATATAAAACACACCTTTAAGATATTTTAAGTATTTTGATACATATTTGAGTGTTTTTGTTTGTTTTTGGCAGCTCAGATTGGTATTAAATGATGAGTATTTAGACACTCATCAATCCCCCACACTAAACTATTGCTAGTCCCTAGCAATCTTTTGAGAAAAACTTAATGGATTTGAAAAACTCTTTACCAAAAGCCATCACTTCTGGAGTAGCCAGGTGTAAGAACTGTGGCACACCTGATAACCGTGTGATTTTGAGCAAATCACCAGCTGTCAACGGATTTGATTAGTCTTTACCAAAAGCCGTTTGCTTCTGGACTAGCCAACTCTTGATGGAATAGTCAACATCTTGGTGAGCTGATTACCAATTATGGATTTTCCACTGCCTTTACCATAAGCCATAATCTTGCGGGCTAGCCAACTCATTCGCTTTATGGGATATGGGGAGTTGAGGAACCATACAATTTTTGGCAAATTGCAAGCCATCAACGGTTTTGAGATATCTTTACCAAGAGCCGTTTGCTCCTGGATTAGCCAATCCTGTTGTGGGTTAGACATGGAGGATTGATAACCATTTATTGCGTTCTAAGTGAGAAAAATTTTTAAAATTTGGGCTAAAATGGGGATTCTTGATGGAACATGTGTTTAAATTCGTTAGAATAACGAATCTTCCCCCACACTTAGAACTGAATATTGTCCTCAATATTCAAAGTACCGGGTGTTAAACCAACACTTAGAACGTAAGAAGAAAATATTCCTTAGCCTTTATTTAAGATGTATATACATACAATTATTTTTTTAGATAAAACTTCTTAAATAGAAGCTATCACTATATTTACATTTTTTTTTTTTTTTTTTTTTTAGAGGATATATATATATACAACATGTGGGGTATCTCCCCCACACTTGGGTGTTACACACGGGTGAAAACCTATGTACATGCTACTGTTTTTTGATTACCGAGTCGCTAACTTGACTCGACCCCGAATTTATTTGTCCACGGGGAAGCATGATGTGGAAGAAACAATCTGCATCGGACTTTCATTCAAGACGTTTGGATAAACATTTGAAGCACGTGAAAGTTCCACACCGATGAGATAAGTAGACACCCGGCTCATAATTTATAAATGAGAATGCCGGGGTCAAAGATAATGTCCTCACTCCCGAAAGAGTGAAGAACAGGAGAAGCCACGGAATATATGAAGAAAAGAAAGAAAGTCATGATGAAAATCATAACTAACTCCTCATCATCAATAGGAGAATTCATTGTTTCATGAATCTCCTCTTTTAAGCTCGTTTGATCAAGACAAATTATGGGTATATCTAGATCAAAATAGAAAGTATCATACTCCGGTGGAGATATGATATGAGTGAGTTCAAAGGAAAACTCCTCGTAAAGAGAATCATTCACAAGATGTAAATCTGTGAACTCATGTTCCGTTGTGGACTCATCACAATCCTTAATCTGAGTACCAAATAATGGGTTATCAGAAATCAAAGTGAATTCAGATTCGAATTCAAATAGAGGATTGGTGATAGTAGTTTTGAATGCTTCAGGAACAATGTGATTAACATTCTCTACTGGACTGTTGGGATAAGCACTGAGTGAAGGATCATTATGTAAGAGACTTTCTATCTCTTCCAGATCGGCTTCAAAGTCAAAGAGATCATCATTACTTCCAGATAGAAGTGGAATGATGTGAGTGAGTTCCTCTGTGACATCCTCAAGAGGAGGATCAACATCAGAATGAGGCAGTGATGCCTCAACATACTTAATGTCTCCATAAGATATACAATCATCACTGGAATTAGAGACATTCTCAATTTGATAATTTGGATTATCAAGAGGGGTAGGGATATCACACATATGATCAAGAATTCCCTGTGACTCACTTGGGATTGAGACAAGGTCCTCAACACTAGACTTTATGAATTCGTCCGATTCCTTTGCAGGAATAGTGTCAAGATGCTCGTCCCCCATGCTCAGAGAGTGAGTGGGAACCTCGGGTATGATAACAGTAGACTCAGGGAGTTGAGAAGGACTAACATACATGGATTTTATAATTTCCGTTTGTTCAGCTGCTAGTAATTCTCCCATACTCTTTTCTCCCTGAATATCCATGGAAGGAGTCTCAACTGATGAACTTGATGAGGTATCATCACTTTCATCATCCTCATCGAGAAAAGCAGCATTTTGAAATTTGGTACGTGTTATAGCTGCTTGTTCTAAGAATAGTAATTCTTCCATGCTTCTTTCGTCTCTAGCAGCATGTTCTTCAGCAAGTAATTCCGCGATAGATTTATCACGAGAATATGGAATGAGTGGAGACTGTGGGGGTGTGAATATGTCAAAACCGGATATATCAGAACTAGAACAATGTTCAGGTTTATAATACGGTTGACAGTTGAAATCATCATGAGGACCCCCACAATGTACACAAGAAAAACTTGGTGCATTGTGAAACGACATATTAGCTAACTCCTCCTTAAGGTCTTTAAGTTTGTCAAGAACCTCTAGACAAAGGTCTTGCTGGATTTGAGGAGTTGCTTGGTTCATTTGGTACTGTGGAGGTGGGTCT